>CAJFCO010018496.1:0-20189 GCA_904066015.1 Synergus gifuensis
GTAAAGGGCTTCCTAAAATTCCATTATTTGGACTAAAAACCCCTTTACTTCCCCTTACCTCAGCCCTCTTATAACATGATGATATAATGATTATATTTTGTTTTAAATGGCCATCACTATCTGTCATGCAATGTCATGTTCAGATTTATTATCAATTATGTATATGTATATGATACGAATATATAAATTAAAAAAATACTTTCTGGACTCAGGTTTCCACACAAAAACCTTTTCTAAAAAATCAATAGAAAAGCATACTCAATTACATAAATAATTATTCGAATACTTATTTATGTAATTCTGTTTGCTTTTCAATTGTTTACTATATTTTATTTTAAATTATAAGTTCATATTATCTGTATATTATCTAATTGGTCATCTATTATCTACATTATCTTATCTTAGGGTTCCGGACTTCCGCTAGGTGGCCCGTATCTTCTGCCATTTCTAAAGCACTAACCGTCCACCCCCTGTGCGGTGTGCCAACGGTGCCAACCCTGCCCCTGACGCCATCGTGGTTTTGTGAAGTGTTTCAGTATTTTTTCCGATTGTAAAGAAATTTTTTAAAATGAATTTAACTGAAGAAACCCCGACGTCTGAAGATGTAGAAATTAAGGATGATAAATCGCACTTTGTGGCACCGGGAATTCAGGATAATCCGGATGGCTGGGGTCCTTGTGAATTTCCCGATCAATTTAAAGACATGCCGTATCAACCATTTTCCAAAAGTGACAGGCTTGGCAAGGTGAGACCACGAAGTGGTGAGACATATGTCTCGAAGTTATTCTAGACTTTATTTAAATTTACATTTTTGACTTAACAATAATTCCTTAATTTTTTTAGATCGCGGATTGGACCGGATCGACTTACCAGGATAAGAAATTTACGAGTAAGTTGTTCTTTTCTTTACTGAGAGGTTTCTAACCTCAAAATCAGCCTCACCAGGGCCGTACGCAGAAATTTATGTTGAAGGGGGTCGAAATATTTTTATCATTAATTCATATGTTACAATAACAAAATTTTTTTCAAATGATCGTCTTTGATGTAAAATAAAATTTTAATTTTAATTTGTCTATGGGCGGTGGGTTTAACCCCCAAAAACCTCCCCTTGCGCACGGCCCTGAGCCTCACTAAAAAATCAATTTTTCGTTTTCGAAAAATCCACTTTTTATCAATTACTTCAAAAACTACAAAACTTACAAATTTTTGCAAGTTGAAAAAAAGATGCACCTTGAAATTCTCTACAAATATCAGTCTTTAAAATTAAAATTCGATTTAATTGTCCAATTCAGAACCTCACCAATTTATTTTTAATCGATTAATTTAAAATTCTTCAATTTCACATAGTTGATAATTTTATAATTTCTTAAGCTTTAAATAGCTTAACAAATTTAATTTTAAACGATTTAAATTTTTTTCAGATAAATACGCGTCCCAATTCGGTTCTGGAAGTCAATACGCCTACTACCACGATGAGGACGAGTCGACATTCCACTTGGTGGACACCACCAGAGCTCAGAAGCCAGCCTATCAACGAGGACGTTACGGCAGGAATCAACGGAACTTGAGAAATCGAGGTCAACGCGGAGGAAGTAATCAGATGCAGAACTTGAGCAAGTTTAAGAACCGTGATCGAGATCGCAAGGGACAGGGGAAACGTTGGGGTCGTCAGCAAGGTTTCCGAAACAACAAGAATCAAACTCCGCTCAAAATTCGCGATGCTTCCGTCACTGTGCGTCCAGATTGGACCACGATTGAAGAAATGGACTTCCCTCGATTGGCAAAATTGTCCCTTCCTGCTGTGAAAGACGGAGAGGACATTCTTTGCTGCGGGTCTCTAGAGTACTATGATAAAACTTACGATAGAGTCAACGTCAAGAACGAGAAACCTCTGCAAAGAATCGACCGTATTTTCCACACCGTCACGACTACTGACGACCCTGTGATTCGTAAACTCTCGAAAACGGAAGGCAATGTTTATGCCACTGATGCTATTCTCGCAACAATCATGTGCTGCACTCGCAGTAATTACTCCTGGGATATTGTCATCGAGAAAATCGGAGACAAGCTTTTCCTCGATAAACGAGACAACACTGAGTTCGATCTTCTTTCCGTCAACGAGACGAGCCAAGAGCCTCCTCAAGACGAAAACAACTCTCTCAATTCGCCGAGGAATCTGGCTCTGGAAGCCACATTCATCAATCACAATTTCTCCCAGCAGGTTCTTAAATCCACGGAACCGAGATACAAATTCGAAGAAGGTAACTAGAACTGATAGCGGTGAATGGGTTTTTATTGTCATAAACAGAAATTTGAGAATGTGAAATTGTATCCAAGATTCTTAATTGATTTCCTTTGATTACACAGGTCTACAAAAAAACATTTATCTGAACTTTTGGTGGGACAGGCTTATTTTTATCTATTTTTCGACGCTGAATCCGAATTTGCAATAAAATTAGGGGGTTTCCTCAATCGTTTCCGAGATAAACTCAAAAAACATGGTGTTTTCATGGTTTTTTGAAATTTAGTAAACAAAAAAAAAACGACCAACAAAATTGTTAATTTGGACCCAGATTCGAATTCTACGAATAAAAATACATCGGAAACTATTCAAAAAAAAAATTGAAACATGGTTTCCGACGTATTTTTAATCGTAGAATTCGAATCTGGATCCAAATTAACAATTTTGTTGGTAGTTTTTTTACTAAACTTCAAAAAACTATGAAAAAACCATGTTTTTGGCGTTTATCTCGGATACGATGCGGGAAACCCCCTAAATTCAGTTTCAGCGTCGCACTTCTTTACAAGTTCATAAGCTATGAATTCAAATCTTCGAGCAAAAATAAAATTTAATCATAGTTTTCGACGTATTTTTATTCGTAGAATTCGAATCTGGATCCAAATTAACAATTTTGTTGGTCCTTTTTATTAAATCTCAAAAAACCATGTTTTTGGCGTGTATCTCTGAAACGACCAGGGAAACCTCTTAATTTTATTGCAAATTCGGATTCAGCATCGAAAAATACACAGAAATAGACCTGTCTCATCAAAAGAACAAATAATTCCTATTAAAAGTCGCAGTTCTTTGCAATTTAATCAGCTAAGGGCCTTCATGTATTTAAAGCTCACCACGAGTCAAATCTTCGAGCAAAAAAAAATTGAAAAATAGTTTTCGATGTATTTTTATTCGTAGAATTCGAATCTGGGTCTAAATTAACAATTTTGTTGGTCGTTTTTTTACTAAACTTCAAAAAACCATGTTTTTTGCGTTTATCTCGAAAACGATCCAAGAAACCCCCTAATTTTATTGCAAATTCGGATTCAGCGTCGAAAAATACATAAAAATAAGCCTGTCCCATCAAAAGTTCAGATAACTTTTTTTTTTGTGGGCCTGTGTTATGAAATCAGTATTGATTGAAAAATTATTTTCATTAAATATTATTTAATGAAAATAACTTAATTCAAGAAACATCATGCGTGATTTATTATACAAGTTTATAAATTAAGGGTGTTGGACCCAAGTTCTAAAATAAAAATTTGATTTCTTCATTTTACTTGATAAATATTACAATTAAATATTTTTTCACTCTATCTAATTATTTTTTACATTCTAATCAGAGAGAATGTATTATTTTAAATAAAATTATAGATACAGAGCGAAAAAATGTGTAATTTAAATACTTTTTGAGTAAAATAAAAAGATTGAATTTCTCGGTTAATTTTGAACTGCTTGTTTTACACAAAAAGTATTAAAATTAAACATGTTTCGCTCTATAGGTACGTTTTTATTTTAAACAGAATACATCTAGAAAGCGAAGAAATATTTAATGCAAATAATTGTTGAGTAAAATTACGACTTTAATTTTGAGGATCGAATTCGAATTTAGAAATCTTAAACAAATTCACGATTGCATTTAATTAATTTATTGCATTTATTAATACATTATTTTTTTAGGTAATCCTTTCATTTCCGAGGAAGAGGAAGGTGACGTCGCGAGTGTGTCTTATCGCTACCGGAAGTGGGACTTGAATAATGGCATCGTCCTGATCGCTCGATGCGAGCACGACGCCGTCATGCAAGGTCCCAACAACGAGACTCAGTTCTTGACCGTGAAAGCCTTGAATGAATGGGATTCAAAGGCTGCGAGTGGGGTCGAGTGGCGTCAGAAGCTCGACACCCAACGTGGTGCTGTTCTCGCGAACGAGTTGCGAAATAATGCCTGCAAATTGGCCAAGTGGACTGTCCAGGCTTTGCTCGCAGGTTCTGATCAAATTAAGTTCGGATATGTCTCGAGAGCCATGGTTCGCGACTCCAGTAAGCATGTAATTCTTGGAACCCAGCAGTACAAGCCCAACGAATTCGCCACCCAAATCAATCTCAATATGGACAATGCGTGGGGAATTCTGAGGTGTATTATTGATATCTGTATGAAGCAGAAAGACGGAAAGTATCTGATCATGAAGGATCCCAACAAGCCCATGATACGTTTGTACGACATTCCTGACAATACTTTCGAGAGCGAAGAAGACGAGGATGACGACGACGACGAGCCTACAAATGATGCCTTCCAGAGTTAAGAGAGTCGATCAGCTGTCGTTTGATTTCAAACTTTGCCTCCATGCTCTTCAATCTTCAATCTACAATCTCATGTCAGAACCCAATGAACACAAAATTCATTAAAATTTTCTACGATCGAGGAATAGATCTTTTGATTTTCTATAATTCTATAAAACTCCAATCTCCTAAATCATTTCCAGAAGATTGGAAGGTTTTTAGAAGGTTTTAATTTCAAAAATCGATTTCTTCATTTTACTTGAGGCTAGACCTTGAATTCATTGGATTCTTCATTTTACTTAACAAATATCTTGATTAGGTATTTTTTCCCTCTATATTGTTATTCACTTTTTGAGTAAAAATATTTATACAGAGCGAGTCATCTATTTTGCTTTCTCATACAAGAAGCTTTGTAATCGTTACATTTTCCAATATTTTTAAAATGGTTTAATTAAACTTTCCTCACTTGATAAATGTCTAATACAACATTCTAATCAATTGATGAAGTCTGTAAGGTATATTGGCTCCACTTATATCTAAAAACGTGGCAAAGGATTTTTCAAAATATTGATTTTAAAAATTTTTTTGTACATTTAGAATTTTTTTAAAAAATTGATTTTTTGACAATAACTTCTCAAATAATCAAAATTCAAAGCTTATGTAAAGGAATGAAAGATTCCTTGCGTCGAGACGAATCGATTGACCTATAGGATTAGTGTTTTTAATTGAATATTAATGACATTATGATTATTCGTAATTTTGAACATTTTTCATTTTTCATATATTAGTTTAAATAAAAACACTAATCCTACAGGTCAATCGATTCGTCTCGACGCAAGGAATCTATGAATGATAAGGTCGAAAGATTCTTTGTTTTGAGAAAAAAGAATTATATATATTTTGAAATATTTAGGAAATTCGTTACTGCTTCCTCTATGAGGAAGCAAAGTGCTCAAAAAATGAGCACAAAAAATATAAATATAGTTAAATGGAACACCCGAGATCGAATTCACAGCTAGTTTATTATATTTCGCATTAAATGAAATTATAGAATTTTGTGATTATATAGATTTCAAAATCTCCGTTTTACGCGAAAATTCTCAAATTTAAACACTTTTTCGAAAAGGTTTTCATGACGTATTTGGAATTTGTGTTCGCTGGGGAAACAAAACGTCATAGCATAATTTTTATACTACGATAATCGAAGTCTGATCGAAGAAGTATAATAAAGAATTAGTTAGATTAACTGAATTGATATTATACGATATGATCAATATGTATATACACATCGTAAGATGATTTTAATCATTGATAAATAGCAGTAATAATGAATGAGAAATGAATAAACTTAGATTGTTTCTTATTACTGATTCATTATTGTTTTTTAATTGAAGGAAAGAGGTTTTTGAATTGATAATGATACTTTCTAGGATCGAAATAGAAACTCTAGGTTTGTTTTATTTAAAATACTTAAATTCGAATTATTTTAAATTACCTTACATTTAAAAAAGAATTTTAAACTTTTTTAATTGAACGATTTTTTGATAAAATTTTTATGTTTAAAACTATAGAGACAAAAAAAATTATATTCAAAATAAATTTGAATCACCATTAGAATTTTTTTTAATTTATTTAAATATTTAATAAAATTTTATTATTTGAAATTCAAATATTTAAATATTTCTAATTCTAAGTTTAAAAACTCACATAAATTTGATTATATTCCGAATCATTAAAATCAAGAGTGTTGAGCTCAAGTTCCAACCCCGAAATTTAATCTCTTAATTTTACCAAAAAAGAATTCAAACCAGGCATTTTTTCGCTCTACATCCGTAAAACTATTTAAAAAATAAGCACCACTACGGAGAAAAAATATCTAATATTATTTTCAGAGATTGATGATTTCATGAGATTAATTAATTTAAAAAAACTTCCATTCACGAATTGGTGAGAAATTATATTAGCTTGAAAAATACAATAGATCCAAATTAAATCAGAAAATAAAAACAAAACTAGAATTAAATTCTCCATCGACTCGTGAACAAGCATCAAGATTTTTTGCTTTAAACCTTATTTTTTATAACAATACAACATAGTTACAACATTAATACATAAATGCCTTAAGGACGTTGAGTCCAAGTTCTAATCTCAAAATTCTATTTACTCTTTTTATTCAATAAATATTATATTTTTTGGCTCTGTATGCATATTTCTATTTAAACAGTCATCAGTGCTACAAAGCGAAAAAAAATCTAGTTATAATATTTATTAAATAAAATGAAGAAATCGAATTTTGTAGTTAAAACTTGGATCCAACACTCTTAACTGTTATCCAGCTGCATTTCTACTAAAGCGGATTTAACATTTCTATTTAGGATTGCTAAAACTTTTTTTATATGAATACTCTGCGATTTTCATATTCGAAAAAAAGAAAAAAAAAAAAAAGTAAAAACATGTCATTCTTCATTGGTATAAGTTCTAAATTAGCGACGAATCGAAACCGCAAAGCTTTTGTACTAGATTTTCGGTAAGTTTTTCGTTATACGAGTTAAACTAAATTCCATTTATAACAGCTAGCGGTTTTTCAACGTCTAGGATAGAATCTTCTAATCTTCAAAGCTACGTCTTTTATATAGCACAAAACGAACCTTACCGATTTTACTTTAAAATACTTTCTGTGTCTTTCTCAACGTTTTCGAATTCGGGTATAAATGTTTGTTTTTCTCTAGGCGCTCCTTATACGGCTCAATAGAGCCCGACAGTAGCTAGAAACATTTTCGTAGTTTTATGTTTAAAATTAAGGATGTTGGATTCAGTTTCTTATATCAAATTTTGATTTCCTCATTTTTATTGAATAAATATAATTAGAAATTTTTTCAATCTGTAATTATGAGAATAGAACAAAAAATGCCTAGTTTTAATCCTTTTTTTGTGTAAAATGAAAAGATTGAGTTTTGTGCTTAGATTTCGAATTCTTCGTTTTACACCAAAATTATGAAAAAAAAAATTATTTTTCGCTCTGTACACATACTGACTTTGGAAAAATTAATACCACTACATAGCGAAAAGATACTTGATTCTATTATTTGTCTAGTCAGGGTATCTACTCTGAATTTTTCCCATGAAATTCCCGGAAAATTCCCGCTTATAAAAATAAGGTTCCTCTTACGATAGAATTATTACAATTTATTATTAATTAAAACTATATTTAAAAATTTTTTTGAGAATTTCAATTTTAAGTAAGAAAAAAGTAGCACAATTGAGTTGCAAAGAATGTGTAAAAAATAAATTAATATCAGTCATCACAGTACCTATTGTCATTAAAAAAGTTTTAGGATTTTTGTAATATTTCAAGATATTTGTAATTAGGGATTTAAAGAGATTTAACGAATTTCGAGATACTTTAAGTGATTTAAAGTTATTTCAAGGAATTTTTAAAGAAGTTTTACAACTTTTAAGAGATTTCATAAAATTTCAAGACACTTTAATGATTTTGAAGAATTGCAAGCGATTTAAACTACATAGATTTTTAATGAATTAAAAGAATTTGAAGAAATTTAAAAAGATTGCAGAAGAATTTGATTTTCAAGAAATTCCACAAAATTTCAAAAATCTTCAAGTAATTTTTAAAGAATTTAAAATAGCTTCAGGACTTTTAAAAGATTTCACGAAATTTTAAAGGGATTTTAAGGGATTTAAAAACATCTAAAAGGATTTTAAGGAAATTAAATGATTTTTAAAAAACTTCAAAGCATTTCAAGAGATTTTAAGGAATTTCAAGGGAATTGAACTGATTCAAAACGATTTAAAGGATTTTACAGAATTTTAAGAAATTTCAAGTTATAAAAAAGAATCACTAAAGATTTGACAGGATTTCAAAAGACTTAGAAGAAATTTCAAGGAATTTTTTTTTTAATTTTAAAAAGTTTTAAGATTATCAAGAAATTTAACAAAATTTCAAGTGATTTTAAGGATTGTTTTAAGAAAGTCAAGAAGGTTTTAGAATTTGCAAGAGGTTTTATAAGATTTCAAGGCATTTTTAGTGCTTTTAAAGAATGTCAAGCGAGTTATTTAAAAGCTATTTTAAAAAATTTGTATGAATTTAAAGAAATTTCCAGAGATTTTTAATAAAATTAAAAATTTTTCTTAAATTTTAAAGGATTTTAGAAAATTTCTAAAAATGATTTCTAAGAATTGGTAATTTTAAGGAATTACTAGGGATTTGATGGGATTTTAAAGATTCTTTTTAAAGGATTTGAAAATAATTTCAAGAGATTTAACAAAAATTGCAAGTGTCAAATAAAAATATTTAGATTATTATTCGGAAAAGTTTTTTCAAACCGGAAATCAATTCCCACTTTAAACATAAAATCTCAAGTACAATTACCGGATTTTCCCGGACTTTTTTAAATTCCCGGATTTCCTTAAATTCTCACACAGTAGACATCCTGCCAGTACAATGAGGAAATTGAATTTTGAGATTAGAAATTGGATCCAACACACTTAAAATGATAATATTTCGTGTCAACTGTGAAAACCACGTTTTGGCACTTACGCCCATTTGGTCGGCTACTATTCAATATAAATAATAATCCAAATTTTAGGAAAATTATTTTCTTGATAATTTATAGAAATAAAATTTATCATCAATTAAAAAATTTTGTAGTTTATAGAATTAAGATATTTCATTCGTAAAATGCAATAAAATGCTTCGTCCATAACGGTTTATCCTACAAAGCGTATATATCGGGTTTGGTTTCGTTGGGTCTCACAATCAATCAACCCTTAAACTGCACCCTGGGTGTCAAACACCCATAGCCAACTTTGAGCTCTAATTTTCTATATTAAATTCGATATAATGGGATATTTGTCGACACCTGGCGGTTGTTCTAGAGTGTATTAGTAAGTACAGTACGTTGGTAGAGTATCCCAAGCGTTACTTCAAATTTAAATCCAGTTTTAAACAAACTTAAATTAATTATATCGTTATAAAATAAACAGGAATTTAAAAGACATATAATTCTACATCCCATTAAAATTTGAATAGGAAATATTGAAATTCGGCTTAGTTATACAAGTTTAAACATCTAGGTGTCAAACACCCACGGTGTAGTTTAAATAATTATTTTGAGTTGTGCAGTTTAAGGGTTAATAATCTTAATCTCAATTTCAATCTACAATCGAAAAGCCGATTAACTCGAGGAACGACGAGGAATTTTCAGTACGCAAAACGCAATTTCGGATCGTATCCGAGTTTATCGAGGTTGGGTGTACAAGCATAATTGATCATCGGCGGAGGGCCGCACATCAAAACTATAGTGTCTGGAGAAGGTGGGAACATATGTTCGGAAATCATCTCAGCGTTGATGTGGCCTGTGCTATAAGTCCAACCTTCACTGCTAGTGTCGAGGGTGAACCAGAGCTTGAACCTATCAGGATGCTTCTTTGCAATTTCTTCTAGTTCCTCTCTAAGGAGGATGTCTTTTTCGGTTTGATTTGCGAAGAGGAGAGACGCCTGTGTTTGATCCTTGGGGTCTTTTATCATTGCTCGTACCAATTGCAACATGGGAGTAATTCCTGTTCCTCCGGCCAGCATTACGACCTGAAAATATTGTTTTCTGTAAATCTAGAAAAATTTTAAAGGGTTGCCACGAGACATTGATCACTCGAATTTTAGGTGTTCCAGGCTGGAGCACAAAATTCAATAGATATTTTATAACGTAGAACTTATTGAATATCTGAAAACTACAAATTCAAATTACATTTCGTTTAAGTTCCTCACCTTTTTGACATTATATTCTACAGGCGGATCCTTTCTCAACAATTTAATAGCAAATTTGCCCTGTCCTTGATAAACAAGCCGACCGGAAGGTCCTCTAAAATCGACGGTGTCTGATATAGCCAAATTATCAAGATGCTGAGACAATTTTCCCCCATCAGGGAACTTTGGATGAACATTTTTGAAGTAAACCTAAAAAAGAAGAAATAGATACAAATTAAAACTCAATATCTCTCTATACTATGTAAAAGAAATGTTTTAATTTATATAGATCGATGTTACAGAATTTCTCCAAACTTTAACTTATGGTTAAATTTAAATTTAACTTATATTAAACTTTTTTTGTAAGAGTTGATTTTTGATAAGGGTTGTTTTTTGATAATTTTCGTTTAGGGGATTCAAGAATCCAAAAAAGCTCGAAATTACTGTGTGCTTCAGTTTTTGAAAAATTGAACTTCTGTAATTGGGGTTGATTTTAGAACTTGAGGATTGTTTTTGGAGAGTTTTTATTTTCGGAATTCAAAAGCCTTAAAAAAGCCCAAAACTATGGTGCAATTGATTTTTCGTTATTTTGCGATTTTAGACGTTGGAGCAAGCAAAATCGATTTACAGCAAAATTGATTTTTTGAAAAATGTAAAGGAGCCCAAAAATTTTTATTGGTGCCCCAAAAAAGTTTAAAATTATGAGATATTGGAAATAGATAAATTAGACTATGGAGCTGTTAGCTTAATGAATCAGGAATATATATTTTATAAAAGTCAATAAAACACGAACTTTAACGACTAAGTCAACGTATCCTTTGTCGTCATCACTGGATACTGGAGTGTAAGCCCGAATGACGACTTCATCGTTGATTTTTGCAGTTAAATGCACGTGTTGGCCGACAGGAAGGCCCAAGACGTGTTCTGGAGTTGGAAGACCAAATCGAAATCGCCTCGTATCATGGCTGATAATGTCTTTTTTTATCAGAGGAAGAGTGTACTTGACCACAGGGTCTTCCAGTAATATTTTCTTCTTATTTTTACCAGGTACAAACGAGAGGTAAAGCTTTACGCCTAGTCCTATTATTACTATTGTCCCCACAGCCGCCAAAATTGGCACAACCTGAAAAATTAGAAATAATCAATTAGTTTTAATTTCATTTCCTTCTAAGTACACGTAATTCCTTAAAATTTCACGATAACTTTTAAAATTTACTAAAATGGAATCCTTTAAATCTTTTAGAATTCCTCGATAACTTTTAAAATTCATTAAAATCGCTTATTCTAATTCCACGGAAACTACAGAGGAAAAATTAATCTAATACAAGTATTTTTTAAGTCAAATAAAGAAATTTAATTTTGAATTTAGAACTTGGATTCAAAATCCTTCAAAATTTAACGAATGTTAAATTTCAAATAATAAATCGTTGAAATTTTGTAAATAATAATAAATAAATTTTGTAAAATTCTAAATTAAAAATTTTTTAGCTTATGTAATTCCACAATATTTTGCAGAGTTTGATAAATTATATGAATATTCGACTTTTAATATCAGTTGAAGCAAGTGAAAAACATCGAAAAGATTACATAAATAAATGCTTTCAATAAAAAATTCTAAAACAGGTCATAAGATCGGTAGACAGATAGATAAATATAAATATGTAAGAATAAACACTTTTTTTTAAATGATATATAAAAATATGAAGATACTCCGTAATTACTCTGTAATTACAGAGTACATAAATCTGCTTAAGCAGATTTCCACAAAGATTTATGAATAATTACAATTTTCTAAAAATATTTGCAAAAATTCACGAATAAAAATTAAAAATTTAATTTTATCTTTTTTTATAACAAATTTTTTTTATAAATATTATAAATAACTATTATTTTTATGATAACCATGTTTTTTGATCTTTACCTGCTCATAACTTTTAAAATAATTTTTGTGTGAAAAACCATGAATGAGATTAAAATATGTTTACAGTGACAAATATTTAAATGAACGGATAGTAAAAAAAAATGAAAAAATGTCTGTTCAATCGGAATTTCTAATAAGTTAAATAAAGAAGATTCGTCATCGCATAAAAAAGTATAATTTTTTTTCATCGCTTAATTTTGGAAAATTTCGATTTTTGCATGGAAATTTTGTTTTTAATTGACAAAAATTTTAAAATCTTAATACATTTTATAATAATTTATTGATTTATTACACTACCAAACAGAAGTTTGCGTTCGCTTGTTTTTCGAGTTTAAGTTCTTCTAAATTTAATTACACAAAGAACTTCAAATCTCAATGTTTTGTAAAAATATCAATAATTTTCGAATAATGAAGATTTTTTTTAATTTCATGTACTTATTTTAAACGTAGATTTCTATAGAATCAGCTAGACTTATTTAGAAAATTGTACAATTATTTCTCTTCATTCTACAAGGGTTCAAATTTGGATTTGAAATAGGTAAAAAGTTCAATATTACCTGATAAGTAGGAAAATAATTATAAAAATCAAATGAATGTAAATTTTAATATAATTTTGCAGAAACATCATCATTAAGGATTTTTTATATTTTATAAAAATATTTTTCTCAGTGGGAAAAATATTCAAATATTTCCAACTTTTTCACGACAATTTTAAGTCTCGCACAATCCTATCTTAAAAAAGTTTCCTATCTTAAAAAAGTGGTGTCACAAAATGTCTCGAAAATCTCGCATACATTGTTGTTGCAAACCTGATTGGCTTTTGAATGACTTGAAGTTGAAAGAAAAAAAACAAACTAATGGCGCAAAAAAATTTCAGAAAACCCTTCGAAATACTTTAAAATTCGTTAAGATTTCTTAAAACTCCCCAAAACCTCTTGAAATCCTTCAAAAATTCATAAAAACGATTAACATCATAAATGTCTTGAAATCCAAGTTGAAACTCGTAAAAAGTTTTACAAATTCCTAAAAATATCTTAAAATTTCTTAACATTTAAAATCTCTTAAAGTCTATAGAAATCTTATCAAATTCCATAAAATCCTTAAAAATTCTAGAAAATCTTTTAAAAATTAGAGAAATCAATAAAATTACCTGACAACTTTAAAATTCTTTAAACCCCATAACATACTCTAAAACTCATAGAACTCTCTTGAAATCTTTTAAAATTTGTAAAAACTTGTTAAAATTCTTAAAAACTGTTTAAAATATTCTTTAAATTATACGATAACATTTAAAGTTCCTTGACGTCCTTTAAACATCTAAAATCCAATAAAATTATTAGAAATTTCATGAAATTCTTAAAATTCTATAAAATCTTCTAAAAATCATAAAATCCCTTAAAATTGTTAGAAATCTCATAAAATTTCACAAAATTCTTTAAAATTTCATAAAATATTTTGCAAATTATAAAAATCTCTTGACTTCTTTTAAAATTCCTGAAAATTATATTACAACATTTAAAATTCCCTAAAGTTCCTTAAAATACTGTGCAACCCTTTGAAATCTCTTAAAATTCCTCGAAACTTCATAAGATTTAAAATCCCTTAAATTCTCTTAAAACGTTGTGAAACCTTTTCAAATCACTTAAAATTTCATGAAAACCTTCGAAATTGCTTAAAATTCGTCAAGATTTCTTAAAACTCCCAAAAACCTCTTGAAATCCCTTAAACATCCACAAAAATCATTAAAATCACAAATCTCTTGAAATCTATGTCAAAATTATCAAAAATCTCTAAAAATTCATTAAAAAAAAAACTCTTGGAATTTCTTAACATTTAGAATCTCTTA
This sequence comes from Synergus gifuensis, assembly GCA_904066015.1. Classification (NCBI taxonomy): domain Eukaryota; kingdom Metazoa; phylum Arthropoda; class Insecta; order Hymenoptera; family Cynipidae; genus Synergus; species Synergus gifuensis. Next base: position 14,084 of record CAJFCO010018496.1, read on the forward strand.
AAATCCTTAGAAATCTTATCAATTTTCATGAAATCTTTAAAAATGCTACAATATCTTTTATAATAATTAGAACAATCTAATAAAATCCCTTAAAATTTTATCATAACCTTCGAAATCTTTTTAAATTCTACAAATTCTTTTAAACATCACATATGTATAGAAATTCTTTTGAAATCCCTCAATAAAATTATCTGAAAAACTGTTAAATCCTTTAAACCTCATAAAATATTTTAAAACTCATAAAAATCTCTTGAAATCTTTTTAAATTCATGAAAACCTTTTAATATTCCCATTAGAAACTTCTTGAAGTGCTTTGAATTTTACAATAACATTTGAAGTCTGTTTACGTCCTTTAAAATCCATTAAAATTATTAGAAATCTCGTTACATTCCATGAAATCCTGAAAATTCTATAAAATCTTTTAAAAATCAGAAAATCCCTTAAAATTATTAAAAAATCTTTTGATTTTTAAAATTCCAGGAAATTTCATTGTAATATTTAAAATTCCTTAAAGTTCCTTAAAAATTCTTTGAAACCTTTTGAAATGTCTTAAACCTCTTAAATGTCTTAAATAACCTAAAATTCCTCGAAACTTCACAACAGGATTTAAAATCCCTTAAAATCTCTGAAAACACTCAAAAACCTTTCCAAATCACTTTAAATATCACGAAAATCTTCGAAATCGCTTAAAATTCGTTGGAATCTCTTAAAGTTCTTAGAAACCTCTTAATATTCCTCAAAATTGCAAAAAAATTTTAAATCCCTTAAAATTCCTTAGCTTTAAAAATTCTCTTGAAATTTCATGAATTCCGTTAAAATTTCGGGAAATATCCTGAAATACCTTAAAATTCTATGAAATCTTTTTAAAATCCTAAAAATCTTTAGAACTTCCTAAAAATTTCATTGATTTTTTAATGTTTAAGGGCATGTAATACTTTACCATAAGAGCCTAGCAATTTAGTTTACGTTCGTAATAATAAATATTTTACATTAAAACTAGGCCATTTACTTCCGTTTAATACAAATGGAGGTAAATAGCCTAGTTTTAGCGAAAAATATTTATTATTGAATTATTGTGAACGTAAAGTTGCGGAAACGAAATTGCTCTTATGGTAAAGTATCACATGCCCTTAAATATTTTCAAGAGCAGAAAAAATTGTCTCTATTGGAGACCGAAGATAGAAATACATTATTCCGATTCAGAAAAACGACTGTTAAATCCGCATTCTTAATAAACAAATAAAAAAAAATCAATTCAATAAATAAGCAATCGTTCAAATCGTTCAATTCGTTTCTTTTTCCGGGGATGAAGCTAAAAGAGGAAAACACCAGTGGATTTTAAGGTTAGAATTTCGATAATTCGAACGATTTGAAAGAACGGTTAGAATTTAGAAAATATCTCGAAATTCAAAATACGTAACGGTCATATGTAAATGAATTTGGACAGTGGGAAGTATGTAAATTGTCAATCGAAAACAATGTACGTTACCAGGGATCTTGAACTTGTCATTGAGGATCCGTTGCAGGTAATAACCAACCAGTTAAACTTTGCATGTGCACGTGGTCGTGGTATATATATATATATACATAGTATATCTATAGTTCCGTTCCGTCGTCGCTCTAAGGCGCTCAAGTACACAGAAACCGTTTTCGGATTGGGGAAGGTCAAGAACGATTAAAAAATTAAAAATTAAAATCAGAGCGCGGTTTTCATTCAAGTTTTACTTGAGACTCGAGAGGAAAAGAAGATCAGATGTCCCACCCAAATTTTCAACGTGGATATATATATAACAATTATAACCACCAGTTATAGTACTTGGTATAGTACGCACGCAGCAGACGTGCCGCCAGCCAGGGACGGCTAGAAATTTATTATTAGACCGCACGATTTCTATAATAGTGCACCATACTAAAATAAATCAAAGAATTAAAAATGAGCTGCAAAAGTCCAGTCGTATAATTATTATTTAAGTTCTATAATGAAAAGCAGTAAAATATATTAAATTTATCACGCGTATACATAATTTTTATAGAGTTAATACGAAATATATACCCACTTTAGCAACAATAATTAAAATAATGTGTCATAACAACATCTTAAAATAATCATATAGGATATGAATATTATCTATCTCAAATTCAAAACTGAATATTTTTAAAAATGATTTATGAAATATTAAGAAAATTTTTATCCTTAAGGCCATGTAAGACTTACCCGATCCCTACCTTACCGACATTTTTTCTCAGCAACTCTACATCTACATTTATTGAGATATCAAATTAAAAATTTCCAAAATTAAAGAAAATATGCTAAGGTATGTTTATCTGGTCTTAAATTTTTGTATGAATGTCAATATTAGATTTTCAATATAACATTTTTTTATGAATGTCAATATTTAGGACCAGATAAACGTACCTTAATGCTTTAGCTTCAATTTTAGCAATTTTCAATTTGATATCTCAATAAATGTAGACGTAGCGTTGCAGAGAAAAAATGTCGGTAAGGTAGGGATCGGGTAAATCTTACATGGACTTAATTGTCACTATTTTTGGAAGATAACTCATAGTGAACGGGGCGCATGAATATTTCCCAAATTTCAGTTAACATAATTTTCATTTGACCGAAAATTAAGTAACTGAATAGCCGTTTGGCATAAATTTTATTTATTCGAATTTTCAATTGACATATATGTCAATTACATATATGTCACTTATAAGTTGTATTTATCCTAACTGCCATTTATCATAATTTCTATTTTACCGAATTTTCATATAGCATAATTTTCACATTTTCTAATTTACGTTCACTATAATATTTATGTATCCTAATTTCCATTTAATCTAATTTCTATTTTTTATAAATATCACTTTTGTCATAATAATTATTTGTCCTAATTTCCACATTACATAATTTTTATTTGTTCGAAGTGTAATTTCCCTGCTGAAAAAGTCACCATCCAATGGTAATTAATGGAACTTTTTCAGCAGGGTAGTTTAATTTTGTGTTTTCTGCAAAAGAATTTTAGTATCTTCAAAACAATAAGTTTGGAAATCTGAAATCCCGCGCTTACAGTCACGTGACAAGAGGCATTTGCTTCTTCCACACCCGTGTGGAAAATGAATGAATGAGTCCGAATTTTCGTATTCAATCGGATTGGTTCTGATAGACCGGATTAAATCGGATTCATTCGGATTGAAAGTTTGGATTGACGGATTCATTCGGATTAATTCGGACTCATTTGGATTGGCCGGATTGATTCGGATTAAACGTTCGGATAGATTTTGAATGGACTTTGGATTGAAAACTTCCTTCGCTAGGGAGGCCAGTCTATATAAAAATCCATATACAATCTTATCACTTAACTATACAATATACTGAATTATTCTTTAATTTTTGGTATAATTCAAAGGAAGAGATTACTTTGAAGTGTATAATCGGAAATTATACCACAAAAGTAATAAATATTTGTTAATAACTGTAATTTTCGTTTCTACACAAAGGAAAATTGATATAGATTTTTTTATCAACACGAGTAATTTTAAAGCTAAGTCTATGATTTATTCACTTATATCTTTATCGAACTTGATTGTGTTCCTTTAAATTATAATTGAAGATTTCATGCTTACTATAAATTTTTTGAAATTCACGTTAACAAAAAAAAAAATTAATTCAATTTTCATCATGTTAACTGTAAAGTTTATTACTGCTCTCATCTGCCTCACTATGCTGATTCATCAATCAGGTAAAATTACATTTTTTTAATCCTATTCTAAAAAGGACATGAATTTCGGCTAACTTCATAGTGTTACCTTTACATGCATTTCCTGCATAAACACTGGTTATGAATGAAGTGAGCGTCAAGTCGTAAGTATTCTCGACTTGGCGCGAGGATTTAAAGTTTCATTTTACTTTCTATAAACGAAACACGCGCGCTCAAGCGCGCGCCTAATCTCGTAATATTAAAAATTGCTTGTATCTGATATGACCGAAATCTCTGTAGATAATTTATATGTTTTAAAACTAATCAATAAATTGAATAGCTTTTTATTTATTAATGTTTTAATAAATAAATGTTTATATGTTACTTACTATAAGAGTAATAATAATTTTTCCAACTTTACGCTCGATTTATTTAAATGCAAATTCGAATATAGATGTTGATAGATAGATTATCATACATTTATATTAAGATTTGATTTCTTTTGATAATTCATCTTATGCATATGCATGGAAGACAATGGATGAATATGGAATTGTGAGGCAAGGTAAAATAATCTTATGGAATTGTAGGAAAAAGAAGATGGATTGTGTAATGAAAATGTTCAGTAAAAAGTGATCGATATGATTACTTGTTGATCGTACTTCGACTAACCGTCTTCGGGTGATGGGGGTACGTATTCGGGTAAAATCGGCTCTGCTCTCGTGTCGACGTGAGTTTCCATTTGTCTGCTTGTCTGGAAAATTTTATTATTCAACAAAAATTGTACTTATTAGAAAAGGCTGTTTTTTGACACTGTCGTTTCGTTCTGCGAAAATATTAAGTATCCGAAAATTAAAATTTCTGAAAGTTTTCATTTACTGAAAACTAAAATCACCGTATGAATCCCTGCAAGAAACGAAAGATTCAAAAGTTTTGTTTCGCATTGACGACTTGTTTCAGTGAATGCGGTTATGTGTCAGTTTCGCATTGGAGGTTGGTCGAAAACTTTTAAATGCGAGACTTCGCATTCGTTTTAATGCTTTCGAATGCGAGAAAAGTTCTGCGCGAAATAAAAACTTTTAAATGCGAAAGTTCGCATTGCTTTGAATGATTTCAAATGCGACCGAATACGAGAAAAGTTCTGCGCGAAATGAAAACTTTTTAATGCGAGACTTCGCATTGTTTTAAATACTTTCAAATGCGATCGAATGCGAGAAAAGTTGTGCGCGAAATGAAAACTTTTTAATGCGAAAGTCCGCATTGCTTTGAATGCTTTCGAATGCTACTGAATGCGAGAAAAAAATCTGCGCGAAATGAAAACTTTTCAATGCGAAAGTTCACATTGATTTAAATACTTTTGAATGCAATAGAATGAGACGAAAATTTTGAGCGAGTGAAAACTTTTTAATGCCAAATTTCGAATTGGTTTAAATATTACAACTTTCAAAAGTCATTTGAATACTTTTTAATGCGCAACAGTGGATTAAAATTTACTACAATATTTTATAAAGTATTTGTTTATTTATTAATATTTAAATTTTTATTTGAAATTCTTCTAAAAAGCTATACAATATACAGGAACCGGTTAATTTTAATAATATAATATAATAATAATAATAATAATAATAAGATAATAAGTTTAATAATATAAACAATAATTTAGAATATTTTTAAATGTAAAAGCATTTTTATTTCATTTATTACGACTTAATACTTTTAAATGCGAAGCTTTTGTTTCATTTAATACGATCCAATACTTTTGAATTCGAAATATTTGTACTTTATTTAAAACGATCCAATACTTTTAAATGCGGAGAATCCACAACTGCCGTCTCGCATTCGACGCCGTGAAGTTTAATGCAAACCAATACTTTTTAATGCGAATCATTGACACTGTCTTTCGCATTCAGCGTGATGAAGTCTAATGCGAACTAATACTTTTAAAAATGTAGTATAAGAAAAACGGGATTGAATCGCATTCAAAATGTTAATACATTTTAATAATTTTCAATGCGACGTTTCTTACAGGAATGAAGATGATCGACAACTTTTTTTTTTGCCTAAAATCCAAAATCATATGTGTAGAAAATACCGAAAAAATAATATTTTAAAATTAAAATTCTCCCCCCCCCAAAAAAAAAATAAGAGATATTACCGAAAATGCTTTCTAGCGAAATTTTGTTATACCTAAAATATTTATTAAAGAAAGTAGAAAATTACGAAAATATGTAATACCTGAAAATTAATCTTTTCTCTAATGCATATTTAAAAAATCAGTGTAGAATTGGTCCCCTGAGTAACAGTAAAAAATATTATTGCAAAACCATTCCCGAAGATTCAAATCCTTGAAAATAAATCAAAATTACGCGTACTTTTTTGCAGTCATTTAATATTTACGGAAAATT
>CAJFCO010018496.1:52812-66959 GCA_904066015.1 Synergus gifuensis
TAATTTTACAAATTTTTAACTTGGTATCTCAATAAATGTAGAAATGGAATTGCAGAAAAAATGTCGATAAAAGATAAGGATCAGATACATAATACATGACCTTAATTCTTTTCTAAATATACATAGAATAAATTATCTATAATTAATTGTGTCCCAGAGCGTTTTGCTCTGAAGTCTCTCACGAACAAGCTGCGAAAAACGAGTAATGTGCAACTGCGAGGCAAATGCATTTACCTAACTTTTTAGTTTGGATGGTAGAGTTGCCCTGGCGAAAAAATGTTAATAATTTAATTTCAGTTCTAAATTATAAATCAATTTCTTCATTTTACTTGACAAATATTACAATTAGATATTTTTCCCCTACTCATGTAGTAGTGTTACTCATTTTTAAATAGAATTATGCCTACAGAACGAAAATATTTCTAATTATAATATTTTTATCCTAAAATGAAGAATTGAATTGAATTTAGTTTCGAATTCTTCATTTCACATAAAAAGTATTAAAAATAAAAATTTTTTCGTTCTCTAGCGATGTTTCATTTTTAAATAGAATGACATTATATTCAAATTCCTTGTTTTGGTGCAAAAATTATTAAAATGAAATATTTTTTCACTCTGAAGGCGAATTTCTACTTCCGAAAATAGAAACACTATAGAGCCAAAAATTATCTAATTATAATATTTGTTAAGGCAGTGTATCAATTATCTAATGCCAGTCCTATTGACATTTTTTCCCTGCAATGCCGTTTCTACATTTATTAAGATGTCCAGTTAAAAATTTCTTATATTAAGGGTGTTGAGCCAAGTTCTAATCTAAAAATACGATTTTTTCATTTAACTTAACAAATATTAAATATGGAATTTTTTCCCTCTGTAGAATTAATCAATTTTTAACTATAATTATGCGTACAGAGCGAGAAAATATCTAATTCAAATATTTTTTAAGTAAAATGAAAATATTCGATTTTGCAGTCAGATTTTGAATTCTTCGTTTTATACAAAAAGTATCGAAACTAAATATTGTTTCGATCTGTACGCAGTCTTACATTTGAAAAAATATTAGTGCTACAGAGCGAAAAAATATTTATCTATAATTTTCGTTGAGTAAAATGGAGAATTGAATTTTGAGCTTAACATTTGGGTCCAACGCCCTTAAAGGAAATTAAGCTCTACATTAAGCTACATTAATGTAGACCTTAATTTTTATTAGAAAATACGACAAAAAAAATTCAAAATATTTTTTTTTTATAAATTTAAATGTTTAGGACTAAATAAACATTTATTTCAATTTTAGAAATTTTCAAATCGATATCTCAATAAATGTAGAACTAGCATTGTATGTACATGGCCTTAAGTAAAATAAAGAGATGAAATTGGTCACTGAATTTTAGAACATTCCAGGGCAACTGCAAAAGAAAAATTTTATTTTTGTTCCTCACTTTACAATCTCCCCCTTATTTTTTCTTTATAAAATAAGCATGATTCACCCTGTTTTGCAAAATTCGTACACGTGCTTGTAAAAACTCGTCCGGGCGAGCATAGATATTTACAAAAACTAATTTGATGACTAAAAAAGGGTAAATAGAAAAGTACACGTGTATATAGAAAAAAGCGCTTGTTTTCAAAATTCGATTTCTTCATTTTAATTATATTAAACATTATAAGTAGATACTTTTTTTAGTTCGTAGCGGTATCTAGTTATTTATGAAATAGAATTATGCCTACAGAACGGATGTGTTTCGCCTTAATAATTTCTTCGTTTTATGCAAAAAGTGTTAAATTAAGGACATGTGATACTTTACCATAAGAGCAAATTAGTTATACCAATTATACATTCGTAATAATAAATATTTTTAGCTAATAAGAGTCAATAAACCTTCGTTTACATGAGACGAAGGTTTATTGACTCTTATTTACTAAAAATATTTATTATTATGAATGTATAATCGGTATAACTAATTTCCTCTTATGGTAAAGTATCACATGCCCTTAAGGTCATTTATTTCTCTGCAATGCCGAGTTGAAAATTTCTAAAATTAAAGTAATATAAATATTAATTATTTAATATTTATCGAGTAAAATGAAGAAATTTAATTTTGAGAACAGAATTCGAATCCAACACCCTTAAGCCGCTACTTGCGATTGCTTAACGGAAGTCAAAATTCTAAGGCGGAAGTAGATTGAATATACAACTAACATTAGGCAAATGGAAATTCTCCAGTGGATATGTTACACGTACTTAAGGCCATGTAAGACTTACCCGATCCCTACCTTACCAACATTTTTTTCTCTGCAACGCTATGTCTACATTTATTGAGATATCAAATTGAACATTTCTAAAATTGAAGCTAAAATCTGGCTAAAGTATTAAAGTACGTTTATCTGATCCTAAATATTGACATTTATAAAAAAAAAAAATTTTGAAAAATTTTTTTTTATTTTTACAAAAATTTAAGACCAAATAAACATACCTTAGCATATTTTCTTTAATTTTAGAAATTTTCAATTTGATATCTCAATAAATGTAAACGTAGCATTGCAGAGAAAAAAATGTCGGTAAGGTAGGGATCGAGTAAATCTTACATGACCTTAATATGATAAAAATTCCTTTTTTTCTACAACACAAGTCTTAAAAATACGGTTATAGTCAGTAGGAAAAATGCATTGTTCCGTTATGGCAGTAAGGTTAATGTAAAAAAGTTGGCAGTTTCGAGTATAGCTCTCGAAATTCTCAGTCTTCTCGACCCCTTCAGAAAAATTGAGAATTTTGCGGAACTAGAAATCTGAGAGAAAATTCTCTCTTCCTCGGAATGTTGAAAAGAAAGGTTTTTTTTTCTATTGAGAAAAGGACAGCACCAGTGAATAATAAATAACGGAAGTAGAAGAGGATTAGTTAATTAAGTGGAACGTCATCTTAAAGTTTATGGCTTCCTTAAGGGCATGTAATACTTTACCATAAGAGCAAATTAGTTATACCAATTATACGTTCATAATAATAAATATTTTTACCTAATAAGAGTCAATAAACCTTCGTCTCATGTAGACGAAGGTTTATTGACTCTTATTAGCTAAAAATATTTATTATTATGAACGTATAATTGGTATAACTATTTTGCTCTTATGGTAAAGTATTACATGCCCTTAAAGAGCGGAGGAAAAATAATTCATTTACTAACTTTACTTTTTTTACACCTGGAAAACAAACCCAGCTATCGAGTAGATTTCGTATTCAAAAAGTCAGCGATTTCTATCACGTTTTCGAAATTTTATGCACAAAAAAAATTGCGAGTTGGAAGATAGCATTTTTGCTCCATCTCGAGAATTTTTTTGTAGACAAAACGAAGAAAAAATAGATTTACAGAAATGAAACTCAGGATTCGAAATCTCCTCAATGGCACGAATTCACTGAACACATTCGGATTTTCCTCGAAAAAAAAACGGATTCTTACTCTGCTCTGTGATTTTCTTAAGGGCGTTTGGATCCAAGTGTTAAGCTCAAAATTCTATTCTCCATTTTACAAAACGAAAATTATAGAAAAATATTTTTTTTGCTCTGTAGCGCAAATCATTTTCCAAATATAAAACTGCGTACAGAGCGAAAAAATATTTAGTTTTGATACTTTTGGGGTAAAATGAGGAATTCAAAATCTGACTTCAAAATTGAATATTTTCATTTTAGTTAAATATTTGAATTAGATATTTCCTCGCTCTGTACGCATAATTATAGTTAAAAATTGATTAATTATACAGAGGGAAAAAATTCCAAATTTAATATTTGTTGAGTAAAATGAAGAAATTGATTTTTTACATTATAACTTGGCTCCAACACCCTTAAAAACCGTGCATTTTCAGTAACTTGGCGGTTAATATAATACAAATCGTAGTTACTCGTCATATAAACATTATTATCATCACAGTAAAAATATCCATCTTTTTTTATCTATTGAACTTATGCTTCGCAGTACCTCCCTTTCACACGTGGAGAACTTTATCTAGTTCACATTAATGAAAATAAAGTCGGTTGCTGTTGCTCGAAATTGGAACGCACCTTTTACTCGCAATTCGAATTGATTAAAGTTAAATTATTCACATCACTAAACAATAGTCATTGGTCTATCGATGCGATTTCGATAGTTCATTAGAGAAAACAATTATTGACAAAATTTGGACGAAAAAAATGGTCCATGTGCAGTGACTAACTTACTTATCGCTTCGTTTCTTCAGAAATAAGAAAAAATTAAAAAAAATTTTTCCTAATGTTAGTATTAATCGAAATGTATGAAATATCTTCCTAATCTTTTTCACGAAACGATTAAGTACTGTACTGAAATTTTAGAGCCTGATTTTGTCCAGCGTAGGGAAAGTGTTTCTGTCACGAAGCAGGATATAATATCGAAAAATGAGCAACTTAGGAAGAGTAGATGCTATTTCATTCCACTCCGAAATTTTTTAAGTGCAAAAAATCTCAGAAAATGAGCGGAAATTATTTATGTTTGGTATAGTGAATCCTCCCGATGGCACAAATAAAATGAAGTATTAAAACTTGATCAAATTTCTTAAGGGTGTTGGAGCCAAGTTCTAATCTAAAAATTCGATTTCTTCATTTTACTCAACAAATATTAAATTTGGAATTTTTTCCCTCTGTAGAATTAATCAATTTTTAACTAGAATTATGCGTACAGAGCGAGAACATATCTAATTCAAATATTTTTTAAGTAAAATGAAAATATTCAATTTTGAAGTTAGATTTTGAATTCTTCGCTTAAGGCAAAAAATATCGAAATTAAATATTTTTTCTCTCTGTATGCAGTCTTATATTTGAAAAATGATTAGCGCGACAGAGCGGAAAAATATTTATTTACAATTTTCGTTGAGTAAAATGGAGAATAGAATTTTGAACACAACACGTGGGTCCAACGCCCTTAAATCAACAATTTTGTCAACCTGGAAATTTTGTTACCAAACAAAATCCCTACGAATCAACCTAAATTTCTCATTTTTGGTAGAATGGATCCTCTCAACGGCGTGGACGTACTATAATCATCAAAACTGATAAATTCTGGACAAGATCGGCGAAAATCACATCGTAACTCTAGACAGCTGCCTGTACAAGTTGCCTTAATGGGATAATAGTAATTATGTACAAAATTGCATATATTAGAACAGTCTTTGCTCGAGAGCACAACGAAGGGTGATTAATCGTCACACTGAAGTTTGCGTGATGCTGCCGGTGATCCAGGCTCGGCCGTTGTTTTTCTCCTCGGTAATCTCGTATTCTGAATCGTCTATTTCACAAAGATTCGTGGAGAGGTCGCTGTTACTGGTGGCGCCACCTAGGAGTGAATTCCTCTCCTCGAGGGTGGTGATGACAGAGCCGATCTCGTCGACGTCGTCACCCTTATGGCATCGATTGCGTCGTGTGCTAGGGAAACCGTAAGGCACTACGTCGTCTTCCTCCTCGTCAGACTCGAGGCCGCCAAGGCGACCATTTAGCTGGTGCGTCTCGTTCTCCGTATCTGTGTTAATGTTGTAGTGTGGCAGGTACGAGTTTGGATGCCTTAAGTAGCTTTCGGAATCCTTGTACTTGTACTCACCCTCTCCGCCACTATCCAAGGGATTCAATCGCTGCGTTTCCGGACAAAAGTGCTCGGAAAAGTCTGTTCCGCATTCTGAATCCCCCACATACTCGGACTCCTGGTCTTCGTTTAGAGTTTCGATATCTCGAGTTGGGTCTACAGGACCGTGCACTGAAATTAAAGTTAAAAATTTTAATTAGGTTTTTGCAAAGTTCAACTTATTCCAAACTTAAAATACTGTCTCCTCGTCCGATTTCTACCTTACTGATCGACATTATCTGCCTGCAATGTCATTTCTACGTTTTTAGAGATATCGAATAAAAAAATTGTAAAATAAAAGAAAATGTACAATAATGTTCACTCAACGAAGCCTTCCCTATCGAATTTGGAATTCGATATCGAGAGTTGTTTACCGTCTATTCACTTATATACTTTGTGCCTAAACAATCAACTGAGTGAACGCATCTCTGCCTTAAGCCCATGTAAGACTTGCCCGATCCCTACCTTACCGACGTTTTTTTCTCTGCAACGCTACGTCTACATTTATTGAGATATCAAATTGCAAATTTTTAAAATTGAAGCTAAAGCATTACGGTACGTTTATCTGGTTCTAAATATTGATATTTATAAAAAAAAATTTTTCAACAAATTTTCTTTTATTTTTACAAAAATTTAAGACCAGATAAACATACCTTAGCATATTTTCTTTAATTTTGGAAATTTTTAATTTAATATCTCAATAAATGTAGACGTAGGGTTGCAGAGAAAAAAATGTTGGTAAGGTAGGGATCGGGTAAGTCTTATATTGCCTTAAGATACGTTTATCTGATCATAAATATTTACATTTATATATACATATATATATATATATATATATATATATATATATATATATATATATATATATATATATATATATAAAATTATTATACAACAAATTGTTCTTTTAATTATAACTGGCAGATCAATACGCGCGCAATTATTTTGTTTTTCTTTTTACAACTTGAAGTCATTCCAAAGCCAATTAGATTTGAAACTATAATGTACGCGAGATTTTTGAAACATGTTTAGAGAGAAACCACTTTTTTAGAAAGGAATTTCGAGGTTTCTAGTTTTAAGGGAATTTGACGATTTTTAAGTGATTCTTACGAAATTCAAAAGAGTTTTATGATTTTAAAAAGATTTCGTAGAATTTTAAGAAATTGTAGGATATTTCGTGAAATTTTAAAGAAATTTTTGCATTTTTAAGGGACTTTTAAGAATTTTTAACGATTTTAAAAGGGATTTTAAATATTTTGAAATTTGGAGAAATTTTAAGCGGTTTCTAAGAATTTAAAAAGATTTCAAAGCATTTCAGCGATTTCTAAGGTTTTCGTGAAATTTTAAGGAATTTCAAAAGGTTTGATAGAGTTTTATGGGGTTTTAGGGAATTTTAAATGTTATCCTGGAATTCTAAGGAATTTTAAAATATTTTAAAAGATTTCTAAGAATTGCGAGGGATTTTATGGAATTTTATGAGATTTTTAATAATTTAAAATGATTTCAAGAGATGTTTCTGATCTTTAAAAGAGTTTGTGAGAATTTTAAAAGATTTCATGGAATTTGATCAGATTTCTAATAGTTTTAATGAGTTTTAAAGATATAATAGGATTTTAAATGTTACCGTAAAATTTCAAGAATTTTTTAAGGTTTGTTAAGGAATTTTATGGAGAAATTTCAAAAGATTTTTACGATTTTTAAAAGATATTGTGGAATTTTTATGGATTTGATGGATTTTTATGAAATTTCTAATAATTTTAAAAGATTTTAAGAGATTTTTCAAATTTATAAAAAATTTTGTAGAATTGTGAAGGATTTTATGGAATTTGGCGAGATTTCTAATGATTTACAGGGATTTCAAATGTTAAGGAATTTCAAGACGATTCTAGGATTTTTTAGAGATTTTCATGAATTTTAACGTGGATTTCAAAAGATTTATTATTTCGAAAAGTTTTCTGGAATTATAAGGGATTTCATGGAATTTTATGAGATTTCTAATTTTAAAGGATATAAAAGGGATTTTAATTGTTATCATAGAATTTGAAAGAATTTCAAGAAATTTTGTCGTAGAATTTCGAAAATTCGAAAAGTTTCTGATAATCTTCAAGGATTTTAAGGGATTTTAAAGTTTATTATGTAATTTCCAGAAATGTTGAGAGAATTCAAAAGATTTTAGTGACTTTTAAAAGACATCGCATCTTTAAAGATTTCATTAAATTTTATGAGATTTATAATAATTTTAAAGGATTTTAAGAGATTGTTATTGAGGGATTTCAGAGAATTTTTATAATTTTTTATAAAAGATTTTGTATCATTTACAAGGATTTGGAAGGTTTCTGTAAAATTTTAAGAGTATTCAAGAAATTCTAGTTTTAAAAATATTAAAATTTTTTTTAAGGATTTCATGGAATTTGATGAAATTTCTAATGATTTTAAAAGATTTAAAATTTTAAGAAACTTCAAGAGGTTTCTAGGAATTTTTAGAAATTTTCACTGTACAAATTTTATAATAAACTCACCTCAAAATTATACGCATTTCGTTTAATTTTACGAAAAAAAATTATTAAAAATAGATACATTTTCGCTTTCACTACAGAGTAAACAAATATCTAATTATAATAATTTTTAAGTAAAATGAAGAGATGGAATTCTGAGATTAGAACTGATAGGATTTTTTTGAAAAAATAAAAATACTTACCAGATGGTAATTGGTGTGCGTTGGACTCGTTACTTTCGTTACTGTGGAAGCTGGAAGAGTCTGGAACCTCACTTCCAGGAACTTCCGTGATATTAGGCAAGGGGTTCTGATTTGGCCTGACCCAGTCTGAACAGTCCCAGTGATACCCTATAAAATTGCAGTAGAAAATGATACTTACAAAAATGTCATATAAATAAAAGATTTCTAGTCGTCAAAAGTTTAGGGTTTGATATTTTAGATAAAAATTTCTTGGCCTGAGTCGCAAAGCGATTGTAAGCTCATTTGCAAAACAGAAAATCGAGAAATTCTATTTACAGGTAGGAAAGCACATTCTTTTCAGCTAAAGGAGAAGCAAAACAGTGGCGTAAATAGTTTTCCTATTTTATATATAATTTGCAGTTTTTAAATGTAGAAAAAGACTTCCTTGCTATATTTATCTTTCTTAAGGCCATGTAAGACTTACCTGATTCCTACCTTACCGACATAATTTTATGTCGGTAAGGTCTATACGTCTATATTTATTGAGATATCAAAATGAAAATTTCTAAAATTAAAGAAAATATGCTAAGGTATGGTTATCTGTTCTTAAATTTTTTTAAAAATAAAAAAAAAATTTTCGAAACTTTTTTTTATAAATGTCAATATTTAGAACTAGATAAACGTACATTAATGCTTTAGTTTCAATTTTAGAACGCGTAGTTTACTGAGCTGCTGCGCCTTTTTTTGGATCAATGGCTTAAGTTCAATTCTTTGTTCTTTTTGAGACAATTTTAAGGGACTTGGATTCAAATTTTAGCCTCAAAATTTAATTTCCTCATTTTTATTAACAAATATTAAAATTAAAGACTTTTTCGCTCTGTAGGCAAACTTCTATTTAAATAATGAGTAGCTCTGTAGAGAGAAAAATACAGCTAATTATAATATTTGTTTAATAAAATAAGATCTAATTTTGAAGTTAGAATTTGTAACGAAAACCCTTAAGGCCGTGTATTAGTTTTCCGATCCCTACCTTATCGGTATTCTTTTCTGGCAATTCTATTTTTACATTTATTGAGATATCGAGTTGAAAATTTCTAAAATTAAAGAAAATATACAAAGCTACGTTTCCCTGATAATACATTTTTAGTAAATCAAAAAAAAATCAAAATAATTTTTTTAGAAATGTATAATATTCAAGATTAGATAAAAGTATCTTTACTACTTTTATCTTAAATTTACAAATTTTCAACTCCACATCTCTATAAATTTAGACATGGCGTTGCAGGCAAAAAGTGTCGGTAAGATAAGAATCGAATAACTGATATATTTATGGCCTTAAGGCCATGTAAGACTTACCCAATCCCTACCTACCGACATTTTTTTCTCTGCAACCTTACTTGTACATTTATTGAGATATCAAATTGAAAATTTATAAAATTAAAGAAAATATGCTAAGGTATGTTTATCTGATCTTAAATTTTTGTGAAAATTTTTTTTTGAAGTCACCACGGCCAAACAAAATGATATATCGCTTTTAAACTTTGGGATATGGGAAATGAGTCACTAAATTGCGTTCTAAAATTTAATTTGAGTAGTAATTTTGAAAAAAAAGCTAAGTCGGTAAGGTAGGGATCGGATTTTTTTCCATAATTATTACTCAAATTAAATTTTAGAACGCAATTTAGTGTCTCATTCCCCATATTCCAAAGTTTGAAAACGACATATCATTTCGTTTGGCCGTTGTGACTTCGAAAAAAAAAATTTTCACAAACCACGGGCAGAGCATGCCCTTAAATGTCAATATTTTGGACCAGATAAACGTACCTTAATACTTTAGCTTCAATTATAGAAATTTTCAATACGATATCTCAATAAATGTAGAAGTATTGTTGCAGAGAAAAAATGTCGGTAAGGTAGGGATCGGGTAAGTCTTACATGGCCTTAATGCGCAGTAAATTTCATCCGAATGCAACATATTTTACGCCACTGAAGCAGGGCCGGGCATTAACTTACCGCCGACAATGCGAGGATCATCCTCGTGAACCGAAATAGATGTAAGGGAGGTCCCACCTCCGTGAGGCATTCTTCGGGTAGAGTTTAGTAGAAGTCCTCCAGTGGTCAGCTCTGATACCACTGGGCTCGCTCGTTTCAGGTCTGTTAGTACACACACGACACACTCTTGTTAATCATACTTTGCTATAAATTCCAGACTCGCTCCAAACATTCTTCCATTGAAAACAAGTTTTTTCCTCCACCTCGATTTTTTAATTACATGTAGAAACTCAACAAATCAACAAATCGATTTAAAATTTTGAGGATAAAGAATACTCGATGGCACAAATCTACCCACCATTCTAAAATTTTGTACCATCTTCTTTTACATCTTCTAGAGTCTTAATCATGTGTCTGAAATATGAAAGCACGCCGAATGGAAGGGCCCTTACTTCTGAAATGAACGCCATTATTTATCCACTTCGAAAATTCATTTCTGAATAAAATGGACAACAATAATCACAACGCGCTCATTTTTGGAAGACGTAATTTCTTCAATGGCGCAAGTCGAAGGTTTGAAAAAAAATTTAAAAGTCGAACTTGGAGTGATGTTTTCAATGGATAAATTGATGAGAGTGGACGAGAAAAGCTAAGTGAGCCGCGATGCATGCCAGAAGCGAAAATAAATAAGTAAGAAGCTACGATGAGGAGGGGAAAAGGAGATGGCGACTCACCGTTCTTAATTTTAGCGGCATCCTGGATGAAGGAAGCGAGCTGCATTTGTTCCTGCCAAGTAGGTTTGTGAAGACTGTCAGTGTCGCTCCCTCCGGCGTTACTTCCCACAGGATTCGAGTGACCTAGTGACGGAGGAGGCACAGGAGTACTGCGGTTTAAATTCCGCAGATAATCGGGAGGGAAGTTCTCTAATTCGTCACCAGCGCTGCCATAACTTCGCAGAGTGTCCAAATTATTTAAAGCCACTGCTGCGGTGTTACTGTAAGCGACTGGCTCGTTGTTCGAGCTAGGAGTATAGGAAGCGGGTCTGGGAGGACATTGGGGAGGTTCTCTCTGCAAAAAAAAACACACAAAAAAACCTTAAACTCAAAGCACACTGTTTTTGGTGAAGGGGGTGATTTTTTACGTAACAGCAAACTTAAAAAAAATGCAGAAAGAAAGGGAGGTCCACGAAGCGAGAAAAAAGTCCTTTGATTAAGAGTTTTGGATCCAAACTCTAATACCAAAAATTCAATCTCATTTTACTCAACAAAAATTATTGAATTGTCGTATATTAATGAATTTTAAGGTTCCAAGTTGAGTCCAAAAACCCTTAAATTAAAATTTAGTTCACATATTTTTGGTGTACTATTTCAAACAGAATTTTAAAGCTCGATTTTTGACAAAAAAAAAAACGAAAAAATGACCACTCTTGCAATTAGTGAATTACGTAAAAAAATTTTTTAAATTTACGATCAACCAAAATTCAAAAGTTCACTTTCTTCTCACTCTCGTACCGCCTCCCTAAACGTTGTCATGCCTTCTTAAAAAAATCTGAGACATTACCTGTATAACTTCCAGATTACTCAGCTTGGAGCTCCTCTTGAACTCGTGATCGTTCGTCCTCGCCGAGTTGAGTACAATCTGCTTTCTCGTTTCATTATTGATATGATTCATCCTCGCCCTTGTCCTCTTCCCTCTCATCTTCCTGCACGCGACAAATATCACAATCAGCACGATATTCGCCGCCAGAGCCACTCCGATCCACATCAGCTGCTCCCACGTGATATTAAAATTCCTCGAGATCATGGACGTGAAAGCTGGACTTCCGCAATTCACTCCAGTCATATTCGGAGGACAAGTGCACCGATAACTTCCAATTTCATTGATGCAAGTCCCTCCATTCGAACAGGGATTATTCTCACATTCATTAACATCAGTCTCGCACCTCTCTCCCAAAAATCCTTCGCACTTGCAAATCGGCCCGCTGTTTCCCTCTTCACAAATACCTCCATGAATGCAAGGATTCGGGCTACAATATCTCCCAAATTCGCACCTCTTCCCACTCAAATTCGGACCCACACACTCGCAAAGAAAATCTCCGCCCTCGGGAATAACCCTGCATCTTCCGCCGTACAAACACGGGGAGGATGCACACGGATCGGTATCGATTTCGCAAGCGACACCTGTGAACCTTCCATGGCACTCGCACTCGTACTTGTCTCCTCTCGACTCCTTGCAAGTCCCGCCATTTTGGCAAGGCTGCGAACCGCAAATTCCAGGTGGCGCTAGAATAATTCCAGGGTCGCAGCTGAACTCAACATTTGCGAATCGCTTCAGCACCGCAACGCTGCTAGCGCCACTCATATGAAGCGGAACACTGATCTTGGCGATCCGCATGTCATCCATGCAGCCGACGAATCCTCGCTGAACATCCTCGAAGCCCAAGATCGAGGGGTGTTGTCGAACCTCGGCTCCGAGGTACAAATCGTCCGACTGGAGGTTCAGGATGTCATTTCCTCCAGGAGCGGATCCGTGAGCGAGGTGTTTTCCATCAACGACCACCTTCGCTGAGTTTTTCTCCCGCTCGAGAAGAACTTCGTGCCACTGACCGTCGCTTACGTAAACGCTGCTGACCCTCACGAGGCCTTCTCCACTCCCAAGGTCGAATCTGTACTGCACGACTCCGTTCGCGACTTCCAGGATGTTGTAGTCAACCTTCCCCGAGGCGTACATCAGACTTCCGGTTGGCTGGACGGTTCGGATCCGGAGGGAGAGACTTAGTCGATCTTCGATAGTCTCCCGGACGATCGACTTATCGATCTTGTATCGAGCGTAGCTCTTTCCGCTGAAGGAAATAGGGTTCCTCGGGATGTAGCAGGACTCGTCGTGGCACTTCGAGATATCGATCTCGCAGGTCTGACCTGCGAAGCCCTCCGAACACTGGCAGGAGTAGCCCTGGATGGATGAGTCCGGGACGCAGATTTTGAACAGAGGACAAGGGTCCCGAGCACACTCGTTGACGACGACTTCGCAGTGGTTTCCGGCGTAGCCTTCCTTGCAACTGCAGTCCATTTTGTGTTTGTGTTTTGGGGAAACGAAGCTCATCACGTCCGTCGAGACTGGGGAGATCTGCAAGGGGTCCAGGATGATCCGATCGTGGCAGTCACCGTAGAGACAATAACCTGTAGGGAAATTTAGTATTTCAATTTAAAATGGCGTATAATCGAGATTCGAATTGGGAAATAGTTTTCGCTGGTTAAAATTCTATCGTTCCCTGGCGAAGGCTTCGGATAGAAAATTTCCTATCCGAATGAATCCAAAGTTCGCATGATTCCTATCCGACTGAATCCGAGTCAATCCGAAGTTTGAAGGAAGATTCCTATCTGGAATGGTTCGGATTCATTCGGATTGAAAAATTACTTCGGAGTGGTTCGGATTTATTCGGATTAAAAAATTTCTTCGGAATAGCTCGAATTCATTCGGATTGAAAAATTTCTTCGGATTGGCTCGGATTCATTCGGATTGAAGCTTCGGATTCATTCGGATCGAAAAATTTCTTCGGAATGGTTCGGATTCATTCGGATTGAAACTTCGGATTCATTCGAATTGAAAAGTTTCTTCGGAATGGTTCGGATTCATTCGGATTGAAAAGTTTCTTCGAAATGGTTCGGATTGAAAATTCGGATTCATTCGGATTGAAAAATTTCTTCGGATTGGCTCGGATTCATTCGGATTGAAGCTTCGGATTCATTCGGATCGAAAAATTTCTTCGGAATGGTTCGGATTCATTCGGATTGAAACTTCGGATTCATTCGGATTGAAAAGTTTCTTCGGAATGGTTCGGATTCATTCGGATTGAATAGTTT
>CAJFCO010018496.1:67059-79950 GCA_904066015.1 Synergus gifuensis
GATTTAAAAGTTTCTTCGGAATGGTTCGGATTCATTCGGATTGAAAAGTTTCTTCGAAATGGTTCGGATTGAAAATTCGGATTCAATCGGATTGAAAAATTTCTTCGGATTGGCTCGGATTCATTCGGATTGAAGCTTCGGATTCATTCGGATCGAAAAATTTCTTCGGAATGGTTCGGATTCATTCGGATTGAAACTTCGGTTTCATTCGGATTCGCTCGGATAGAGATTTCGCATTGGCCCGGATGACTTTGGATTGGCTCGGATTGGAATCCTATCCGAAGCTTTCGCCAGGGTTTTTCATCCATTTTAATCTGGAATTTTTATCCGAGCAAAACAGTCTCATTAAGATTGAATCCGAAATCGGAACAAGAAAGCTGATCCGACTGAATTCAAGAGATTTTAAATGATTTTAGAAAATATAAAGAGATTTTAAATGATTTTAAAGAATTTGATGTTTACATAATTAAATCATTGAAGGAAAATAAAAAATTTCGCATTAAATAAAAAATCCCATGCATTTCCTGCACGAATAAATTTCCCGTACAATTCCTGCTTTTCACGCTTTGACCACACGCTGAACACCCTGTTTTTAGGAAAAAGTTCATTCAGAACTTTAGTCAAAGATTTTGGACAAATATATTGAATAAGCATATTTTATATATATTTTAAAAATTAGAAAAATCTCTTGAAATCCCTTAAAATTTTACAACCCTCAAGATCCTTTTAAATTCTACAAAATCTTTTGAAAATGATAAAAATATTTTAAAATTCCTCAATAAAATTTCTTGACAAACTTTAAAATCCTTTAAATACCATCAAATATTTTAAAAGTCATAAAAATCTCTTGGAATCAGTTCAAATTCGTAAAAATCTCTTAAAATTCTTAGAAACTTCTAGAAATTATTTAAAATTCTACGATAACAACTAAAATCAGTTTATATCTTGTAAAATCCATTGAAATTATTAGAGATCTCATAAAATTTCATAAAATCCTTAAAAATTCCATAAAAGTTTTTGGAAAAAAAAATCCCTTGAAATTCCTTTAAAATTATTAGAAATTTCAAAACATTTAAAATTCTATAAACTTCCTTAGAGTTCTTAAATATCTCTTAAAATTTCATGAATTCTTTTAAAATTCCGCAAAACCAATCAAATTTCCGCTTTAAAATCTCTTAAAATTCTACGAAATCTTTTAAAAATCCTAAAAATCTTTTGAATTTCGTAATTCAAATAATCGTGCGTAATAATTTTATATATATTTTTTCAATGTTTCTTTTTATTTTCAGGAATTTGAAATTTCAGTAATATTATTTTTATTCAGGAATTTGCATTATTCGGATATTTGAATTTTCGGGAATTATATCCTATCTTAAAAAAGTGATGTTACCAATATATCGAACACATTGTCTGATTTTCAGAAATTTTAAGGGATTTTACCAGTTATTGGAGTTTTATAGAATCTAAAGAAATTTAAAGAATATAAAAATCTAATAAAGAGTTTTCATTGGATTTTCAGGTAATTCAAAGTACTTATTGAGATTTCATGGGATTTTAAATAATTTTAAAGGATTTAACGATATTTTGTGCAATTTTAAGTAATTCTAGAATCTTTAAAGCTGTTTCAAGGATTTTGACGAAGTTTTATTGGATTTTCAAATATTTTAAGGGATATTAAATAGTTTTAAGGACTTTTAAGATATTCAAGGAATTTTACGAAATTTCATTAGATTTTTAGCAATTTTAAGAGATCATGGGATTTTGAGAAATCGTAAATTGGATTTTTAGATATTTTGAAGGTTTAAATGGGATTTAATCGGACTTTGAATAATTTTAAGGAATTATAGAAAATAGACTAGGAATTACAAATTTTTATATTTCAAAAATTAAAATCTCTGAATTATTTTGCATACTTTTGAAATCCCTTAATTTTTCCAATCTCACATATTTTTGGGAAAAATTATGAGATTTTAAAGGATTATAAAGTAATTTTAAGGAATTTGACTATATATTTTAAGTAATTTTTAGAGATTTTACAATGTTTCACAGGATATTAAGTTATTTTAAAGACTTAATGGATTTCAAGGGATTTACGAGATTTAATTGGATTTTCAGGAATTTCAAGGGATTTTATGGGATTTTAAGTAATTTTATGGGATTTGATGATATTTTTGGAGATTCTAAGTAATTTTAAGTAACTTAAAAATATTCTATGAGATATTAAGTAATTTGAAAAACATTTATTTCCAGAAATTTTAAAGCAGTTTAAAGGATTTGGTGAGATTATATTGGATTTTCAAGAATTGTGAAGAATTTAACGAAATTTCATGGAATTTTGATTAATTTTAAGAGATATAATGAGACTTTATGAGATTTTAAGTAATTTTAATTAATTTTAAGGAATTTTACCAGATTTTGAAGGATGTTAAAGGGATTTTAAGATATTGTATGAGAATTTTGCGAGATTCCATAGGATTGTCAGGAATTTTAAGGGATTTCATGAAATTTCATAGGATTTTAAATAACTTTAAGGGATTTGTCCATATTTTATGGATTTTAAAGTAATTCTAAGAGATTTTACGATGTTTTATGCGATATTAAGTAATTTTAAAGACTTTGATTGGATCCAATAGTAGATTTTACAAAATTTCAGTGAATTTTCAGAAATTTTAAGAGATTTAATGAGACTTTGAGTAATTTTAAGAAATATCAATTGAATTTACGAAATTTAAAAGAATTTCACCAAATTTTGAAGAATAATAAAGACATTTTATTATTCATGAAGATTTCTGAAATTCATGAAGATTTCTGAAATTAGATAAAGAATTACAAGATTTTATATTTCAATAATTAAAAATTCTCAATTATTTTTTCTACTAGAAAAAGGTGTGCAAAAACGAGAAACTAATTACGCGCAGAGCGCGCGGATCATAATTGCTAGTTTTCGTAAGTTTCCCACAATCGGGATTTTTGGTTTTCAACAAAAATATGTTGTTCCATAAACGGTAAATAAATTTCGATACAAACCTTTCGTGCACTTGAATCTGACGATCTCTTCAACAACCAACTTCGTTGATTGTTCCAGCTCCTCGAAGTTTTGGTTCAGAGCTTCGCGGATCGACTCTGAGGTGTGGAACCCAATCGGCTTCCTGACGGCGAAGAGGAGATCGAGGTCGTTATGAATTGCCTGCCGGATGGAGCGACTGTGGTTTTCAAGACTCGAACTGTTACCACTCAAACTGTTTCGTATTCCTGTAGACTTGAAATTCTGTCGAAGAGCCCTGGATTTGATAATGTTCACTTCATCGCTCGAGGACTGGACACTGATGATGACGACGTCCTTGAGTCTGCAGTTGAGAGCGTTCCGGACGGTTCGCAGGAACCCTTTCCGGTGAGAGAGGATGAAGTCCTCAGGACTGACTTCCCGAAATCTGATGATAACGGAGTTCTCGAGCATCTTCTCGTTGACGAGGTCAACATTGACCTTGACAATTGTGTAGGAGGTGAACTTGCTGTCAGTGACGGTGACGTTGAGGCGGTACTCGCCGACGTCGAGACGTGGAAGAGCGACGAGGGTGCCGTCGAGTTTATCGATTTGGAAGAGGTCGGTGTTTGGATTTGGAGTAGAAGGTGTTAGGGAGTAGAGAAGAGTGTCATATTGATCTTTATCGGAAGCGTGAACTCGACCGATAACTCCTCCAGGATATTCGTCAAGGTAAGAGTTGATGAGGATTTCGAGAGGGGTGACGATCGGCGGATATTGAGACTCTTCGATGATTTTGACGACAACGAAGGCGTCGGAGTAGAGGGGCGGACTTCCATTGTCGAAAACGCGAATGTGGAGGATGTACTTGTCCTTGACGCGGTTGTTGAACTTGGTGGCGGTGCGGAGAGATCCATCTTGTTCGAGGCGGAAGGCGTCGCCTTCGTTTCCGGAACGGAAGTCAAAGGTGTAGGGATCGGCGTTGGGGGAGATGTCGAGGTCGTTTACCATGAATTGGAGAACGACATGACCAATTGGCTTGTTTTCTTGGACGACGGTTGTGTAGTTGGGTTGGGAGAAGAGGGGAGGGTTGTCGTTTGCGTCGAGAACTTCGATGTTCACCATTACGAAGCTGGAGAGGACTGGTAAGCCGGAATCTCGGGCGTGGATCTCGAGGACGAAGTTCGGTGTCTGGAAAAAAAAAGATAGGTATAATTAGTAAAAAATTCATCGGTCAAGGGCGTTTTAACCCTTTCAGTTGTATATTTTTCTTTACATTCAATAATTCTTTAGATTCATTTTCTGGGGGTTTTCATCATCGCTGAATCCGAATCTGATATCAAAATTTGCAATTTATGAAAATCCAAGATGGTGGAACCAATATAGCGGATCAAAATTTTAAAAATGGTCACATCATGTTTGGAATTGATTTTTAGGGGGTTTTTATGGTCGCTGAATTCGAATAAACACCTCAAGAACAGGGTTGAAAAAAAATACAATTGTTACATGGGGTTTAGTATGAGAAACACTGCATTTTTTTTAAGTAAAAAAATAGAGTTTATAACTTATATAACGTTGCAGAAAATTTTGAAAAAATTCTCAAAAATACTTTAAGGTGTACTCAATATACAAAAAAAAATTGCCGTTCCAAACTACAAGATAGATTAGTGGAAAATGAATTTCTCCGTGAAAAAGCATCAATTTGGACTATTTGTTTATATACATTATTTTTATAATTAACAATTAATCACGGATAACATTTTTTCACATTCATTTATATCCTAGAGACTTAGGAAAAACAAAAAACCCGGTACTTGTTAAAAAAGTAGTTAAAAAAATGTAAAACCATGGGGAAAAAGGTGGGTAGCTAAACGACCCATCGTGACGCAAAGGGTTAAGTATTAAATTCTATCTTTAAAAAAGTAATTTTACCAGTATTTTAAAGTATTTAATGAGGTTTCATGGGGTTTTAAGTAATTTTAAAGATTTAACGATATTATGTGCAATTTTAAATAATTTTAGAGACTTTTAAGGAATATCAAAGGATTTTACGGAATTTCATTGGATTTTCAGATGTTTTAAGAGATTTAATGAGATTTCATGGGATTCTGAATAATATTAAGGAACTAAAATAATTTTACGAAATTTATTGAGATTTTTAGAAATTTTCAGAGATTTTAGGAGATTTTATGAGATTTTTAATCATTTTAAGGAATTTGACGATATTTTGTGGAATTCTGAGTAATTTTGCTTCATCATAGAGGAAGCTTTGTAATGTTTGTGTCACTTTAAAATTATAATTAACGATCACATTATAATTAACACATACATTATTATTGCTGGTCTAATTGGGTTTTGAATGACCTGAAGTTGTAAGAAGGACAAAAAATAATCACGCGCATCGAAATCCATTAAAATTCATTAAATTTTATGAAAATTCATTAACTTTTCTTAAAGTTCGTAGAAACCTCTTGAAACTCTTTAAGAATCCACAAAATCCTTCAAAATCATTAAACAAATTCGACGAAATCCTTAAAAATTCTATAAAATCTTTTAAAAATTAGAAAAATCTCTTGAAATCTCTTAAAACTTTACGACAACCTTCGAGATCCTTTTAAACTCTACAAAATCTTTTGAAAACGATAAAAATATTTTAAATTCCCTCAATAAAATTTCTTCACAAACTTTAACATCCTTTAAATCCCATAAAATATTTTTAAAATTCCTAGAAACTTTTAGAAATTCTTTAAAATTCTACTATAACATCTAAAATCAGTTTATATCTTTTAAAATCCATTGAAATTATTAGAGATCTCATCAAATTTCATAAAATCCTTAAAAATCCCACAAAATCTTTTAGAAAAAAAATCCCTTGAAATTCCTTTAAAGTTATTAGAAATTTCAAAACATTTAAAATTCTTTAAAATTCCTTAGATTTCTTAAATATCTCTTAAAATCTCATGAATTCCTTTAAAATTCCACGAATCCCTTTAAATTTCCTTTTTAAAAATCCCTTTTAAATTCTACGAAATCTTTTTAAAATCCTAAAAATCTTTTGAATTTCGTAATTCAAATAATCGTGCACGTAACACGCGTGTTGGTTTGCAAATTTATTAAAAAATAATAGTTGAAAGGTATACTTACAGTTTCTCGATCAAGAGGTGCAGCGACTGTTATCACTCCAGTTTTTTCGTCAATGGTGAACTGTTTCAATCTGTCTCCCCTTTCTATGAAATAAGAAACGATGCCATTTTCTTGACTGTCCAAGTCGTTTGCGTACACCTGAAATTGAGAAACATGAATAAATAATATTTTCGGATTTTTTTGATAAATTTCAAAATCAGAAAAATCTCTTGAAATCCCTTAGAATAATTATGAAATTCTCTTAAAATTCCTAGAAATTCTTGGAAACATAACATAAAAAATCCTATTTAACCCTTGTGTAGGCAACCAACTTTCTTCACGTTGTTGGACAATCGGGTACCCAAGTACCCACCTCTCATTTTTTTTTCTTGAGTACGAATACGATTAAAATCATCTTAAACCAATTCATTTTATTAAATAAACATAAGTAGAAACTATTTATGCTATTTTCAAGACACATAGAACAGTTCAGCCCTTGGGGCTACTTTTTTTCAACAGCTGAATTTTCACATAAAAATTTTTTTTTTATATATATGTAACATAGTCAATAGCTTCTAAAAAGGCCAAATCGCAAGGATTTAGAAGCTCAGAATGTAAAAAAATTTTTTCAAAAAATAATCGATAAAATTGTAACACGGTGGGTACCCGGGTATCCGGTTGCCTACACAAGGGTTAAAAAAGTGGTATATCAAAATGTTTAAAAAACCTCGCAAACATTGTTATTGAGAAACTGATTGGCTCTTGAATGACTTGAAGTTGGAAGAAGGAAAAAATGTAATCAAATGTTGATTCGCTAGTAAAAATAAAAAAACTAAATAAAAAAATTCCCACCTGAGTGACTTTATCCCCAATCTTTGCGTCCTCCCGAACAGCCGCTCTATAAGAAACCTCGCTAAATATTGGAGGATTGTCATTGCTATCCAAAACTGTAATATTAACAGTGGCATGATTGCTCAAGGGTGGAATTCCTCCATCCACTGCCTGGATCGTAAGGAAATAATCTCTCGCCCTCTCATAATCCAACTGCTCAGCAATCGTGATAACTCCCGTTTGAGCGTTAATCTGGAATTTTTTGTGCTCGTTTCCTCCGACAATAGAATAATAAACATCAGCGTTGACTCCTGTGTCTTTAGAAGTCGCCAAAACTCTCGCAACTTCGGTACCAATAGCGTCAATTTCAGGAACTCGAGCGAAGTAGAATTTGGAAGTGAATTCTGGAGGATTGTCGTTGATGTCCTGGACATTGACGACTAGTGAAGTGACGCTCACAAGTTGTGGAGTTCCTTGGTCCATCGCCTGTATCGTCACATTGTACATTGCTTTAGTCTCCCGGTCGAGAGATTTTGCGAGAGTTACTATTCCACTGTCGGCTGCGATACGGAAGTGATCGTTAGCAGAATCGATAAATTCGTAGCGGATCTTCCTGTTGATGCCGATGTCGTCATCAGTCGCGTGGACTTTCGTCACCAAGGTGCCGACTTCCACGTCTTCGGGCAAGGTTGTGCTGTAGGATTGCATCGTGAATTTAGGAGCGTTATCGTTCAAGTCGGACACGAGGATTTCTAGTTTTGAGGAACATTCCCACGTTGGCTTGTCTCGGTCCTGAAAGAAAGTATCCGTTTTGTTATAGGAATTTAGAATTTAAAATATAAATAATCAAATACCTTTATATGTATAATATTATAATTTTCTTTCTTGTTGCTGAAAAACTAAAATCCCGAATATCAAAAAATATAGAGAAAATAATCCCCCAAAAATATAAGTCCCGAAATTTCCAGTTCCCGAAAATAAAAAGAAATTAAAATAAAATAAAAAAATGTATTAAAAAGTTTTGTTCAATACTTCTCGAAAGTTTTTGACAAAAGTCCTGAATAAAGTTTTGGTTAAAAATTATAAAGTAAACAAAAATTTTGAAGAGAAATTTTGAGAAATTGAGAGATTTAAAAAGGTTTCGAGGAATTTGTAAGATTTAAACAATTTTGAGGGATTTTAACAAATTGCGGTGTTTTTTAAAAAAATATTTTTTTTAGATTAAAAAAAATTCTAAGCATATAAAAAGACTTAAAAATTCTGAAACTTAATTCTGAATTAAATTTATTAATTTTTTTTTTAATTGAATATTCTGAGAGAATTAAAATGTTTTCAAGAGATTTTTAAGAATAAAAAAAATTTTAAGGGGTTTTAAAATCATTTGGAATCGAAATTTCTCAACATTTAAGAGCAACAGAAATTCGGAACCTGAATAAGTGGAAAGAATTTAGTATTGAAAATAAATTGAAATTTGAAATTAGATTCTTTTTTAACAATAAGGAATTTTAGAAAATAACGAACTTGTAAGGAGTAAACTAGAATTTCAAGAAATACTTTTTTTTTTGCTTAGGTAATAAAATATAGACCTACTTATAAATTTTCGGAAAATATGTTGTAATGAATTTTTACCTGCACATGAGCAGTGAGTGAATATTTCGCCTGCGTCTCCCGATCCAGTTGCCCAATAGTTTTAAGCACTCCAGTGTCCTTATCCAGAGAAAATTTATCATTATTCTCTCCCGTAAGGTAAAAGCGCAACTTGGCATTTTCCTCGTCGTCATAATCCGTAGCCAAAACAGTTAGAACATAGGTTCCAGGATGGGAACCTTCAGACAAAATTTCCCTATATCGGTAACGAAGACAATAAGGCGGATTGTCGTTCACATCCAGAATTTCCACCGTGATTTTCGTGTTAAATACGAATTTTCCATCCGTTCCCACAACTGTCAGCTCGTATCTGTCAGTCGTTTCTCGATCCAAAGATTTCGCAACGAAAACTTCACCAGTTGATCGAACCTAAAGATAAAAAAAGATTATTTTAATCGTTTGGCAAGGTTGAGGACGACGGGAACCCTAAAGAAGATTTTATTTTAAACTCTAGATTCCAAATCTTGAAAAATTCCCCGAAGAATGTCTTTTTAATGATCTGGTGCAAGCATTGAACCTATCCAGGGTCATCGCGAACCTCATAGAAATATTTCAAGCTATCATTAGAATCAAAATCGATAAAAACTTCCAGAAGAATGTTTTTATTTTAGTGAGAATATGACCTAATGATAGAATTCTATATATTCAGGATTATCGCGAACCTTATAAAAATATTAGACAATCGATTTATAATTAAAATCGAGAATAAATTCTATAAGAATGTATTTATTTTAGCTAGAATTTAACCTCGTGCACAGACTAAAAAATCAAAAATTAATGAAAATAGGGGTAAACGCACCTGGAATTGAGATCTAGGATCGCCAGCAGTGATGTAAAAATCGACGGTGGTATTTATATCTGTGTCCTTATCCGCTGTTAATAATTTGACGACCACGGTTCCTGGGAGAGCATCTTCTTTTACTGAAGCCTGGTAAGGTTCATTAACAAAAGTTGGGGCATTGTCATTGTAATCTTTTAATTTGATGTGCACTGAAGTTCGAGCGAAATGTTTTGGATTTCCATTATCGGTAGCCACAACCTGGAAATTAAATTACAGAATTATTTGGTGTTATTGAGTAAATAAATAAATGTGTGTATAAATAGATAGATATCAACTCACAAATCGTAAATAAAATTTTCAATATTTTTATCTATTCATTTTTGTTAAAAAAAATTAATAAAAAAATTAATAATTAAAAATAATAATAATTAATAATGATTAATAATAATAATAATTAGAAGAAAGAAAATTCATTTAACTCTTAAATGACATACTAATATTCTTGTTTGTAACAAAATTTTAATTATTTGTTTAAAAAATATTTAATTCATTAGGTATGTATTAAATATAATTAAAGATTTAATAATAAGTTTTAGATATTTAAATTAAAAGAGAAAGTGAAAAAAGTTTATTTAATAATTAATTTGTTGTCGATGAATGAAAAGAATTTTAATTTGTTTATAAAGACATTTTTACTCATGTAACAAAATTAATTTTATTGAAAAAGAGATACTAATTTATTAAGATAAAATTAATGTGTAATTTAAAGTGTAATTTAAAAATTCAATTAAAAAAAAACTTTCCTTTCTTGAAAATTATTTTTTTAGATATGGATTAATTTATTTAAAATTAATTAATTATTTATTATAATTAAATTTAATTAATTAAAATACATCAAATAATCTCAAATTTTCTATAAAAAAGTTATTTTTCAATACAATTTTTTTTTATTCCATAATATTAGAATAATGTGTAATCAAATTAAAATTAATAATTCCAGGTTACCAGTTTTATTTCAAACTATTACTCATTTATCAATTTCAAATATTCGCGCGCTTCGTGTTGTGATGTCGTAAATGCTCGTGAATGTCGCTGCAATCGGGGCAATCAGTTTCCTACTTTTCTTTTCTGAGTTGTCGTGAAAATGGTATGTATTTCTGTCTCGTGTTTTACGTTAATTTTATTTTTAAAAAATCATAAATCCAAGTGAAATTTGTGATAATTTGAAACCGTCTTATCGAAATCTTCCATATTTCCAATAAATATTCTAAAAATTCCTCAAGTTTTCGTGTCAATAACTGAAAATGCGCAATCATAACCTCGATCTGAAAACGTGCTTTCTCGCCTCGTTATTTTCTCTCTGACCTCGCCCTCGTCAAATTAAAATATGTGATTTTACTCCTTAAATTTTAACACAAAAGTTGAGCCTCTTTTTTCTTTTTGTTTTTCTCGCTATTTTCTTCAAATTTCGTGCTCGAAATTTGGTTAGGTTTCGTCGCCTGTTTTCTATTTGGCGTCCACGTTCTATTCTAAAAAGATTAAAGATCATACCTTATTGGTCAATTACAGGCGACGCGCTAACGCGGGAAAATTTGAAAAAATAGGAATCTTGTGAAACTTAAATTGTTTTGGTGCAATTTTACCGGAAATGTGAAACTTTTAGTGAGAAAATTATTCTTTTATGTCGAATTTGTGATTTTAACGTAAAAATTTTAATTTTCTGATGTTAAAATCGGAATTTTTCGATGCAAAAATTTGAATTTTGTAGAAACTGAAAAATTTATTCTTTAAACGTTTGAAACTTAATTTTTTAAAACTTTTTCTGAAGATAATTTTTAGAGAAATTGGTTTAATGATGAAACTCTACACCATATTTACCGTGATGGTAAAATCTGATTTAATGAGTCTGATAATATCAAAAATCTGAGAAAAAAAAATGCTTTTTTAATATTAATTTCGAAGTGTAATAATTTGTGTTTATATTCCAGCCGCCCAAAAAGGACTCGAAGGGGTCTTCCAAGCAACCCCAAAAAACCCAAAAAAAGAAGGAGGGAGGATCCGGTGGAAAGGCGAAGAAGAAGGTTTGCACTTTCAATTTTGCAACAGAATTTCCACTTTTCAGAAATTTATCAAATTCACTTTTGAACAATTGTACTTTCATTTCAATTTATGTTCAGAAATATCTGTAATTATTTCTAAGAGCAAAAGTCTTTTAACTTTTAATATAATCCGTTTTTTATACTCTAAAATTATAATATTTAAAGATATAATATCGCTTTCAATAACTTCAATAACGTTTCTTTTTTTTCGATTTGCAGAAGTGGTCCAAAGGAAAGGTGAGGGATAAGCTGAACAACCAAGTGTTGTTCGATAAAGGCACGTATGATAAATTGCTGAAGGAAGTACCTCAGTACAAATTAATTACTCCTTCTATTGTGAGTGAAAGACTAAAGATTCGAGGGTCCTTGGCCAGGCGAGCGCTCATTGAATTGCAGCAGAAAGGGCTAATCAAGCAGGTCGTTCAACACCATGCGCAATTAATCTACACGCGTACAACTAAGGGAGACGATCCTGCTGCGTAAATACTTTTTTTGTACTTTCATGCAATAAAAGTATGTAAAAGTAACATCCATCATGTTCTCGAATTTATTCGAAACTGCAATTTCAAAGTGTGAGACCTCGGCCGAAATGAATTATTAGATTACTTTTCTGTTTCTTTTGGTATTTTTTATCAATAAAGACACGTTAATTTAATATTTGTTGTTTTTGCTTCCTTATAGAGAAAGCTTTGTAGTGGTGACAAAATCCAGTTTCCCAAAAAGGTTTTTTTTAACATATTTCAACATATCTAATACGATGTCCTAAAAAATTATCCGGATAATATTCTCAAATATTCAAAACTAAAAGCAGATGTCAGGAGAAAAAAGATTCCTTATGTCGAGACGAATCGATTGACCTATAAGATTAATGCATTTCATTGAAAAATAAGAAAGTTATGTTTTATTGTAATTTTCGAAAATTAATTTTTCGACTACTTCTCAAATAATCAAAATTTAAGGCTGATATAAAGAAAATAAACTTTTCTTTGCGTCGACACGACTCAGGTGACCTAATATTAATTCATTTGATTAATTAATTAATGCTTCCTCTATAAGAAAGCAAATCATATTTGCTTACAGGAAGCAAAGTGCTCATTGAATGAGCACAAAAGTTGATACAACTTCACAGCTAGTTATTGGTTTAGAGATTCAAGTTTTTTTAATTCAACTAGCAGACCAACACGTGTGCTACGCGCACGATTATTTATTTAATTGCTTACAATTTCAAGTCATTAAAAAATCAATGAAATTTTGCTGATTTAAATTTAGAGAGTAGGTTTGAAACAACAATTTAATCGAGATTTTAGGGACATTTCGTTACATCATTTTTTGGAGAGGTATTTCAAGAGATTTCTATGAATTTTAATGAATTTTGACCATTTTCAAGTGATTTTTACGAAGTTCTAAAGATTTTTAGGATTTTAAAA
>CAJFCO010018496.1:89950-101724 GCA_904066015.1 Synergus gifuensis
TTATTTATCCGATCCCTACCTTACCGACATTTTTTCTCTGTAACGTTTCTCTAAATTTATTCTAATATGAAATTGAAAATGTCTATAATTAAATTTAAAGCATTAAGGCACATTTATCTGGTCCTAAATATTTACATTTATAGAAAAAAAATGTTTTCAAAATAATTTTCTTTTATTTAAAAAAACATTAAGACCAGATAAACATTCATTAGCACATTTTCCTTAATTTTGGAAATTTTCAATTTGATATCTTTATAAATGTAGAAGTAACGTTATAGATAAAAAATGTCGGTAAGGTAGGGATCGGATAAGTAATACATGGCCTTAAGGTTGTATCAGTTATCTGATCCCTACTTTACCGGCATTTTATCCTTGTAATTCAATTTCTACATTTATTGAGACATCGAGTACAAAATTTTTTTAATTAAATGAATTTTACTATTAAGACAAGTTTATCTGGTCCTAAATATTTTTTATAGAAAACTTGTTATACCTTTGTATATTTTCCTTAATTCTAGAAATTTTCAACTCGATATCTCACTAATTGTAGAAACGGCATTCTATTTCTACTAATTTAAGCAATGATATAAATTTACTTTATTTAATTCATTAATTATTTTATTTCTAAAAAATATATATTTTTATGTTCAAGCGCACACCGGACAATGTAAGAGTATAAACAGCAACACAGCAGGCCGATATAACTGGTTTGTTTTATACTCACAAGGACCATTGTTACTGTCGGGGGCTGTGAAACAGGTAGATACAAATACAATTTTAATTTCTGCTATCCATTATTACAAAAGCGATTTAAAAGGGAAAGGGGGCAATTGTTTTAGAGTGGAAAAACAGATTTTGTGCAAATTTTTTTGAGAGTGAAGATTTTTATATTTATTATAACGTTATGATAATTTCGAAATTTTTTAGAGATCATAGTCTTCTAAAATCTTAAGAACACTTTAGGGGCATAACGAACTTACCAGATCCCAACTTTACCAGCATTATTTTTCTTTATTGTTTCACAAAAATGCCGGTAAGGTAGGGATCGCGTACGTTATACATGCCCTTAAGATTGAAATTAAAAATTCGATAAGGTTCTTTTTGAAAAAGTCGACTTTTGTGTGAAAAAATATAAAATGAAAAAATTTGCTAATAATGAAAATGTGATAAATTTCCCTGAAATAAAAAAAAAAGTTATTTAATGGTTGCAAAAGCTTTTATAAAAGACTTTGATTTATACTGGAATATTTTTTAAATTCTGAAAAGCTAGTTTGAAAATTTCATAAAACTATTCTTAAATCCCTTAAATTGTTGATAATTCCATTAACATATTTTACTTAATTTTTTATTCCCTTAGTTAAAATCCTTTGAAATAATAAAAATTATATGAAATACTACGAAATCATTTAAAATCTTTTCAAATTTCTAGAAATTTGTGTAAATCCTTTGAAAAATTTTGAATTGTTTTAAAATTCATCCGAATATTTGAAAACTCTTGAAATTTACAGAATTCGCTTAAAATGCTTTAAAATCCCATTCCTTAAAATCTTTTAAATAATATTTAAATCCGTGGAAATTTGTTAAATTTTTAAAAATGTTCTAAATTCTCTCAAAATCTTTTGAATGCTCTTAAAAAATTATCGAATATTTTGAAACTTGTTTTATTTTGTTGTATACTTTAACAACAAAAATCGACTTTTTTTGATAAAGCAACCAACTTTTTAAAAAATTTCTATTTTAAAATATCCATGAGATGCCAATAAAAATAAATTTCTAAAATCCTATAAATTTCTAAACCCTTTTTTAACATCTCTTTTCAATTTCTCACGAAAATTTTAATCTGAATTTCTACCTGCTTCTCTACCGGGTATAGGATAATCAAAGGAGTTTTAGCTTCTTTTTGCATCCACAATTTTAGCGTTTGTATCATGTCATAACAAACTATTGGACCAAACAAGCTGTTATTACGATAAAATTTACGCACATTATTTATGCATTTCCACATTTACGTTTACAACGAACACATACTTATATAGAAAAAATATCTGGGCGAATCTCGGTAAACAAATTTTTCAGCCAGTATAAATGAAGAGCGTTAACTTTATTAATTTCTTAAAATTGTTAGATAAATTCCTTTGAATTACCAGATAGTGAATTAAATTTAAGTCCCTCACCACTAAATAAATTCATTCGATCACCTTTACACTTTTTAAAAGAAATTTAAGTAAAATCCCATAGCCAGTTTTTGAAAATTTAAGGAAATAAATAGCAACGTAACTACGATTTATTTATTTCTAAATGTTTAAGTAATTGCATTGAAAATTTAATTTTTGGAAGTTTCTTGGGACTTATTTTTTCGGCCCTTATGGAATTCATGTTTTGCGTCTTATATTTTTATATTTATTTTCTTGTTTTAATCTTGGTACTTATTTCGCGCTTTCTAATTTTCGGACATTTTTTGGGAAATATTTATTGGGTCTTAAGGGCATCTGATACTTCGCCATAAGAGCAATTTAGTTTACCCAATTATACATGCATAATAATAAATATTTTTAGCTAATAAGAGTCAATAAACCTTTGTCTATTTGAGGCGAAGGTTTATTGATGAGGCGGTGGATTTGAACTACGCGCGAGAATAAACGTAGGAGAAGTGTGCAAATTTTCTTATTGGCCTATCACCCTGAAATCAATAAACTATCAATATTCGAGGGGACAATAGAGCTCGGGAGGGGATAAGCGTGCGAGCCATAGGAACGAGTCAGAATCGATTGAGATTTTCACCTGTGAACGTTTTTCTGATTTTCGCTGCGCTTGAAGCCATAATGAAAGAGCTCAAAGGTACGCATTATTGAATCTCGCGATGTGATAGTATTTTTTGTTAAGATTATTGTGGTGATAGTGCTAATGGAAACATTTGTGCATTTATTTGTTGCAGCGTGGCGAATTTATATGAATTTATATGAATTTATATGAATTTACATGTATCATTCTATGTCTTTTATTTATTTGATCGTTGTCTGAAATTCTGGTTGCTCACGTTTTTCATAATTGCTCGAGGATTGATTGGTCGCTTTGATGCCAATATCTTTTGGGAGGATAATCTAATCTTTCGTCAGGGAATTCCGACATCGATGGCTCTACAAATGTATAAGTCTCGCTCTCGACTTGCCAAGGATTCGTGAGTGACATGAGGCGATTATTGTAAAGTTTATTTATTGATTATTATGTGTATCATGTTATTTATGTATATTTTAACCTGTGTGGCTATTGACGAGAGAATATTCTCGTTCATAATTATTGCTCTTGCATTTTTATGTATCTGATATTGATTTTTCTTTCGTATGATTTTTTGCCATTGATTTCACATATCTTGTATGTAATCATGTATCTTTGAATTTTCGCCTGATTCATTCGATTGTCTTGTGAATTTTATTTAAAATATTACTTTGTGTAATTCTCGCTTTTATTTCGCTTTGTAACGGTTTTCTAAGTTTATGATTTTATTGATTTGATTTCGATCGACCATGTCTATTATTTGTTTTGGGGTCGTATTGTTCTGAAGGCTATTCTTCTGTTATTGTTTGCGTCGTGCATTTGATTATCAATAATAATTGTTTGTTAGATTACATTGTAATAATTCTCTCAATTTCAAACCTTATCTCGCCTTTTAAATTTAATTGAATTTCAAATCTTTTAGTTTAATTTCTTTTGTTTAATTCAAAATACATTTCTTATTTTACATTCTGTTTATTATCAAAATTGAAACTCTTTTAAATAATAAATATCTTTCCAGCTGTCGAGCATACGCAAATGTGTACCTCATAAAAAGATTTGGTCACATTGAGTCTTATTAGCTACAAATATTTATTATTATGAATGTATAATGGGGTAAACTAAATTGCTCTTATGGTAAAATACTACATGCCCTTAAATTTCGGACTTATATTTTACCTTAGTTTTATCTGACTTTTTTGGGCCTAACAATTTTGGTCATTATTCCTTTATACCTTATGGTATTGAGATTTAATTTTTTAGTATTTTTTTTTATTTTAAAATAATTAAAATAATTTTGTGTTATTAATTTTCAATGCAATTATATATCAATAGAACAAAGTATACAATAATACGTATTTAAAATAAAAATCATAGTTGCGCCACTAGAATAGATTCGGAATGATCTTACTATTTCAGAATTTTATCGAGCAGCAATTCCTCACCACCATCGTGATTATAAATTAAAATAATTTGATAAAGCTTTGGTAATTTGTTTAAACTTTCCTTCGTGATTTAATAATAATGACTAATTATTAGTCAAATAAAATCTTGCAGTACTGTCAATTAATGGAATATGAATTAGATAATCTAAACTCACCGGTGTTGAAGTCCAGTGCGAATTCTTCGAAGTCGTTGCCTTTCGTGATGCTGTAAATCAACTTCCGATTTAAAGGCGATTCGGCTTGAATTGAAAGTGCTAATGGTGAATGCAACTCGATATTTTCAAGAACACTGTCAGTGTAAAATTGTTTATCGAAGATTGGCATTGAGCGATCGATGACTTTAACGTTTACAGGCACTTCAATTGAGCAGGGCGTCAATCCTGAAATAAATTATTCAATCCAAAAGAAAATATAGAAAATCATTCCAATTAAATTGCTATTAAGGCCATGTAAGACTTACCGGATCCCTACCTTACCGACATTTTTTTATCTGCAACTCTACCTCTACATTTGTTAAGATATCAAATTGAAAATTTTTAAAATTGAAACTAAAGCATTAAGGTACGTTTATCTGGTCCTAAATATTTACATTTATAAAAAAAAAATTTTTCAACAATTTTTTTTTATTTTTACAAAAATTTCAAACCAGATAAACATACCTTAGCATATTTTCTTTAATTTTAGCAATTTTCAATTTGATATCTCAATAAATGTAGACGTAGCGTTGCAGAGAAAAAAATGTCGGTAAGGTAGGGATCGGGTAAGTCTTAAATGGCCTTAAAAGACAAAAGAAAAAAATATTGCATTAGTTACTCACCGCCATCGTAAGCAGCAATCATGAGTTGGTATTCCCGATTGTGTCCTTCCAAATTTTGTTTCAATGAAATTTCTCCAGTTTTGCGGCAAACTTTGAACAACTCCCCGTGCCCTTTCTTTAATTCATAACGGACTTCCCCGTTGTCGCCACTGTCCATATCAACAGCATGAACCTGAAAAAAATACTTTGTATAACCAGGTGCAAGACTGTTGGAAGTAAAGAGATAGAAATCCTATCCCTTTCTATCTGCTTCTATCTCAAAGATAGAAAGGGATAACGATTGTTTATCCCTTCCTATCTCTCGTCTATCCCCGTCTATCTCTTTATATCTCCACATCAATCCACACCACGCTTATCTCTTTGAATATCCTCTTTTCTATTCCTTTCTATTTCTTGTCTACCTCCGCCTATCTCTTTCTATCTCCATCTCAATCCACATCAAGGTCCATCTCTTGCAGTCTCCACTTCTCTATCTCTTTTTATCTCTTGTCCATCCCCGTCTATCTCTTTCTATCTCCTTGTCAATCTCTGTATATACATGTCTATACCTTTCTATCTCATTTTTAATCTCAATTCGCTTTTATCTCTTTTAATCTCCAGTTCTCTATACCTTTCTATCTCCATTTAAATCTACATCTACATCTTTGTATCTTCTCTTTTCTCCCTACTGGAAGTAAAGAGATAGAAAAAGATAGAAATTTGCGGATAGAAAGAGTTGGAACGCTATCCCTTTCTATCTCTCAGTCTATCCCTGTATCTGGTAATATCTATCTCTTCCTATCCCTCAGTCTATCTCTGTGCAGAAAAATTTTAATTTCTTTCTATTCCTAAATCTATCTCATTTGCCAGAAATTATTATCTCTTTCTATCCCTACGATTATCTCTCCCTTATTAACTTATTAATTTTAATATTTTAAATACGCATATTAATTTTATAAATACAATATTTTGTACAATAATATTATTCTAATCTTACCACTAACGCATATAAGACTGAAAAATCTGCATCTATAGGGACGCGAACCTGCGCGCATCGAGTCCGTAGTCCAGCGCTTAATCCACTGAGCTAACGAAGGATTTAGGAGTTATCCTATCTTAAAAAAGTGGTGTCACGAAATGTCTCGAAAATCTCGCATACATTGTTTTTGCAAACCTGATTGGCTATTGAATGACTTGAAGTTGAAAGAAGAAAAACAAACTAATGGCGCAAAAAAATTTCAGAAAAACATTCGAAATACTTTAAAATTCGTTAAGATTTTTTAAGATTCCCCAAAACCTCTTGAAATCCTTCAAAAATTCACAAAAACGATTAACATCATAAATGTCTTGAAATCCAAGTTGAAACTCGTAAAAAGATTTACAAATTCCTAAAAACATCTTAGAATTTCTTAACATTTAAAATCTCTTAAAGTCTATAGAAATCTTATCAAATTCCATAAAATCCTTAAAAATTCTACAAAATCTTTTAAAAATTAGAGAAATCAATAAAATTACCTGACAACTTTAAAATTCTTTAAACCCCATAAAATACTCTAAAACTCATATAACTCTCTTGAAATCTTTTCAAATTTGTGAAAATTTGTTAAAATTCTTAAAAACTGTTTAAAATATTCTTTAAATTATACGATAACATTTAAAGTTCCTTGTCGTCCTTTAAAATCTAATAAAATTATTAGAAATTTCATGAAATCCTTAAAATTCTATAATATCTTCTAAAAATCATAAAATCCCTTAAAATTGTTAGAAATCTCATAAAATTTCACAAAATTCTTTAAAATTCCATAAAATATTTTGAAAATTATAAAAATCTCTTGACTTCTTTTAAAATTCCCGAAAATTATAACAATTCCTTAAAGTTCCTTAAAATACTCTGAAACCCTTTGAAATCTCTTAAAATTCCTCGAAACTTCATATAAGATTTAAAAATCCTTTAATTCTCTTAAAACACTGAGAAACCTTTTCAAATTACTTAAAATTTCATGAAAACATTCGAAATTGTTTAAAATTCATAAAGATTTCTTTAAACTCCCGAAAACCTCTTGAAATCCCACAAAAATTAATAAAATCGCAAATCTCTTGAAATCTATGTCAAATCTCTAAAATTAACAAAAATCTCTAAAAATTCATAAAAAAAAAACTCTCGGAATTTCTTAACATTTAGAATCTCTTAAAATCCTTAGAAATTTTATCAAATTTCATGAAATCCTTAGAAATGCTACAAAATCTTTTAATAATTAGAACAATATAAAATCCCTTAAAATATATATCTAATAAAATTCCTTAAAATTTACCACAACCTTCGATATCTTTTTAAATTCTAAAAATGCTTTTAAAAATCATACATGTATAGAAATTCTATTGAAATCTCTCAATAAAATTATCTGAAAAACTTTACAATCCTTTAAACCTCATAAAATATTTTAAAACTCATAAAAATCTCTTTAAATCTTTTTAAATTCATGAAAACCTTTTAATATTTCCATCAGAAACTTCTTGAAATGCTTTAAATTTTACAATAACATTTAAAGTCTCTTTACGTCCTTTAAAATCCATTAAAATTATTAGAAATCTCGTTACATTCCATGAAATCCTGAAAAATCTATAAAATCTTTTAAAAATCAGAAAATCCCTTAAAATTATTAAAAAATCTCTTGACTTCATTTAAAATTCTAGGAAATTTCATTGTATTATTTAAAATTCCTTAAAGTCCCTTAAAATTCTTTGAAACCTTTTGAAATGTCTTAAAATTCCTGGAAACCTCACAACAGGATTTAAAATCCCAAAATCTCTTAAAACACTCAGATACCTTTTCAAATCACTTAAAATTTCACGAAAATCTTCGAAATCGCTTAAAATTCGTTGGAATCTCTTAAAGTTCTTAGAAACCTCTTAATATTCCTCAAAATTTCAAAAAAGTTAAAATCCCTTGTTAGCTTTAAAAATTCTCTTGAAATTTCATGAATTCCGTTAAAATTTCGCGACATATCCTGAAATACCTTAAAATTTTACGAAATCTTTTTTAAAATCCTAAAAATCTTTAGAACTTCGTAAAAATCACTTGAAAATGGTCAAAATTCATTAAAATTCATAGAAATCTCTTGAAATACCTCTCTAAAAAATGATGTAACGAAATGTGCCTAAAATCTCGGTTAAATTGTTGTTTCAAACCTACTCTCTGAATTTGAATCAGCAAAATTTCATTGATTTTTTAATGACTTGAAATTTTAAGAAATTAAATAAATAATCCCGCGGGTAGCGCACGTGTTGGTCTGCTAGTATTGTAAAAACCAATATCACTCATCCAGTCTAGCTCTATCCCAATCTATCTCTTATATTTATCAAACTCTACATTTTTCAATTTTTTTGTCAATCATAATAATCACTAAACTCTTTCCTTTAAACTCCTCATTTCTAACCCAGCCTCTAAATCTATCTATCTGCAATATAAATTTTAATTTGAAAAAAAAAATTCTTAAAAAAAAGGTGAAAACTTTGGTACTAACCCCTTAAATTTAAGCCCTTGTACAATGCAGAGGAATCATTAGATTATATAATTTTATTGTTTATCAAATTTTATAGAAATTTAATTTTAAAAAAAGCCCAAGAAATTTTAAAAAATATTCATTATTTCAAAAATTATTGATATTTTCATAAAACTTTGTGATTTGACGTATTTTGTAATATCTTATTAAAAAAATCAAACAGTATCAACGACATCCTGTGTTAATTTTAAGCGAAATTTTGATAGCTTTTAACTTATTGGAAAGAAGAAAGTTAATTTTTGATGTAATTAAATTTAAGAGAATTTAAACGATAATTGCAAACTTTTCTTTAATGAAATATTTGAGCCGAAATGAAATAGACAAGGAAGGATTCGAATATGAAAGAGTTAAGCTGAGACTATGAAGAAGACATTGAAAGAGATAGGTTTAGACCTAGGTTGGGA
This sequence comes from Synergus gifuensis, assembly GCA_904066015.1. NCBI lineage: Eukaryota > Metazoa > Arthropoda > Insecta > Hymenoptera > Cynipidae > Synergus > Synergus gifuensis. The sequence continues at coordinate 98,931 of CAJFCO010018496.1, forward strand.
TAGAAATTAAGGGATTGAAGCACATAGGAGTGAATTTAGATTTACAAGGAGATAGAAAGAGGTAGATGGGGATCGGTGAGAGTTTAAAAGGGATACAAAAGTGGGGATTAAAAGAAATAGGAGAGAATTTTGATTGACAAGATGATAGCAAGGTATAAATGAGAATAGGCATGAGATAGAAAGGAATAGAGAAGTATGGATTGAAAGAGATGGGAATGAATTGACTTTGATAAGGAAATAGAAAGGGATAGACAAGAATAGGCGGGAGATAGGAAGGAATAGAGAAGTGGGGATTGAAGGAGATAAGAGCGATTTTGAGTAATAAGGAGATAGAAAGAGATGGACTGTAATAGGCAGGAGATAAATAGAGATAGAGAAGTGCGGATTCAAAGAGATAGAGGAAACTTTGATAGAAAGAGATAGACGGGGATAGACAATAGGTTGAAAGAGGTAGAGAAGTGGGAATTGAAAGAGATAGACGTGGATGTAGATAAGCAAGAGATAAAAGGGCATAGAAAAGAGGAGATTCAAAAAGATAGGCGTGGATGTGGATTAGTATGATGATAGAAAGAGATAGGCGGGTATAAGCGAAAGGTAGAAGTGGATAAACAATCTTTATCCCTTTCTACCTTAGGGATAGAAAGAGATAGAAAGGAATAGGATTTCTAATTCTTTACTTCCAGCAGGGATCTCTTGTCTATCTCTTTCTATCTACATCTCAATCCACATCAATGCCTATCTCTGTCAATCCCCACTTCTCTATCTCTTTCTATCTCTGTATATACCTGTCTATCCCTTTCTGTCTCCTTGTAAATCTCAATTCGCTTTTAATCTCCAGTTTTCTCTCCCTTTCTATCTTCATTTCAATCCACATTCACGCCCATCTCTTTCAATACCCACATCTATATTCCTTCCTATTTCTTGCCTATTCTTGTCTATTCCTTTCTGTCTGCTTGTCAATCACAATTTGCTCTTATCTTATTTAATGCCCACTTCTTTATTTCTGTCTATCTCTCCTATTATCGTCTATATCTTTCTATCTTGTTGTCAATCATAATTCGCTCCAATCTTTTTCTTTTTCTCTCTCAAAATCTTCAATCTCCACTTTTTTATACCATTCAATCTCTCCCGTATCCTCATCTATCTCTTTCTATTTCCTTGTCAATCAATATTTACTGCTATGTGTTTCAATCCCCTGATTTCTGTCCCAGCCTATTTCGAAACTTATCTTCTTGAATGTTTTTCTCTTTATTTCAATACTCTTTTCTATTCAAATTTATTTAGAAAATTTATTTAGAAAAAGGATAGAAAAGAATTTAAAGAGGAAAGGTAAGGATTTTAAGAGAAAAGAGGAGATTCACAGAGATGAGCGTGGATGTGAATTGAAATGAAGATAGAAAGGAAAAGAGAACTGGAGACTAAAAGAGATAAAAGCGAATTAAGATTGAAAAGGAGATAGAAAGTATAGTCAGGTATATACAGAGATAGAAAGAGATAGAGAAGAGGGGATTGAAAGAGATAGGAGAGAACGGTGATTGCCAAAGGGATATAAAAGAGATAGACGGGGATAGACAAGAGATAAAAAGGGATAGAAAATAGGAGATTCAAAGAGATAAGCGTGGAAGAGTGATATTGGTTTTTACCGCATAATTCCTAAGTCGGTCGCCAGCTCAGTGAACTAAACGTTGGACTGCAAACTCGATGCGCGCGGGTTCGCGTCCTTCTAATATAGATGCAGATTTTTCAGCGTTATATACGTTAAAAAAAAAAAATAAAATAATAATAATAATAATAACAACAATATCATAATAATAACAAATATTACGTCGATTCTGTTGAATTTTGAAAAAAATTTCTTACCTTAGTAATGACATCCCCTTTTTGTGCATCAACAGAAACGACCGCGTAGTAAGGCAGATTAACGAACATCGGGCAATTGTCATTGATATCAAGGATGGTGACGTTAACGATAACGTGCGCTACTCTCGGCTTCTTTCTCTCCATTTGACTCTTGGCTTCAATGATCAGCTCGTAATTGTCGCAGACTTCTCTATCAAATCTCTTTCCAGTCGTTCTAATCGCTCCTGAAGTAGGCCCGATCACGAACATGTCTGTGGGGTTGAGGATACTAAAAAGCACATGCTCATGAAGATCGCTACCCAAGACATTAACCACAGCCACTGTCGTTATTTTTGTCGAGTTCTCCATTATCTTTCCTTCATAAACCTCCTTCTGGAAAACTAAACCTGAATTTTCCGATTTTTCGACATTGACATTCACTTGAGTGACGCTCGAGTATTTTCCATCGGATACTCGAACATGGAGGAGATAACGTTTTTTCATGTGCTCAGGCTCGTCAACAGTTATTATTCCGGATTTGGAATCGATCTCGAAGGTATGGGCCTGATTTCCGTCGATTATGTCGTATCTGAAATCACAATTTAATTAAATTTCTTAGAAGGAGGGACTTTCTTCTGGAAGTTTTAAGAAATTGTTATTTTGTGGGTCATAATAGATAAGTGTGTAACTTTCACGATGACTCTACTTCATTTTTTTGCATTGCACCAGGTGGAAGGAGGGACATTCTTCTGGAAATTTTTTCAAATTTTTATTTTGCGGGTGATAATAGATAAGTGTGTAACTTTCACGATGACCCTACTTCATTTTTTACATAGCACCAGGTGGAAGGAGGGACATTCTTCTGGAAATTTTTTCAAATTTTTATTTTGCGGGTGATAATAGATAAGTGTGTAACTTTCACGATGACCCTACTTCATTTTTTACATAGCACCAG
>CAJFCO010018496.1:101734-116793 GCA_904066015.1 Synergus gifuensis
ATGGAAGGAGGGACATTCTTCTGGAAGTTTTTTCAAATTTGTATTTTGCGGATGATAATAGAAAAATGTATAATATTCACGATGACCCTACTTCATTTTTTACATTACACCAGGTGGAAGGAGGGACATTCTTCTGGAAATTTTTTCAAATTTGTATTTTGCGGGTGATAATAGATAAATGTATAATATTCACGATGACCTTGATGCATTTTCGCCTTTTTACCAGGTCTAAGGAAAACCTTTCTTCAGGAGGTTCTTATATATGATGACTATGCATTTAATAATAGATAAGATTGTACCATTCGCGTCAACCCAAATTCTTCTATTCACATAGAAAATAGAAAAACTTACCTAAGAGATGCACCTTCTGTGCTGTCGGGATCGACCGCCCGGACCTCAATAACTGCCACATTTTTGTACGTCGGTAGCAGCACAGTCGTGTTGTACTCAGTCTTCAAGAACTTCGGTGGACAGTCGTTGACATCTGTCACTGTAATGATGACCTTTGCCGTCGTCTCCGAGGAAAGTTTTGGTTTTCCCAGGTCTGAGACCTTGACATGAAATGAGAACTCCGGCACCGTTTCGTGGTCCAAAATCATCACAGTTCTTATGGCTCCGGTACTAGAATCGATGTGGAAAAATTTCCTCGGCAGATCCTCAACAATGTCATAGTTGAGAAGTGCGTTTAATTCCGAGTCTGCGTCCTCAGCTTTTATGACCAATGGCGAGCTGGTGTTTGTTAAAACTAGAGAGCCAATCGTGGCGCCCTCGCTGATCTCTCCGTTGTAAACCGCCTGGAGGAAACGCGGCGGGTTGTCGTTCTTGTCCAGGATATGGACAATGACATTGCAGGAAGCTGTTGCCCCAGCCATGTTGGTCGCCAGCAAGGTCAAATTATAGAATTTCGTTTTCTCGTAATCTAGGCTATTCTTGGTAGTAATGACTCCTGTGCTTGGGTTCACGAAGAAGGTGTTGTCCCGGTTTCCATGAGTAATTTCGAACATCAGGGATGAGGTACTTCTGGCCTGAACGTGCTTCACGTACGTTCCAATCTGCTGGTTTTCGTAGATCTCGGCAGCGAGTTCCTTCTGAAGGAACCTCGGAGGAGCATTGTCGGCCATAGTCACCATAATATGAACCGGAACTGTACTCGAGAGTGAAGGTGTTCCGTGATCCGTCGCTTTAACAAGAAGAATGTACTCGGAGGACGCACTCAAGTCTAGTTCCCGAGCCACCCGGATGATCCCCAAGTCTGGGTCAATGTTAAAGACGTTTCCGACGTTCCCGGAAGTGATTGAGTAGGTAATTCGAGCGTTTTCACCACGATCCTTGTCAATGGCGTAAACCTGAAACAGAATTGAAGTGTTAAGGTAATTTTTTTCGTTTTCTGGAACTTATCCTGCCGTTGCACTAGGTCGTTTATCTCCTAAAGTATAGACATTCTTCAGGAGGTTTTTCTGGATTTTAGATCCTGAGAAGTCAAGGGATAATCCTCGGAAGGTCGCGACAATCCTGGTGAATATTTGACCTTGCACCAGGTCTTTAAAAGAATATTCTTCTGGGAATTTTTATGTAGTCGCTAACAAGGTATGATGAGAAATTTTTCTATAGGATTCCCGATGTGACTACTGCATTTAAAAATTAGGAAATAAGAAAATAAAAAAAAATTTAATTAAAATTAAAATTACCTGAACTACAGCACTGCCTACAGTCGAAGTTTCGAAAATCTTCCCCTGGATAATTTCGCTCGTGAATTCTGGCGCATGATCATTGTGATCGTGCACAGTTACGATGACTCTTGCATAATTTCTCTTTGCGGGAGTGCCCTGATCCTTCACCATCACAGTCAATATGTGTTCTTCAATAGTTTCGCGATCCAAGGCTTGGTTCAGTGTGATAGTTTCAGTAACTGAGTCAACATGAAAGATTTCTAAAGAAGCATGATTCTGAGCAGCATGTAAGCTATAAAAAACCTTCTTATCTTCATCCGCATCCGTGGCATGAAGTTGTAAAACTGTTTCACCTTTTTCAACGTTTTCAGATATCTCCACGCGATATATTGCTTCACTAAACTCGGGTCTGTGATCGTTAATATCAATAACTGTCACTAAGAGTTGTGTGAAGGCCTGGTGAACACCATCTGTCACACTAATTGTCAAATTGTAGAAGTTTTGAGTCTCCCAGTCCAGTTGTCTTGCCAGAAGGACATTTCCGTTGTCTCTGCCAATGAAAAACTCGTCTCGCTTATCTCCATCTGTAATAAGAAAAGGAATTTCAGATAAAAATTAGTTTTATTAGGAACTAATGATTCAGGGGTTAAGCATAACTGAAATATTTTACATTTTTTTGAATTCCTTTCATTTTTTAGAAATTATATGAAAGTTTTTTGAATTCTCTTAAATTGCATTGAATTCTTCAATTCCCTTGAATTCCATTTAATTTGGATTCTTCTAAACAATTCATCTTAAATTATTTGTATTCTTTGGATTTTTCGAATTCTGGAACCCAGATGTAAATCAGAATTAAAAGTGGTTAATTCTGGCTAAAAATTGTTTTTAATAAAAAATCACTTACCAACGATATCATACCACAGAGTATCGCCGTCTTTATCTGTAGCCTGAACTAGGGCAACCAGAAATCCCACTTTATCGCTTTCAGTGATCTTAACGCTCTGATTATTCGTTTTGAATACTGGAGCATTTTCTGATTCCGTCGGCGATTCGACAACTTGAACAGAAACCCTAGTTTGGTGACTTCGTTGAGGTTCCCCGAAATCTGCCGCTCGTATCTAGTTAGAAAAATATTTTTTTACTTATTAAATTTTGTCTTAATGTTGAAAAATAGTAATATATTTTTTTTTATTAATTTTTGAAATTGAAACTATTTTTTTGTTACAGTTCAAAGTGGAAATAAACTTTTTTTTTAATTCTGAAATTAAAATATGTTTCTTTTTAATTTTGAAATTGAAATATTATATTATTTTTTTTTTAATTTTTAAATTGAAACAAAATTAAAAGAAAAATTTTAATTGGAACAAAACTACCTTACTAGCATTTTTGCCTGCAATGCCATTTCTAAATTTATTGAGTTATCGAGAGTTGGACATGTATAAAATTAAAATTTATGTGGCCCTATATCTTTACATTTAAGTTTTTTTGATAAATGTAAATCTTTAGGACCAGATAAATTTACCTTATCATATTTCCATAAATTTTACAAATATTCAACTCGATGTTAAGGCCGTGTAAGTCTTACACGAACCCTACCTTACCGACATTTTTTTCTCTGCAACGCTATGTCTACATTTATTGAGATATTAAATTGAAAAGTTTTTAAATTGAAGCTAAAGCATTCAGGTACGTTTATCTGGTCCTAAATATTGACATTTAAAAAAAATTTTTTCCGAAAAAATTTTTATTTATACAAAAATTTAAGACCAGATAAACATACCTTAGCATATTTTCTTTAATTTTATAAATTTTCAGTTTGATATTTCAATAAATGTAGAGGTAGCGTTGCAGATAAAAAAATGTCGGTAAGGTAGGGAACGGGTAAGTCTTATACATTGCCTTAAAGAGTATTATTTAATAAAAACTGCCTTACCAGCATTTCGTATTCTTGTCCGGCCTCAAATCCGCGTTGAGAGTAAACCATTCCCGTGGAAGGGTGAATTTTGAATTTGCCTTTGCCTCTTCCACTTTTGATGCTGTACTGAATTCTTCCATTTTCCCCGACATCCAAGTCATTTGCAAGTACCTAAATATGAAAAATAATCATTATTCAGATTCCCCTTTCAAGTTTTCAACTGTTCATTTATTTTTATTTTTTTATTTTTTTGAGAAAAATTGAATGAAACAAGAACAAAGGAAACGAAGTCTGACCGTAACCGACTTATCTACTGCGAGTGGGTCTCGCGGTTAACTTTAACTACTTGTCTGACTAACGTCGACTTTCTCTACTGAGACTGGCTGAATGAGCGTTTTCCACTGAAAATGTTTCCCACGGTGGTCTGACTGAGGTCGGCTTTATCTACTCGAAGTCTGGCCAACGAAACGCAGCGATACAATTTGATAAGACAGTTCTTGGTAAGACTCGTTAATTTATTAAGGCCATGTAAGATTTGTCCGATCCCTACCTTACCGACTTTTTTTCTCTACAACGATACTTCTACATTTATTGAGATATCAAATTGAAAATTTCTAAAATTGAAGCTAAACCATTAAGGTACATTTATCTGGTCCTAAATATTGACATTTATAAGAAAAAATTTTTTCAACAAAATTTTTTTTATTTTTACAAAAATTTAAGACAAAATAAACATATCTTAGCATACTTTCTTTAATTTTAGAATTTTCAATTTGATATTTCAATAAATGTACAAATAAAGTTGCAGAGAAAAAAAATGACGGTAAGGTAGGGATCGGGTAAGTCTTACATGGCCTTAAATAACTGAAAGAAATCTGTTAATTGTTACAGTCTAAATACTGGTTGTGGTAACATATAATTATACATTAATATATATATATATATATATATATATATATATGGGTCATTCCATCCAAAAATTACAATTGAAAATTTTGGACACGTATTTTTTTATTTTGACAGGATATATAAATTTTTCAAGTTACAAGTGTTTAAACATCTGGACTAGAAAAAGTTGAGGATTTTTTAAAATCTTCCACTTCGTAAACCATTTCTTATAAACAGTTTCAGTTGGAAGCTAATTGTTATAAACAAATTATATAAACAAATACATAGATGAGGTGATCAATGACACAATAAATTTTTTGTTGATTATAATTGCTAAAATATCCAATAAAAAAAATACTCGTAACAAATAATGATTATTATTTATCAATGACTATTCTTACAAACATTTAAATAAACTATTAGAAATTTCCTTTTCATGTTTTCATAGAAATATATTATTCTTCTCATCCAGTGGATTTAAAATATATTTGAAACAGATTATTTATAATAAACAATTGTGATTATTAAATATTTCTTATTGTTAATGATAAAAATTATAAACAAATTCCAAAATTAGTCACTTTGATTCACAAAAAAATTATTTTTTCAACTGAAACATCTTCCAGACAAGTGAACAGTAATATTTCAATAAAAATGTAATGACAAATAATTTTAGTTATTAATAATAAGAAATATTAAATAATTACAGTTGAATATTTTAAATAAACTTGTTTCAAACACATTTTAAATTCATTGGATAAGAAAAACAACATATTTCTATGAAAAAATGAAAAAGACATTTCTAATTGTTTATTTAAATGTTTATAACAATAGTCATGGACAAATTATATTCATTATTTGTTACGAGTATTATTCTTATTGGATATTTTAACATTTTTAGTCAACTAAAAATTTATTGTGTCATGTGTTTGTTTATATAATTTGTTTATAACAATTAGCTCCCAACTAAAATAATTATACATGTTTATAAAAATGGTTTACAAATTGGAAGATTTTAAAAAATCGTTAATTTTTTCTACTCCAGATGTTTAAACACTTGTAACTTGAAAAATTTGCATATTTTCGATCAAAGAACACACAAAAAAAATATTTCGTGTGAAAAAAATTTTCGATTGTAATTTTGGGATAGAATAGACCATATATATATGTTTATAATCTCTGTTTAAAGTAGTTGTCGAACATTAGTCAAGTAGTCAAGTTATTTGTGAGATTTTACTTATATTTTAAATTAATTTTGATTTTAACTTTTCTAGATTATTAATTTAAAAAATTGGATAGAATTTGAATTCTACACGCATCATTGACTAGTGAAAATTTAAATTTTTAAAAGAATTTACTAATTAAAGACGCAAGTAAATTGAAGATTTTAGTTAATTCAATTAAGGCCATGTAAGACTTTCCCGATCCCTACCTTACCGACATTTTTTTCTCTGCAACGCTATGTCTACATTTATTGAGATATTAAGTTGAAAATTTTTTAAATTGCAGTTAAAGCATTAAGGTACGTTTATATGGTCCTAAATATTGTCATTTATAAAAAAAAATTTTTTCAAAAAATTTTTTTTTATTTTTTCAAAAATTTAAGACCAGATAAACATACCTTAGCATAGTTTCTTTAATTTTAGAAATTTTAAATTTGACATCCAAATAAATGTAGACCGGGGCGTTGCAGAGAAAAAAATGTCGGTAGGGTAAGGATCGGGTAAGTCTTACATGGCCTTAAACTGCAAAGGAATTGAATTTAATTTATAATTAAAATTTTTCACACAAATATTAAAATTCTAAATCCTCAAATAAATGAATTTGTAAACTTGATCTGATATTTCAAGAATATTGACAACTACCTTAAGATAATGCACATTCTAAGCCTTTGCATTCACAGGTTGCATGCTCCACATTTAGGCAGTTAAAGGATGCAGTGTTTGGTTTCTGCTTCGCGCGCTTGTGTATGTGCGTGCGTGTGTGTACGTGTAATTAAAAATTAAAGAAATCACATCAATGGAGATAGTCGTTCAAATCAAAGAATTAAAAGTTAACGAAATAGTTTAAATAAACAAATTCCAATAAATAAATGTAGATAAATAAAAAAAACCTAACACTTTTCTCCTAACAAATGAGGCTTTCATAATTTATCTTTAATTGAAGGAGAGTCAGGATATAATCGTGTAAGTGTCACGTTTTTCAAAATACGTTTTATTGGCTAAAAAATTCTCTAAAATTTCACTGCAAATTTTTATGGAAAAAAGTTGAACTTTAAAATTGTTTTAAAAAAGCGTCGAACGATTAAAAATGCAAAATATAGAAAAAATTACATAATATTAAGAAATAGTTAAAATTAATTTCAAGAACTTTAAGGCCATGCAAGACTTACCCGATCCCTACCTTACCGACATTTTTTCTCTGCAACGCTACGTCTACATTTATTGAGATATCAAATTGAAAAATTTTTAAATTAAAGAAAATATGATAAGGTATGTTTATCTGGTCTTAAATTTTTGTAAAAATGAAAAAATTAAAAAAAATTTTTTTTATAAATGTCAATATTTAGGACCAGATAAACGTACCTTAATGCTTTAACTTCGATTTTAGACATTTTTAACTTGATATCTCAATAAATGTAGACGTAACGTTGCAGAGAAAAAAATGTCGGTAAGGTAGGGATCGGGTAAGTATTACATGGCCTTAAATTCAGAATGTGCTTTCTCATTTTTTTTTCTATTTTAGGAATTCGAATTCTGAGAAGATTTTTTTGCTCTCCTGAAGAATTTTTTCTATAACACTTACATGATATTGCCATGACACCCTTCAATTATACCAAAATTTTAACATTTTCATATTTCTCTCTCCACAAATTTATTCCTTCTCACAAAATATTCTCTGTGACTGAAAATTGATTGCGACAACTAAAATTTCTATCCTGAAAATACAGCACCTACTAAAAGATTGTTCAAGGAAGTAAATAAAATGCATAAAACATTTTAATGTTAATAGAAGGATTTACTGTGAAACTTAATTAAAATCTGAATTTACACTCCCCTGCTGAAAGTAAACGGATTGAAACTTTATCCGTTTTAATCCGCCATCTATCCATAAGTATCCGTTTGAATACTTTTTAATACACGGCGATCCGTTTGTATCCGTTGGCTATCCGTCTATCCGTTTGAATCATAATCTTATCCGGTGTCACTATCCGTTTTAATCTGTTTATATACTTATCCGCTTCATTCCTTCATTTTTTATCAGCGATTTAATCCTCATCTATTCTCTTTAATCCGTTCTTCACAAAATATTGTATTAATAACATATTTTTAATTTGACGACGGATTTAAACGGATAGATATGGATGTATTATTTTTAGTTGGTTTAAAAAGGATATATAAGGATAGAATATTTTTCAATGAAGACGGATTAAAATGGATAAATACGATACCATCTCACGGATAGATAAGGATAAAAAAGTTCGGATTCAACCGGATAGGAGCAGATTATATTCCATTTAACATATTGAAAATGATTCAAACGGATAAAGATTTAAAAATCTAAAGAAGAATAGAATATGATTGAAAAGGATGCAAGGTTTACATTCAAACAGATACAAAATTTCTATCCGTTTGAATCTGTTTACTTTCAGCAGAGTAGAATTACAATGAAGAAGATCCTTATAGAACAGAGTGTTAAATTCTGTTGTGGTTACTCTTGTGTATAGATGTTCACTCGCTGGATCTGTATTGTGGTGAGGAGAGTAATTATTAATGGAGAAAATGGAGCATTCACAGGCAACAGCCATGTATACACGACGAGGGTCTGTACTTGTTTGTAACTGTTTGTAAAAAGCATCGAATATAAGCCTAACCATATTTTTGAAAAACAACCCTAGCGAAAGCTTCGGATTGAAATTCATTCCAAATCAATCAGAAATTTTCCGAATCATTCCGGAATTTGTATCCGAACCAAACAGTTTCATTCCGATCTAATCCGAATGAAGTTTTTAATCCGAAATAATCCGAAGCCCATTCAAAATCAATCCGAACCTTTAATGACTTTAATCCGCATGAATCCGCGAATCAGAATTAATTAAAAGTAATCTGAACTTTCAATTTGAATAAATTCGGATTGATTCGGATAGACCAGATCATTCGGATAAAAGGTTCGGATTGCTTTTTCCTTCGGATTGATTCGGAATGAAGTTCAATCCGAAGCTTTCGCTTGAGAAAACACTTTAATTATTCAAAAACTTGCTAAAAATGAAGGTTTTCACGGCATACCGTGTAAGTGCCACTTTTCAGACTAGTTTCGTTTTCAAAAAGATTATTAAGACAGAGAATACGAATTTTACAGAATTTATTGAAATTTTAGAAATATTAAAGGATTTCACGGTATTTCAAGGAATTTTGTGAAATTTATTCTGATTTTCAGAAATTTTAAAAGATTTTACTAGTTATTGGGGTTTTATAGAATCTAAAGAAATTTAAAGAATATAAAAATGTAATAAAGAGTTTTCATTGGATTTTCAGGTAATTCAAAGTATTTATTGAGATTTCATGGGATTTTGAATAATTTATAAGGATTCAACGATATTTTGTGTAATTTTAAGTAATTCTAAAATCTTTATTGGATTTTCAAATATTTTAAGGGATATTAAATAGTTTTAAGGATTTTTAAGAGATTCAATAAATTTTATACAAAATTTCATTAGATTTTTGAAATTTTAAAAGATTATGGGATTTTGAGAAATCTTAAAAGATTTAACGATAAATATGTTGTGGAATATTAAGTGATTTTTAAAACTTTTAAGGTATTTGAAGGAAGGAATTTCATAAAATTTCATTGGATTTTTAGATATTTTGAAGATTTTAATGGGATTTAATGGGACTTCGAATAATTTTAAGAAATTTAAAAGGATTTTACAAATGTATTAACATTTCTAAAATTAGACAGGGAATTACAAATTTTTATAAATTTTATAGATTTTATAGATTTTAATTTATAGATTTTCAGAGATTTTACCATTCTTTTGATGGTCACACGTAAATAAGCAATAATTGTTTATTTATACTACTTCACCAATTGGATACATAAAAATTTTGCGATAAGCATAAACTTTATATAATTTTTTACGAAGAATCAAATGACGCTATTATTTTTTTGTATCTCGCATTTTAAAAAAATTTGTTTAAACAATTTAAAAATAATTTGTTTCTCGAAAAGCTTTCTATTAATTTTTATTCTATTAGAAATAAAACCTTAAAAAAACAATAAAAACGAAAAAAATTTCGATAGATTTAGTATTAACTTCAAAAAAATATTTTTTATTGAAATCTGTGGAGCTCAATCAAATCTCGAATGTACTTTCTCATTTTTTTTTAATTTTAAAAATTCGAATTTTGAAAAGGTTTTTTGCTCCCCTGAACATTTTTCCCGTGGCATTTACATTGTTCTGTCATGACACCCTTAAAATATAAATTTACTGAATAATTTTTACTTTATTTCCAATTTTAGGAAGTAAACAGCGTAAAAGGGGTAAAATGGCCACATGGGGTAATACGGAAATTCGCGTTCCGCTTTATCCCAGTGTGCGCTTTAGCCCCTTTTTTCATGACAAGATTTTGAATAAGAAAAATTCAATATTCTGGATATGGCAATAAGTATTTTCAGCAGATGGATGTAGATTGTAAAGAGGACTGAAAAATGACAGTGAAGACACCTGTGTATTATTAGATGCAGTGATGCACTATAAGTTTTAATTAATTAAATGCCAATGGATAAAAGAGCGACTCCCTTGAGTAAAGGCAACGACTCGTCTAATTGAAAGAGGTACATACATATAGGAAAAAGAACATTACACGAATGCAGCGAGATGCAGTGTGTATATTCTTGATGGATTAGATTTCCGGAGCCAAGCCAACCGTTAATTCATTATGAATGCATTCCAGGAATGTTATTATCTCAATCCCTCAACAGGTTTTTTGATCGATTTTTTTTTAATTTAATGCTCCTTTATTGTTATAAAAATCGTTTATAATTCTTATAATCATTCATAGTATATTTATAGTTCATTACAGTGATTTACTTGAATCAATTGAACTGACATAAAATTGAATAAAGTGTTTCAAGTAAATTAAAGTGAATTAATTCTTTCAATAAGTGACTTAATTTGAATCAAGAGACTTCAATGATAAAAGGAAATTAAGGCCATCCAATATTTACCCGATTCCTACCTTACCGACATTTTTTCTCTGCAACCCTACTTGTACATTTATTGAAATATCAAATTGAAAATTTCTAAAATTAAAGAAAATATGTTAAGGTATGTTTATCTGGTCTTAAATTTTTGTAAAAATAAAAAAAATTTTTTTTATAAATGTCAACATTTAGGACCAGATAAACGTACCTTAATGCTTTAGCTTCAATTTTAGAAATTTTCAATTTGATATCTCAATAAATGTAGAAGTATCGTTGCAGAGAAAAAAATGTCGATAAGGTAGGGATCGGGTAAGTCTTATATGGCCTTAAGGTGATTTAATTTTTTCATGTGATTCAAGGAAATTTAACTTAATTAAAGTGACTTAATTGACTTAAGTATTTCAGTTGACTGGAGAGACACAATTCAATTAAGTGAATCAAGTTAATACTCAAGTGAATTAAGGCCATGTAAGACCTACCCGATCCCTACCTTACCGACATTTTTTCTCTGCAACGATGCTTTTACATTTATTGAGATATCAAATTGAAAATTTCTATAATTGAAGCTAAAGCATTAAGGTACGTTTATCTGGTCATAAATATTTACATTTATAAAAAAAATTTTTTACGAAAAATTTTTTTTTATTTTTACAAAAATTTAAGACCAGATAAACATACCTTAGCATATTTTCTTTAATTGCAGAAATTTTCAATTTGATATTTCAATATATCTGCCGTCCCAAATTCAAAAGTCGTATCTATATTTCGCATGAGTCACTTGTCACTTTGAGAAACTTAGAAAAAGAATTATAAAAAAGCCTTCCTTGCTGTATATATTTCTGTATCTTTATTTGAGACACGATATTGCAAGATGTTTGTTCGTAAATATAAACAGCAAGGAAAGCTTTTATAACTTTTTCTGAAGTTTCTCAAAGTGACAAGTGACTAATCCGAAATTTAGATACGACTTTTGAATTTGGGACGGCAGAAATGTAAAAGTAAGGTTACAGAGAAAAAATGTCGGTAAGGTAGGGATCAGGTAAGTCTTACATGGCTTTAAGGGTGTTGGAGCCAAGTTCTGATCTAAAAATTCGATTTCTTCATTTTACTGAACAAATATTAAATTTAGAATTTTTTCCCTCTGTAGAATTAATCAATTTTTAACTAGAATTATGCGTACAGAGCTAGAAAATATCTAATTCAAATATTTTTTAAGTAAAATAAAAACATTGAATTTTGAAGTTAGTTTCTGATTTCTTCGTTTTATGTAAAAAGTATCGAAATTAAATATTTTTTCGCTCTGTATGCAGTCTTATATTTGAAAAAAGATTAGCGCTACAGAGCGAAAAAATATTTATCTACAATTTTCGTTGAGTAATATGGAGAATGAAATTTTGAACTTAAGGGCATGTAATACTTTACCATAAGAGAAAATTAGTTATACCAATTATACGTTCATAATAATAAATATTTTTACCTAATATGAGCCAATAAACCTTCGTCTCATGTAGACGAAGGTTTATTGACTCTTATTAGCTAAAAATATTTATTATTATGAACGTATAATTGTTATAACTAATTTGCTCTTATGGTAAAGTATTACATGTCCTTAACACTTGGGTTCAACGTCCTTAAAGCCATGTAAGACTATCCCGATTCCTACCTTACCGACATTTTTTCTCTGCAACGCTACGTCTATATTTATTGAGATATCAAATTGAAAATTTCCAAAATTGAAGCTAAAGCATTAAGGTACAGTAATGTTCAACGATGCCTTCCTCTATTCTGTAGCGACCCAACCCTGATTTCTATAAGATTCTAATGGAAAACAGGGTTGGGTCGTTAAAAAACAGAGGAAGGCATCGTTGAACATTACTGTACGTTTATTTGGTCGTAAATATTGTCATTCAAATTGATATCTCAATAAATGTCGGTAAGGTAGGGATCGGGTAAGTCTTACATGGCCTTAAGTGACTAAAGTGAATCAAACGAAGTGATTCAAGCGATTCAATTTAATTCAGTGAATCATGTGATTTCGAGTGAATTACTGTAACTTAAGTGAATTTAAGTGATTCAAGTGAATCCACTTTTTAAATATATAGCACAGTACAGTAGAGTACTTTAAATAACAAAAAAAAGAAAAATTCCATCGATCATCGAACCTGCTCAGTGATCAAAATATCGTATCTCATCCGGATTTATCATTTCACGTGACATAGTCAGCTGCGTGTGTATTTTTGCGTGCCTTAGGAATCTTACCCTGAAGAAACGATCGCCTGACAGGCTGTCAGGACTAAATGTCTCCCAAGTCCCATTCTCTAGTAACGTATCGATCGAAAGGTCGTACTCCCGCGAGCGGTTCTTCGATTTCTGTCGAGAACGAGAGAGAGGACGACTTTTATATTTATATATACAATTTTCTCACTTTTGCGACGAGTATCGTCTTGCCTGCAGAAAATGCGATCGAGTCGATCGTGAGCTGCCAGTTTCTGCATGTTCTTTAACATGAAGGGGTTATTTGGGAAAGGAGAAACGCCATCTACATAATCGGAGTAAGGCTCGCTTTCTATTCAAAGAAGCAGCAGTAGTCATTTTTCTTTTATTTAGACTTAATCTTGCTTCCATTTTCTTCGAGCTATTCTTTTCCTGCTGTAGTTAACTTTTGCAAAATGTTTGTGATTTTTTACTAGTGTTATAGTTGTTTAATATAGTTTCAAGATAATTGCTACGAGTGTTGGGGGTTTACTAATTAAAGGCCGCCCTTTTACATCCCTTAAGGGCATGTGATACTTTACCATAAGAGAAAATTAGTTAAACCAATTATACATTCATAATAATAAATATTTTTAGCTAATAAGAGTCAATATAACTTCGTCTACATGAGACAACGGTTTACTGACTCTTATCCTTTTCTAAAAAAGACATACATTTCAGATAACTTCATATTTCGTTCCTCATTATGCGTTACCTTTTAGCTAACTTCATGCGTAGTGCGTTAACCTCATTGGTCAATTCATATGGCGCGCGAATTTAAATTGTCATTTCAGTTTCTTTAGATGAAACACGCGCGCTCAAGCACGCGCCTAATTTCGTTTGCCAAAAATATCTATTACACTCGAGTCTCTCAAATGTCAACTTCCCAAATCTCAAGTTCTCCCAAATGTCAAGTCAAGTTTCTCTTAAATGTCAAGTCCGTATTTCTCAAATCCCACTTGATAACTACTGCGCACGCTTTGCGTTCGGCATCTGATTGGTTGCTATTCGCGCGCAATTTAAAATGCTAAAAAATATTATATTATACGCAATACGCATGCGCAATTGATGTGACGCATGCGCAATTGATGTGACTATAGAGGATAACGAATTTCTTGACATTTGGGAGACTCGAGTGTCATGAATGTATAATTGGTTTAACTAATTTGCTCTAATGGTAAAGTATCACATGCCCTTAACCCATTTGTCTTAAAACCATCAATATCTCTTTTCACTCTCATCATCACCCTATACATCCCATAAATCGACCTCTCCAAATATCCCCTCCTACCCCTCTAATGAAATTGCTTCTCTAATTCCTACACAATTGTCCCCCCTTTTCACCTCAACTACCATATACCTCCACCAAATCCTCCTCTCTCCCTACCCCTCACCTAACGCCATCAATCCTTACGTAACACACCCCCATCCCCACTTTAAGGCTGGCGTCCCATGATTGCGTTTTGCGTTGCGTCATAATGAGAGTAAAAGAGAAAAAAGTATATTTCTGTCTTTTTCTCTCTCATTATGATGTAACGCAAAACGCAATCATGGGACGCCACCCTAACAGAGTCGTTCATAAAATAGATAGACCTTTATACATCCTTTCAATTTATTCATTTTATCAGCGTTGCCAGACTGTACCATAATTACGTAATCGTACCATAATTTTGACTCTTGTACCAGGTACCATCCCTCGCGTACCATACCTCTTAAATATATCATAATTTTACAATATTTCTGTTTTTAATTTTTTTTCTAGCAAAATAATGACGAAGGCAAAATAGTCAATAAGATCCAACCAACCCACCACCCTATTCCTCACCCACTCACCCCCTCTTAACTTTATCCCCACCCGCTCTCCTCTCCCAACACTGTTCATGTAGGGAATCACTGATGACTGTTTTTCAATAGAGAGTTTCCTCTCTATCATTGTGATACTTCGTGTCTAAGAAATACACTAAGTTTTCCTGCCGCCTACCATATTATATACTTCGGTCCGCGGTTAGATTTTCTCTCATCCCTACTTCTTTGTATCTCTTTCTATCCTACACTGTAAAAAATTTCAGCGGAATTTTACATCGCTGGACGGTGTAAATAAAAGGACCTACGTGTAGCACGGTAAATTT
>CAJFCO010018496.1:146044-177384 GCA_904066015.1 Synergus gifuensis
GGGGGGGGGAAATTTTGCACAAATCTAATACCTTCTCTGATGAGAATGTAAAAAATTAAGTCTCGAAGTTAATAGAATTACAATGATTTGTTTTGTACTTAGGGGTTGATTTTGAGGGTCACCTAGGGGGTTAGGTGGATGAAACTGTTTTGGGCTTCTTTCGTCATTAAATGGAACCATTTAGCGCCATCAGATTTTAGGTCTCAAAATAAGGGGATTTACGATTTTTTTGTGCTTAGGGGTTGATTTTCGGGGTGAACCTAGGGGTTTAGGTAGATGAAACTATTTTGAGCTTCCTTGGGCATTAAATGAAACTATTTAAAAGAATAAAATTTTAGGTCTTGAAGTTTCGAGAATTGCCATCATTGTTTTTGTACTTAGTGGATCAATGAGGGGTAATCCTAGTGTGGTAGGGGGTTGAAACTGTTTTGTGTGACTTTTGATATCAAATGGAACAATTTAGCGCAATCAGATTTTGTCTCTTCGTTTCTACAAAAAAAAAATAACTTTTCGTTATCGTAAACGTTGAAAAGTTCAGTTTCATCGAATAACACCAGTCTCCCCTAGAATATAATAATGTTTTGCATAATTTTTTGTGACAACGCAACGCATATTTTTGCTCAAGTTTTGCCGTTTTCCAAATTTGGCTGTCTCTTAAATTTTGCCGCCCCTCGAATTTTGCCGCCCTAGGCAGTTGCCTATGTCGCCTTAACGGTAAATCCGCCACTGTGCAGACTGAAACTGTTAATAAAATGATAAAAATAATCCGAATTCTACGATATCGCATAAAATTCGAGGAAATTTCGTGATATTTTTTCGCCCTTTTTAAAAGATACATGGCCCCCCATTATCCGGCTTTTAATTGCGGATATTCGAATTCGTTTCAGCGTCGATTGTGGTGCCAGACGAAATGCGAGGTTCCGTGCAAATTTATACCAAAGGAAAGATTTATGCGAGGAACTATCCAGGAACCCCCATGGTTCCTCCCCGCGGTTCGGCGGTTCAATATATGTTTTCGGGCGAAATTGATTGTTACTCACTTCAAAACCTGCACCTGCGCGTGATACCCATTGAGATCGAGGGAACGGCATGGACAGAGTTAATAAACGATTCTCTGTAGGTATTACCGGGCGATTAATAATTCCCCATACAAATTACGTCTCCGATAAATAATTCTACACGACTCGCACACCAATAAATAATTCCCTACGTATTCGCGTCGATTGCCTCCGCGATAAAATGAGAGAGCGAGTTTGCTAATCCGCCCCTTAAAATTCAATCTACCGTAAAATTCCCCTAAATTCTTTGTCAACTTTAAATATCGAATTTACTGGAATTCACTGCACTGCAGTATATTATTCTTTTTACAACAAAACAAAAAACTCCAAAGAATTTCAGGAGAGTTTATATGATTTTAAAGAATTTCAAGTGATTTTTAAAGAATTTAAAGCAGTTTCAGGAAGGAGAGGGGGAGGGGGAGGGGGGTGAGATGTTGAGGAGGGGAAGCGGAGAGTGAAGAAAATAGGGATAGAGGGAGGGGGTATAATGGAGGGGAGGGGGCGCGAGAGAGAGCGAGCGAGAAAGCAAAGATAAATTTGATAGTATTCTACCGTCGACATTGAATATTAAAGCATAAATACACTCAAAATGTCAGTACCGTGGCATGTCCGATTCTTGTTTTTCAAATTAAATGTATAATTTTCTATAAAGATTCATTTTATAATTTAAAGTTTAGCTTTTATAACTAAAATCTAATGTATATTCCAACAAATTATGCTGCACTTGTACCAAAATATTGATTGATAGAAAGGAATAATTATCATTGATTTATGTCGTGGGATTTTATTCAATTTTAAAATTTTAAATATTTGCCGCCTAAACGCCATTTTTCATATAGTATCGTTCGCTCCCTCTGGTGGCATTTTAAAGAAGGACTATTTGTGTAGTTTACAGCTGTGTAGAGTTCTTAAATTCTCGAGAACTTAAATCCAGGTTATATGACCAAGAATATGACAGAATTTATTAGAATTTAAAAGAATTTAAGAGAATTTAAGAATTTATGATTTTTTAGCAAAATTGTTATTGTTTACATTATTTACATAGTTAAATTTTAGTTATTTACTAGCTAAGGCATATTTAGGAACGTAAAATATGCAAAACAACAGCTTACTAGTTAATTAAAGTCACAAAATTCATCTTATAATAAACGTCACTTTACAGGTTATGTTAGACAATAACATAACCTATACTCTGCATACATTTATGACAAAGTTTTTTCATTTACATGTGTAAAGCTCATTATAATAGATAAATACACTATAATAGAATTGCAAAAAACCTTTTATTATACTTCATCACTTAATTAATCAAAAATTCCCTCCCTTGTCATCAACATTTTTAAAAATCATAAGTTCTCATAAATTCTCATTGAATTTAAGTCTCGGTTATATTCTCATTCTCGTTACCGTTCTCGAAGTAATATAACCGACTAAGAACTCTACAGCTGTGTATTTTTAGTCCCAACATTACGACAGAAATAAGTTGTTTTGTTTTGAAAAAGGTAAGTCATAAAATTACATGTCAGTAACATGGTATTGAAATTTACGCGTATTAATATAATGTTTAGATTAATTATACTGAATATATGTTTAATTTTACGTGTACAATCAAAATTATTTGGAAAATCATTTTAATTATGTGCAAAAAATTAGTTTAGGTTGATTATACACTCGAGTCTCTCAAATGTCAACTTCCCAAATCTCAAGTTCTCCCAAATGTCAAGTCAACTTTCTCTCAAATGTCAAGTCCGTATTTCTCAAATCACACTTGATAACTACTGCGCACGCTTTGTGTTCGACATCTGATTGGTTGCTATTCGCGCGCAATTTAAAATGCTAAAAAATATTATATTATACGCAATACGCATGCGCAATTGATGTGACTATAGATGATAAAGAATTTCTTGACATTTGGGAGAACCTCTGGCAAAAATTTCTTGACATTTGGGAGACTCGAGTGTAAATTCAAATTTCAGTACCGTGGATGTCAGTACCATGGTAAGAATAACAAATAATTTTTTAATATATATATTTTTTAATGTTTTATTTATTATTATCTTTAGTTGTTCTAGTTTTACAAAAAATGGCTCCAAAACTATAATTTAATTTAATTTAATATGATAATTTAATTTAATTTAATTTAATGATGTCAGTACCGTGGCACTGAAATTTTCAATTTTTGTCCTAATTTTTACATTCTCATCAGAGAATGTAAAAATTTGGTTTGTGTAAAATTTGACCCCCCTAGTTTTTGTCAAATGTCCACGTTTTGGGACCCCCTGAACCCGAAAAACGTGTTTTTACGAATGTGTCTGTCTGTCTGTCTGTCTGTGTGTCTGTAGATTTTTAGTTTGTGAGCACGATAACTTTCGAAAGAATTGACCGATTGGATTGTCCTTTGGTATACTCTTTTAGTGTCCGAAAATGAAGGTCAAGTTCGTTGGCCAGCCATTTTGGATAAAAATTCAAAAAGTGGGAGGATTTTGAAGAATTTTGACACCACTTTTTTTTTAATCTAAAAATTCTAATGATGTACGTTCGTAGTACTCAAAAAGTTGAACAATTTTCCTGAATGACTTTTTTGGATGAAAAAAAAATTGAAAGACTTATAACATTATGAAAATCCAAAAAAATGAAAGAAAACATAAATTAGAAGCCAAACAACGCACAATATGAAAAAAAGTCTAAAGATGAAAAATATTTCTTTTTGAACACCCTATAGGATCCGCATAACAACTTTTTGAATTTCCTTAAAAAATCGAAAATTCAAATTTTGAGCCAAAAAACGCGAGATGCAGAGAAAATGATAAGAAACGTAATTATTCGTCTTAAAAAGGTCTACAAGTTCTCCTTTGGCCATTTTTCAATAGGATGAGTAGTTTTCGTTTTAATCGTGAAAAATATTGTTAAACAGAGCCGAGCGCGGAGCGCGAGCTTCAAATCAAATATCGAGCGCGAAGCGCGAGTGCCCTGATGAGAATGTGCTCCTTAAGGTTGATAGAACCTTAGGTAAATTAGTTATATTTTGCATTCAAAGCTGTAATTTAATTTAATTTAATGAAATTTTTAAAAATATAAATTACAAATATAAAAAAATAAATTAAAATATAAAAATATTAATGATGTAATTTAATTAAATTAAAAAAAAACATATATCTTTAAGCGTCCTGTAAAGCGCAAGCTTCACTAAGGGCACAAGCGCGCGATGAGAATGTGCCCGCGAAGCGGGGAGATTTTTTTCTATTAAAGTTGTAGTAGAACTACATTACAGGCTTAATTCTGAGCATAATGAGGGAACAATAGTACCCAAAACATAGATTTTAAAGAATTTTTGATTTTTTAAAAATTTGAGTTGTAGAAATCACAGTTATCTGAGAATTACCCATGGAGTGTATGTAGTACGTGCAGTGCGTGTAGCACGTGTCACGAGCGTTAGGACAATCGATCACAGCACTGAGGAATTTCTCGGAAGCCGCCAGCGAGTCTCTTGAGTTTCTTTTTTGATGGATTAAGAGTTGGATTAAGAAATCACCGTGAGGCAGGTCGACGCGACGTGCCAGAAGCCCTCCGCAAAAATAAACCGGTTAAAAAAAAAAAATAAAAAAAGTATAGACAAAATCCACATTTTTCTGATTCGATACACATGTTTCAATCGTGGGTGGTCTTATTCATACTTCTGACAGAAAATGCGTCTAAGAAAATCGACAGACTTGAAGACTTCTATTAAATACAACCGAATTAAATTAAGTTAAACCAAATTCAATTAAATTTATTATAACTAAATTATAAATTTAATTAAACCGAATTCAGTTAAATTCAAAAGAATTCAAGGAATATTCCATTACTTTAACACAATTTAACTAAAATTCATCCAAATTCTATACAATTATATAAATACAAATTCAACGGAATTTAATTAAATTTATTCGAATTCAATTACACTCAACCCAAATGAATTGAGCTAAACAAAACTGGAAAATATTTGATAAAAACATCAAATTAAAAAGATATTTACATAAAGCAAAGATCTTTTCAGAAGTTTGCATCAAAGTATTTGATGCAAAACGCTTTAGGCAGAGTTTGTCTATACGAAAACTGTGGATCGAAGATCCGTTGACTTTGTGATCTCTAGAATTTCATATTCGAACTATTTTGCTGCAAGCGTTTTAGGCAACGCAAAAGGATATTTTCAGTGTTTATCTTTCAAATTTGAAGCTTCTAAAGCTGCGATTGCGGAGTTTACCTTTGCATAAACACAAACATTCACAAAACCACAATTTTCAACTCTGCAATTAGGCTTGTTGTTTTTTATATGGATTTTAATTTACAAGACAACATGACTGAATAGTTGTGAACGTTCAAATTAATGATGAAAAAAATGT
This sequence comes from Synergus gifuensis, assembly GCA_904066015.1. Classification (NCBI taxonomy): domain Eukaryota; kingdom Metazoa; phylum Arthropoda; class Insecta; order Hymenoptera; family Cynipidae; genus Synergus; species Synergus gifuensis. Next base: position 151,485 of record CAJFCO010018496.1, read on the forward strand.
TTTTTTATTTCCTTTTTCCGATGGAAATAGTTTGCGGAGTCCTAAGAATACAATGTATGTAGAAAAATCCCGAACTTTTTAATTACAAGGGTGAAAAACAACCCCTACTGTTAAACGACTTTTCGTACATCACAAAATCGACTTGAAAATCAAAAAGGAGGCGAATTAACCCAGATTTTAAAACGCGAAAAATTATCGCTATTAATATGCTTCTCTATGGTGGGGATGAGAACTGTCGGTATCACCCCTAAAACCACCCCCTATGAACAACATCAAAAAGGAGGTAACTTTTAACGGATTTTTAAACGTAGAAAATTTTCTTTATTGATCCCCAATATAATAGAGAGGGTGACAACTCTCGGTTTCACCCCTAAAACCACCCCTTGTGGAAAATACACTAAAAAAATAAGAAAATCGACTTGAAAACCAAAAAGGAGGCGTATTAACCTAGATTTTAAAACGCGAAAAATTATCGCTATTAATATGCTTCTCTATGGTGGAGATGAGAACTTTCGATACCACCCCTAAAAACCACCCCCTATGAACAACATGAAAAAGGAGGTAACTTTTAACGGATTTTTAAACGTAGAAAATTTTCTTTATTGATCCCCAGTATAATAGAGAGGGTGAGAATTCTCGGTTCCACCCCTAAAATCCACCCCCTATGGAAAATACACTAAAAAAATAAGAAAATCGACTTGAAAACCAAAAAGGAGGCGTATTAACCCAGATTTCAAAACGCGAAAAATTATCGCTTCTAATATTCTTCTCTATGGTGGGGATGAGAACTCTCGGTATCACCCCTAAAAACCACCCACTATGAACAACATCAAAAAGGAGGTAACTTTTAACGGATTTTTAAACGTAGAAAATTTTCTTTATTGATCTCCAGTATAATAGAGAGTGTGAGAATTCTCGGTTTCACCCCTAAAACCCATCCCTTGTGGAAAATACACTAAAAAAATAAGAAAATCGACTTGAAAACCAAAAAGGAGGCGTATTAATCTAGATTTTAAAACGCGAAAAATTATCGCTATTAATATGCTTCTCTATGGTGGGGATTCGAACTTTCGGTATCACCTCTAAAAACCACGCCCTATGAACAATATCAAAAAGGAGGTAACTTTTAACGGATTTTTAAAAGTGGAAAATTTTTTTAAACGAATTTTTTTAAACGAAATTTTTTTAAACGAAAAAATATTTCTTAACATTCAATTGCCGAAAAATGCAAATTCTCGCAATTTCGGAAATTTAAATACACCGAAAATATTTAATAACGAAAGAGGAAAATTACCTGAAAATATAAAATGTCTGAAAATTTCAAATTTCTGAAAATAATATTTGTTTTTTTAATGCTAAAAATTTTTGATCAAAATTTCTATAAAAATTGTGTTAAAGATTTCTTTACAAAATTTTTGACCAAAATTCTGGATAAAGTTTGAACAACATTTTTGAAGAAATTTTGAAAACAAATATTGAAGACATTTTGAACACAAATTTTGCAAGAAAATTTTAAACGTATTTTGAAAAAAAAAATATATTTGTTTTTTGTTGAAAATACCAATATTTCATTGAAAATCCATTCTTTTGTTGAAAGAATGAAAAGTAAACTATTTGGTTGAACATTTCTTTATTTATTTTTTTTTGTTGAAAATTTTGTTTTTTGTTTTTTTTTTTTTTTTTGTTAAAAATTTAACTATTTGTGGATGAAAATAATTTTCGTTGTTGTTGAAGATTCAACTATTCCGTTGAAAATTCACTTTTTTGGTAGAAAATTAATTTTCTTTATCGAAAATACAAATATTTAATGTTCAATTTTAATTTTTAACTTTATTGATTGAAAAAAACATTTTTGCGCTTTTAGTGGAGAAAGCTGATGGATGCCTAATTGAAAAAAAAGAAATAAAAAAAAATAAAAGTTGAAAGAATTTTCTAAATTAAATTCATGAGTAAAAATTGAATCTAAATAAATTTTTGAGAGATAATGACTAACGATGATAAATGGAATTCACATAATAAAGGGCAAACTGATGCTTTGAAAAAAATCGAAATATAAAAGAAGCTGATAAAAGTACACGTAAATTTAAGTTTGACTAACGAGTTAAGAGCGTATCTGCGCAAATAAAAGTCTATATTAAATTTCATAAACAATGAAAAATATCTGTGGAGGATTACGCGGAAGTAGATTTTCTCGTTTTTAACGTTATTGCTTTGAATTTCCAATATCGAAAAAAGTGCGCTTAACTAGCCACATGGCGATACAGAAGCTTCCGTTCGAGCCCAAACCAATTAGAGCAGACTTTACTGACACACGGTTGTTAATTAAAGTATCAGCGGCAAATCTATATTTTCACCGTTATTAAATTGATTCTCTAGATATGAACAAGAATAAAAAGCGGGCTCAAGAAAATCTTCAAGGATTGCAAAATCGAGAATGAATTATGTGCACAAAATAATTACTGTAAATAAATTATGTAGAAATATGCAGTTCAATTCCAAAAAAATTTGGATGACATATATTTCTATCTTAATAAAGTGGTGTCACGAAATATCTCGAAAATCTCGCATACATTTTGTTGTTGAAAATCTGATTGGCATTTGAATGACTTGAAGTTGTAGAAAAAAAAAAGAAAATAATCGCACGCGTGATTTTATGCCCTCGTCCTTTAAAATTTCACGAAAATCTTCGAAATTCATTAAAATTCGTGAAAAAATCTTAAAATTCCTAGAAACCTCTTAAAAATCCTTAAAAATTCACAAAAAGCTTCAAAATCATTAATCTCTTGAAATCCATGTTAAAATTCGTGAAAATTTCAAAAAATTCCTAGACACCTCTTGAAGTTTCTTAACAAATAAAATTTTTTAAAATCATTAGCAATTTCATCAAATTTCATGAAATCCTTAAAAAATTTTTAATATTTTAAAAACTAGAAAAATCTCTTGAATACTCTTAAAATTTTACAAAAACTTTCGAAATCCTTGTAAATTCTACAAAATCTTTTAAAAAAATCATAAAAATTCTCTGACAAGTTTTAAATTCCTGTAAATCCCATAAAGTATTTTAAAAATCAGAAAAATCCTTTAAAATTATTAGAAATCTAATAAAAAATAAAATCCTTAAAGATGGGATGTCTTATAAAAATCATTAAAATCTTTTGAATTCTCTTAGCATTTCTTTTAGCATCTGATTACTTTAAATGGTTCCATTCGATGTTAAAAGACACACAAAAGAATTTCAACCCCCTACTATACTAGGATCACCCCCAAATCATAACTTAAGTACGAAAAAAATCATAACAATTCCCCAAACTTCAAGGCCTAAAGTTTTATTCTTTTAAATAGTTCCATTTAGTGCCCAAGGAAGCTCAAAACAGTTTTATACACCTAAACCCCTAGGTTCACCCTCAAAATCAACCCCTAAGCACAAAAAAATCATAAATCCCCTAACTTTGAGACCTAAAATCCGATTGCGCTAAATGGTTCCATTTAATGACCAAAGAAGCCCAAAACAGTTTCATCCACCTAACCCACTAGGTTCACCCTCAACATCAACCCCTAAGTATAAAAAAAATCATTACAATTCCCCTAACTTCGAGACCTAAACTTTCATCGTTCCAAATGGGTCCATTTAACGTCCAAAGAAGCCCAAATCAGTTTCATCCACCTAACCCCCTAGGTTCAGCCTCAAAATCAACCCTTAAGCACAAAAAAATCATTATAATTCCCCTACCTTCCAGACCTAAAATTTTATCGTTCCAAAGGGGTCCATTTAATGTCCAAAGAAGCCAAATAGAGTTTTATCCACCTAACCCCCTAGGTTCACCCTCAAAATCAACCCCTAAATACAAAAAAAAATCATTGTAATTCCCCTAACTTCGAAACATAAAATTTTATCGTTCCAAATGGGTCCACTTAATGTCCAAGAAAGCTCAAAGCAGTTTTATCCACCTAAACCCCTAGGTTCACCCTCAAAATCAACCCCTAAGCACAAAAAAATCATGAATACTCTAACTTTGAGACCTAAAATCTGATTGCGTTAAATGGTTCAATTGAATGACCAAAGAAGCCCAAAACAGTTTCTTCCACCTAACCCACTAGGTTCACCCTCAAAATCAACCCCTAAGCACAAAAAATCATAAATCCCTTAACTTTGAGACCTAAAATCTGATTGCGTTAAATGGTTCAATTGAATGACCAAAGAAGCCCAAAACAGTTTCATCCACCTAACCCCCTAGGTTCATCCTCAAAATCAACCCTTAAGCATAAAAAATCATTAAAAATCCCCAAACTTCCAGGCGTAAAATTTTATCATATAAAATGGGCTCATATAATGTAAAAAGAAGCCAAAAACAGTTTCATCCACTTAATCTTTTAGGTTCACCCGCAAAATCAACGCCTAAAGTTAGGGGTTGATTTTGAGGGTGAAACTAGGGAATTAGATGGATGAAACTGTTTTGGGCTTCTTTGGACATTAAGTGGACCCATTTGGAACGATAAAATTTTATGTTACGAAGTTAGAGGAATTACAATGATTTTTTTCTTGTATTTAGGGGTTGATTTTGAGGGTGAACCTAGGGGGTTAGGTGGATAAAACTCTATTAGGCTTCTTTGGACATTAAATGAACCCCTTTGGATCGATAAAATTTTAGGTCTCGAAGGTAGGGGAATTATAATGATTTTTTTTGTACTTAGGGGTTGATTTTGAGGGTGAACCTAGGGGGTTAGGTGGATGAAACTGTTTTAAGCTTCTTTGGGCATTAAATGGAATTATTTCAAAGAATAAAATTTTAAATCTTGAAGTTTGGAGAATCGCTATGATTTTCTTGTACTTAGGGGATGATTTGGGGTTGATCCTAATGGGGTAGGGAGTTGAAAGTGTTTTGCGTGTCTTTTGACATCGAATGGAACCTTTTAGAATAATCAGATTTTAGGTCTCGTCGTTTTTACAAGAAAAAACTTTTCTTTCACGTAAACGTTGAAAACTTCAGTCTCATAAAGTATCGTCTTTTTAGAATTGGATAAAAAAGTGTCCCAAATAGCCCCGGTGTTCAGGGGCGGATTAGAGATTTACGGGGCCCGGGACTATAATAAATACGGGGCCCCTTTAAGGGCAGCAAAATATGATTATTTTATGAATATAAATAAAAACTATGTTGTTATTTTTATAATTTATTATCGCAAGGATTGTTCCTTTGGTACTTGTATAATATTAAAAACTACAAATTATTATATAATTAAAAATACTTTTTTCTGGATTTTGCATAATATGATATTTTTATATTCCACCTCGCGGGTCCCTTTGATGTGGGGGCCCGGGGCTATAGCCCCTGCTAGCCCCCCCCAATCCACTACTGCCGCTATTCTCTACATATATCAATAATTGATTATATATTTCATGGCTAGAAGCATATTTCTTCGTATATTTTAATTTTGAATGTCTATCATCCTCTAGTTACTTCTAGCTTAATATTTTCCAAGAACCATATTTGCATTTGTGATTCTTATCATGCGTTGGTTTTGTTTTGTCAGGAAGTCTGACGGAGGTGATTTCTGTGACAGAGTAGAGCACGCGTCGCGTCGCGTCGTCTGTTGGTGCATTCTCTTGACTCTTGACGCACATAAGCAGATGAAACATGAAAGTCGGTTAAGCTGACACATGAAGAGGATCGCGTAAATGGCGGAGCAGTGAAAGATTATTATTGTCGAGTGGTCTCATTTCTTGGGTGGCCTGCCTGCATGCAGTTCTCAAACAAACTCGAAACTTTCGACAAATGACGATCATTATTATCAAAGATTATTTGCATGAACATTCTACCTAAACTAAAGTTTCCTTAATAATTCATACATCGATAATAATTGATAGTATTACTAAACTTATAATCCTGGACTATTTTTTTAATTCTGAATGGTAATCGCAACATTTTTTTAAAATGTTTATTATTTAACACTCGAAGTAAGAAAAATTGTTTTGTTTTTGACGCCAAAAAACCTACGCAGCATACAGGAAAGTATAATATTTCAGAAGAATTTAAATGAATTAAGAAAAATTTTAAAATGTGAAGACAATAACTTTTTTTTTTAAGGTAGTGGAATGGATTAAAAAATTTCATTAATGAAATTGAAATTCCGACAAGATAGGTTTTTTTCTCACATTTCCAGTTTTTTGGAGTCTAAAGGTATCTTTTTGTATATAACATATGATTTCGAAAGATTTCAAAGGATTTTAAAAGATTTAATAGATTTTAATAAGGATTTCATGAATTTTTAGGAAATTTGAAAAGATTTATATGCAATTTAACGAACGAGTAACTATATGATTCGCGCATAGAGCGCGCGATTAATTTTTCGTTTTTGCACTCCTTTTGCTAAAAAGATTCAGAAGATTCTAAATAATTTCAAATGAAAGGATTTTTTAAATGTTTTAAGAGTTTCATAAAATTCCTTATTAAAATCGCTGTAACATTCTAAGAAATCTATTAGTGTAATTCTTTTATAATAAATTTCGTAAAATTACTTGATATTAGTTGATTTTTCTTAAAATTCTTTATAATATCGTTATGTTCCTTAAAATTTTTTTAAATCTTATGAAACCTTATGAAATTCTTTTAAATTTCGTAAAATCACTCGATATTCATTAAAATTACAAAAAATTCTTTAAAATATCGTTAAATCTTTTAAAATTACTCAAAATCTCATGAAATTTCATGAAATCCCTTAAAAGTTCTTAGAATTATTTAAAATTCCATAAAATCCTTTAAAATTTCTGTAAATCCCAATAAATTTCGTTAGATCCTTTTAAATTCCTTAACATTATTCAAATTGAAAATTTCTAAAATTGAACCTAAGGCATTAAGGTATAAATATTGACATTTATAAAAAAATTTTGTTTTCAAATTTTTTTTTATTTTTACAAAAATTTAAGACCAGATAAATATACCTTAGCATATGTTCTGTAATTTTATAAATTTTCGGATAAGTCTTACATGGTCTTAAATCTCTTAAAATATCTGAAAATCTAAAGAAATTTCGTAAAATCCCTGTAAACTTTCAATTCCATAAAACTGCACTAACTTGTCAAATCTCTTAAAATTTCTGAAAATTGTAATAAATTTCATAAAATACCTCGAAATAGCTTAAAATCCTTTAATATTTATCAATTTCAAAACATTTTTAGTAGTTTTAACAAAATTTAAGAGATTTTGAAGGATTTAAGTTTAAAATTAAATTGAATTCTTTTGATATATTTTTTTAATTCCTCTAATACTTGAATATCAAATTCTTTTGATAAATAGTTGAATTTTCTTATCGAGTTTTATTAATTCAGTTCATATTTATTTGAAAAAAGAGAAAAAAAGAGGAATTCGTGAAAAAAAGTAAAAAGGGGAGAAAACAGGGGAATAAGGGAAACACTGTGAAGCCTGCTGTTATCCAAATTTACATTTCTTTCATCGCTATTTTTTATATTCAACTTGAGAGTTAACGAACCAACCATATTAATGTTTCTCTCGCGTTTCACCTGGATGGAATGAAATTACGTCGTGGTACCTCTCGTAAAGTCGTTCGGTCGTCACGCTAGAAAAAGATGCTACATTCATAAAGTATATAGCATCAGACCCCTACGTTTGATATGCAAATATAGAGTCACATGTGCTAAGGTACCCTTACTGGCAAGAGTTTGTACTTGCAGTTACATAATTATTTTACATTCCTTTTCTACGAATTATGTTGATGAGATGCAGAAAACCTTCGTATATATTATAGATTTTTTTTAAGTAATTTAAAACTATTTTCACGTATTTAAAAAGATTTTAAATGATATTCCTTATGGAATTGTAAAAAGTTCAAAAGGTATTTTTTATTTTTAAAACATTACACTCGACTCCCTCTTTCACGAAATCTAAAACAGAAGCTCCCTTAAATTTCACCAAATTCTTTCCCTCTATAGTCGCATCAATTGCGCATGCGTCACATCAATTGCGCATGCGTCACATCAATTGCGCATGCGTCACATGAACTGCGCATCCGTAGTGCGTTTATATAATATTTTTTAGCACTTTAAACTGCGCGCCAATAGCAACCAATTAGATGCCCAGCGCAATGGCATGCGCAGTGGTACACGTGCTTGATGAGAAGGATGCTGGTGAAATTTGAGAGAGGAATGTGGTGAAATTTGAGGGGTTCGATGAGAAATTTTAAAGGGTTTCGTCGAATTTTAAGAAATTAAAAAAAATTATAAGATTTCAACAAATTTTAAGGGATTTCAATAAGTTTCCAATAAGTATAAGAGATTTAGATGTATTTAAGTCAGGGAAATGTAAAGTAAAAATTAAAAACCGAACAGCTCCGGTCTCGCTTATAGGTCGGTGTTTACTTTAAAAGTTGTTTATTGTACAGGTACTTTTGAGAACATATCACCAAAGAAATCTTTGCCCTTAAGGCTCAAAAATATAAATATTATAAATATTAGAAATTATTAAAAAGAAAACATTGAAACTGCAAATTACTTTTACTGTGTTTTTATTAAAAACTTATAATAAAAGAATTTGATGTACAACTTGTACTTTTTATATAGTTGACTGACCTGCGTTAAAATAAAAATTTTCAAGGATTAAGAGATTTAAGTATTTTCGTCATAATTCTCTCCTACCTTCTTTCAAATTATCAATAAAGAATTCAAACTGAACTTCGAGAACGCTGCCTGACAGAGCAGCCCTCGTGACATGCTCGTGATGCATTAGCTAACAGCGCGGGCAGAACTCGAGCAACTACAAGTACAACTTTGCTTCCGCGGTTTTTCGATAGATGGCTGCAGCGGTAAGTGTCTGTAACGAATCTGACTGTTTTTCGCGGCAAATTTTAAATATTTAAATTATTAAATTAAATGAATTGATTGTCCTTTGCCTTGGAGCCTTGGGCCAGGTTCACCACCTTCAAGAGCTGAAACTGTTCTCGCTGAAGTTCGGAAATTGATTTCTTTTACCAACGATGACCTTTGAATCTGAATATGTTAATTAAATTAAATCAAGGTTAAATCGATTAAAGTACACGATATATAAAGTCAATTTAATAATTAATTTATTATGTCAGTTCACCTATTCATTAAGCATACCAATCTCCCTTTTCCCTTTATTAACCCAGTGGGCAAAAGATATTAGAAACGTTTTTGGAACGTTCCAAAAACGTTCCAGGAACGGTCCCTATGTCCGATGTCCTAAAAACGTTCTAAAGACGTTTTTGAAACGTCTTTCGAACATCGGACATAGGGACCGTTCCTGGAACGTTCTTGGAACGTTCCAAAAACGTTTCTAATATCTTTTGCCCACTGGGAAATTAACTTATTTGGCCCAAAATTAGTTTAAGTGAATTCATAATTTCTCATTCTTATATTTGAACTCTCGCGCAAATTCAATTGTCCAGGAGGTGCTGCCTCTTCCGGGAAAAATGTCAAGCGACAATCGCCGTCAGATTGTCACATGTCGGTTGAAATAGGCAGGTCAAACATTTTATACAGTAAGCTTAGACATCTGTCAACATAACGACAGCACCACATTAGTGAATTCGTGTTTGCATCAGAAGTGTATTCTCGATCGAAGATGTCAGTTTTCGAGCCAAATTCTCGTCATTTACGGGAAGTGTTGATTTTCTGCTTTCATTTGAAGAAAACTGCGACTGAGGCTCACCGAATGCTCTCATGTGTTTACGTTGAGGCTCCTCTTAGTGAAAGAACTTGTCAAGAGTGGTTTCAACGCTTTAAGGGTGGTGATTTTGATGTCGAGGGGCGGCATGGCGGTGGAAGAAAAAAAATTTTCGAAGATACCGAACTGGAGGCACTACTTGCTGAAGACTCGTACCAAACTCAAGAAGAATTAGCCAAATCATTGGAAGTCACTCAAAAAGCAATTTCGAAACGCCCCAAAGCAATGGGAATGATTCATAAGCAAGGAAATTGGGTTCCTTATGAATTGAAGCCAAGAGACGTTCAACGCCGTTTCTTGACTTGTGAACAGCTACTTCAAAGATAGAATCGGAAGGGATTTTTACATTGCATTGTGACGGGCGACAAGAAATGGGTCCAGTATGATAATCCCAAGCGCAGAAAATCATGGGAATGCCCAGACATGCCTCCACATCTTCGTGGGACCAGCTCAGTGTGGTGTATTATGAGCTGTTTAAACCGAGTGAAACCATCACAGGGAACTGATATCGAACGCAATTGATGCGTTTAAGCCGTGCATTGAAGGAGAAATGGCCACAGTACCAAGAGAGATACGATAAAGTTATTCTGCAACATGACAATGGTCGGCCACATGTCGCAAAATCCGTCAAGACATACTTGGAAACCCTAAAATGGGAAGTCTTACCCCACCCGTCGTACTCTCCAGACATTGCTCCTTCCGACTACCATTTGTTCCGATCGATGGCACATGGCCTAGCTGAGCAGCATTTCCACTCTTATGAAGAAGTCAAAGAATGGATCGATTCGTGGATTGCCTCAAAAGACGCATCGTTTTTTCGAAATGGTATCCGACAATTGTCCGAAAGATGGCAAAAAGTAGTGGCTAGTGACAGACAGTACTTTGAATCATAAACAGGTAATTACTTTTTAAGGGGAAAGCCTCAAATTTTGGGAAAAAACCGCGGAAGCAAAGTTGTGCACCTAATAGTATTGTACTTTTGATTGGTCAACTTTGTTGCTCTGTAGTTTGAAAACTGTTGAAAACAACTCCAGTATTTGTAGTTTCACGTTGGCAGGGAACTCGCGAAGCACCCATGTTATTTCCAGTGCAGTGTTATGCGCTACTCAATATTGTCACCAATTCTAGAACGTAAAGCTTATTGTTAGTAATAACTGCGAATTGGTATCTAACTGTTGAAGATAATTTGGAAATTCAAGCCGTTGAACTATTTCCAGGGCCAAACATGCGTGAACACAGCTAGTTTCGGGAAATTGCCACTGCGACACGTTTAAATGGAAAGGGACTGCGGCGACGTTATCTAGCGAGTTATACGACCCGCATGGATATGAGGGAAATATCTGCTAGGACAAATGGAGTCGGATATCTCACGCGGATAGATGCATATATCAGTGCCGCGTTATACACGCGTACACACTCTTGTATCTTTATGCGAAGCGACGAAATCACAATGAATGATGTACGTGCAATCTTTGAGAGCAGCTTGCAGCTGTTTTGCTTGACCTCATGTGACTCGGGCTTTACTTTTCACCGCTCTTATCCTAGTACGATATTTCTTTTACACTTTTAATGCAATGCTCGGAAAATTTACGTCTTTTTCGCACTGCCATGAAAAAGTGGTTTATAGTGATTCTAGAATAAATTAATTTGCATAGAGCGTCACATGTTATATACACTGGGACTCCCATTCTGGTCAAACCATATTGCTGACTTCCTGAGAAGTTGGGTTGGCTCTAGAGTTCTTGCATTCTCGAGAATTTATGTCCGGGTTATATAACCGAGAATATAAAAGAATTTAAAAGAATCTATGAGTTCTTACAACATTTTTATTGTTTACGTTATTTACTATACGTAAATAACGAAAATTTAGGCATATGCTTAGGCATAATTAGGAATGTAAAATATGCAAAACAACAGCTTACTAGTTAATAAGAGCCACAAAATTTAACTTATAATAAGCATGAAGTAGTATATAAGGAGACCCAACGCGTGATGATTTAAAATCGAAAGTATTTCCTCCATTTTCCGTCCGTGGCGCTCTTGTAGCTAAAGCAATGAAAATAAAAATATTACTTACTCTGGGATAGTAAATTCCATGTGTAATAATTATATAATTATAGACAGGAAAATGAAGGTTGAATTTTGAAATATTTTTTAATTGCATATTGGATTACAAGTAGATTCTCGGTAGTGTCTAGTGTAGTTTAAACGTATATACCATTACCCGCTGAATGAAAGGCTCCAATTAAATGAACTACCTATCCTTGGCCTCTCGACCTTAGATTCTTGGAAAGGAGGAAAAGTTCTGTCGCTTATGCTACTTTAAAAAGCGGTCGGTTGTGACCAATACATTCAATAGAAAGTTATAATATTGAATCCTTTTGACAAGATTAAATTATTTCTTTGATGAATTTTATTGTTTAGAAGAAAACACTTATAATATACTTACGAAGATTTTCTGCAAAGAACTGGAAAAATTTGGACTCACCTGAAACAAAAAATAATAAATTTTATTAGCTATTTTCCACAGGATTTTTTCATTCACTTCTCATATACATTATTTTCTAATGCCGTTTTCACGACGACCTTTTCCAATCTCATTTTACAAACCCATTTTCCAAGCTTCATGTCCATTTTCCAAGTCTTTTGTCTCACCTCATTTTCCAACCATTTTTATAATAGATACATTTTTTTCCACTCTTTTCTTCTACTTAATTTTCCAATATGCTTGACTAAATTTCTTTTCCCACCAAACTCACCTCCTTTTTCAAAGTCTTTTTACGACTTCATTTCCCAAATCCCTTTTACAAACTTCTTTTACAAACGCACCCAATTTATTTTATTTATTTATTACATTCATAACGGTAGATTCAAAGGTACGAAAAATGTGAATGTGTAAGTAATTAGTACCATTCCTTTGCCTTTTAATCAGACGCTCATGTTTTTTTACCCCCCTCTAGAAAAAAAGTAAAACACCTTAAACGTAAAATCAAAGTCTCCCGAAACCAATTGAGTGGAATAACGATTCCTCTTTTGCTGCTTAGACGAGAGAAGTTAATGATCAGGAAATTAAATAAGCCAATATTTTTTCTCATTCTCCCTTTTGAATTAAAAAATTTTTTTATTGGTGCAAAATCATGTTGTATTTGCTTTTGCAAGTCCTCATTAGAAAGCTAATATTGCTTTCATATTTACTCTTCTGAAAAATCGAGTCAGCCCAAGTCAATATGGAATGAAAATGGCGAGATATTACAGTATGAATTTCCCTCATCCAGAAATTGTAAAAAATGGAAAAGAATATTAAAAATATTAGAAAGAATTGAATATAATTTTAAATGAATTAAAAAAAAATAAAGAATTGGAAAGAAAATATAATAATTCAAAAAATTGGACGAATTTATCGAGTCAGAATAAATTAAAAATTAGCTGTGTTTAATTAAAATTAATTAAAATTCGATCTCGAGTGTTCCATTTTACTATATTTATATTTTTTTGTGCTCATTTTTTGAGCACTTTGCATTAACGATTTTCCTAAATATTTAAAAATATATATAATTCTCTTTTCTCGAAACAAAGAATCTTTCGACCTCATCATTCATATTTTTAAATAAAATTTATTTATATTAGATTACTTAATTTTATGCGATGCAAAAAAACCTTTTACTTTCTTACATTAGCTTTGAAATTTCGTTATTTGAAAACATATAGATAAAAAAGGATTTTTCATAATTACAAATAAAAGCGTAACTTCCTTAATATTCAATAAAATGCATTAATCATACAGGTCAATCGATTCGTCTCGACGCAAGGAATCTTTCTTTCCTGTTCATAAGCTTTGAATTTTGATTATTTGAGTAGTTATTGTCGAAAAATCATTTTTTTTTAAATTCTAAATGTACATAAAAATTTTTAAATTCAATATTTTAAAAAATCCTTTGGCACGTTTTGAGGTATTGATGGAATCAATATACCTAACAAATTTCATCAATTTATCTACAACTGTCTTTAAGTTAATAGGGCGACATCCTCACACACACACACACACACACACACACACACACACACACACACACACCTGGACAATTGATTAGAATGTTGTAGTAGACATTTATCAAGTGGGGAATGTTTAATTAAACAATTTTAAAAATATTGGAAAATGTAACGATTACAAAGCTTCCTCTACGAGGAAGCAAAATGGAAATTTCTTTGAAAAAAACCTCAAGAAATTGAATATTTTTTAAAATCAATTCAAAAGAATTTGATATAATTGGAAAGAATCTCAAAGAATTGCAAAAAAATTTAAAAAAAAAACATGAGAATTTAAAATCAAAGAATCAAAAAGAATTTAAAAATTGACAAAGTTGAAAATATTTCAAAAGAATTAAATATTTTTCAAGCTGATTCAAAAAAATGGAAATGATTGAAAATAATTTTAAAAATTAAAAACCGGGAAACGAATTAAAAGGAATTCGAAAGAATTACAAATAAATTGAAACTAGCTGTGAAGTTGTATCAACTTTTGTGCTCATTCAAATGAGCACTTTGCTTCTTGGAAGCAAATATGATTTGCTTCCTCATAGAGGAAGCATTAATTGATTATTCAAATGAATTAATATTAGGTCCTCTGAATCGTGTCAACACAAAGAAAAGTATATTTTCATTACATCAGTTATCAATTTTGATTATTTGAGAACTTAATTTCGAAAATTTAATTTTTGAAATATGCAATTAAACATAACTTTCTTATTTCTTAATGAAATGTAGTAATCATACAGGTCAATCGATTTGTCTCGACACAAAGAATATTAATTTTCCTTACGTCACCTTAAAATTTTGATTATTTGAGAACATATAGCGAAAAATTCATTTCTCAAAATAATAAATAATCATAATTTTCTTATTTTTTAATGAAATGCATTAAACTTATAGGTCAATCGATTCGTCTCGACATAAGGAATCTTTTTTTCCTGAAATCTGCTTTCAATTTTGATTATTTGAGAAGTTATAGTCGAAAAATGAGTTTCACTAAAATTATAACTAGCTGTGAACTTGTGTCAACTTTTGTGCTCATTCAATGAGCATTTTTCTTCCTGTAAGCAAATATGATTTGCTTCCTTATAGAGGAAGCATTAAGTATTTTTTATATCAACATTAAATTTTGATTATTTGAGAAGTTATATTCGAAAAATTCATTTTTTAAAACACAATTAACCATAACATCCTTATTTTTCAATGAAATGCATTAATCCTATAGGTCAATCGATTCGTCTCGACGCAAGGAACCTTTATTTTCCTTACGTCAGCTTCTAATCTTTAATATTAGAGAAGTTATCGTTGAAAAACTAATTTTTCGAAATTAAAGAGAACCATAACTTTGTTATTTTTCAATTAAATGAAATAATATTATAGACCAGTCGATTCGTCTCGATGCAAGGAACATTTATTTTCCGTACGTCAAGTCAAAATTTTGAATATTTGAAAAGTTATAGTCGAAAATAGTATATTACATACCTAGGCCAGTAAAATAAGAAATGTCTCAGATCACATGTAATTGTCGAACGAGGCGAAGCCGAGGTTGACAAAAATGTGATCTGAGGCTTTCTTTTTTACTGGCCAAGGTGTGTATACTATTTTTCTGGCCGGAGGGCAGAAAATTAATTTTTGAAAATACAATTAACCATAACATCCTTATTTTTAATGAAATGCATTAATCATATAGGTCAATTGATTCGTCTC
This sequence comes from Synergus gifuensis, assembly GCA_904066015.1. Taxonomy (NCBI): domain Eukaryota; kingdom Metazoa; phylum Arthropoda; class Insecta; order Hymenoptera; family Cynipidae; genus Synergus; species Synergus gifuensis. Next base: position 166,916 of record CAJFCO010018496.1, read on the forward strand.
GACACAAAGAATATTCATTTTGCTTACGTCAACTCAAAATTTTGCTTACTAGAACATCACAGCGTGCTTCGCGCGCTTATATAATTACTTCACGTTACGCACTTGTGACGATCCCACGTGACCTTCTCTCAACCAATCAGATCACGAATAAACTGCGGACACTCGACAGGTCATCTATTTTTTAAGAAAGGATTTGAAAACATATAGCGACAAAATTAAATTTGAAAATTATAAATAACCATAACATTCTTTTGATTATTTGAAAAGTTATAGCAACAAAAGTTGTTGATTGTGCCAACCGAATTTTTGTTGAACCAACCAGTTTTGTTAATTCAACCAAAACTGAGATTTTGTTGGTTTAAATGAATTTTCTTGGATCAACAAAAGGTTTGTTGAAAGAACTAAGATTTTGTTGGCACAACCAAACAATTTTTGTTACTTCTATAGTAACAAAAAGCAATATATGATATTAGATATATTGAAATATGTTCAAAAGACCTTTTTTCGGAAACTGGATTTTGTCACCACTACAAAGCTTCCTCTATGAGGAAGTAAAATTGAAAATAATTCAAAATCAAATTTAAACAAGAAATGAGCAAAATTAAGGGCGAATATAAAAGAATAAGTAAATTTGGAGACGCCTTGTAATATGAGGTCCAGAGTTTTTGCTCTAATTGACAAACACTTTACTCTTGAATTTCCGATCAAAAGCGAATTAAAATCGTGGTAGGGGGCGCGGGCGTGAAATTGACAGGAAGGAGAGATGAAGTGTATGTGCTTTATAAAGCATACACCGTGTCGAAACATCAAAGCCTAATGAAATTAGCTGCTCTCTTTGGTGGTTCCATTATAGTATATGGAGGTGTGTAATGGTGGTCTTTATCCTCACTGACCGCCAGAAACCAGCAGTGATCGGCCTACATTATATAGGATCCACATTATGCCTGTTTGGATGCACTTTTGCTCCAACCACATTTCCTCTCCCCTTCACAAATAGTGGCTGCGAGAATCCTTTTATCTCTGTGGTTAATCATCAGTTTGCCAAACCACAATCTAACCAGCATACAGAATTTTGACTTTTTATTAAATTGATATACACGTTATTTCTCCAACTGAAATTGTTTAACCGGTTTTAGCAGAACAAGAGTATATACATAAAAATTGAGCACAACTTCATTAGGCTAATTGTTTTGGATAATTCAATTTCTTTTTACGTTTTACTGTGTAGGCTTTTTTAATGTATAATGTGAAAATAAGATTTTCTTTTTTTATTCAAAACTTTCAGTTTGACCGCCCAGTAGGCACGTTTGTCTTAAAGTTGTCCTAAAGACGCCTTTTTCAGAACGTTCTTAGGATTTGGACAAAAGACGTTCTAAATAAATAAAAACAATTGAAAATTCAAAAGAATTTGGAAGATCTGCTAGAATTGAATAGTACTCCAAGTGAATTAAAAAAAATAAATAATTGAAAATAATTTCTTTCTTTATTTATGATAGTAATATTTATTGCTTCCTCATAGAGGAAGCTTTGTGGTGGTGACAAAATCCAGTTTCCTAAAAAAGGTTTTTTTCAACATATTTTAATGTCAATATATCTAACATGATGTCCTGTAAAATTGTCCAGATGTATGTGTATGTGTGTCTGTGTGTGTATGGATGTATGTCACGATCCAGCAATTTCTTGAAAACGCGTGGAGATAAATTGATGAAATTTTGCATAGTTATTTCATAATTTTATAATTTTCTTAAAATTAATTTTTTCACTATAACTTCTCAAATATTCAAAATTCGAAGCTGACGTAAGGAAAATAAAGGTTCCTTGGATCGAGACGAATCGACTGACCTATAAGATTAATGCATTTCATTGAAAAATAAGGATGTTATGGTTAATTGTATTTTAAAAAATTAATTTTTCGACTATAACTTTTCAAATAATCAAAATTTTGACTTGACATAAGGAAAATAAATGTTCCTTGCATTGAGACGAATCGATTGGTCTATAATATGATTTCATTTCATTGAAAAATAACAAAATTATTGATCTATTTAATTTTGAAAAATTCGTTTTTCAACTATAACTTCTCTAATATTCAAAATTCGAAGCTGACGTAAGGAAAATAAAGGTTCCTTGCGTCGAGACGAATCGATTGACCTATAAAATTAATGCATTTCATTGAAAAATAAGAAAATTGTGCTTTATTGTAATTTTTGAAAATGAATTTTTCGAATATAACTGATCAAATAATCAAAATTTAATGTTGATGTAAAGAATAATTAATGCTTCCTCTATGAGGAAGCAAATCATATTTGCTTACAGGAAGCAAAGTGCTCATTGAATGAGCACAAAAGTTGATACAACTTCACAGCTGGTTTTTAGACTTTAAATCGTTAGCAGAAAGATACGAAGTTTCACAATTGGTGTTTTTATTTACTGATTACTGTACGAAATTTGTTGTGAATAAAAAGTAAGAAGTCCAAACATGAACTTCCCTTTGATAGTTTATTCTTTCAAAATAATAATTCAATTGCTACAGTTTTCAACGAATTGAATATTCTAACGCGGTCACGTTTTATTAATCCATTTATGCCTCGCTCGGAATGTTTGTTTTAAAAATATTTATTTGCTTCTCTTCTATGTTTGTCACTTGCTCAAATAGCAGGCTTCATCAGACCAGAAAAAAATTGTGAAAAATATGAAAAATTTTTCTGAAAATTTCTGAATTTAGCACAGATAAAAACCATCGAAATTTTTCGAATGTCGAGAAATTTAATTTAATTTATCAAAACTAGTTGTTGGATTTTATCAACTTTTGTGCTCATTTAATAAGCACTTTGCAAAAGTTCCTCTATAAGGAAGAAAAAATATTAATATTTAAACTAAATTCGAAAATACTTTGTGAATATACACAGTGAGGAGATTTTTAGAGATAAAAATATAGACTCCAGAGGTCTTCGTGGGAAAGATGCAGCGACACCATGTTGTATAAACGAAGCCGCAAAACTCCGACAGCCATGAAACTTAATACAAAATGGAATTCAGACGAGAAGTCGCATCTACTTGATGTAGTTGGAATTATAAAGTTGAAAAAAGTTAATGCTAAAATGCGAGTCATCGAGAAAAGTTGATTATGATAAATTAGCTTTTTCTAATTCAGTAAATAAGATAAGCCATTTTATTATTCGCTTTCTGACGATGCGAATTTATCGTTGAATTAAAATTCTGTCTTTTTGAAATTTCTTACAACAGTTTGAATTATAAATATTTGAAAGTGGTATTTCGATTTTAATGAAATTGGATGAAATTACGGTTCTACACAAGAGGAATTTAGGCTCTAAAGGATGCCTGAAAATTTTCAAAATTACGGAACTTATCTCATGTTCAATTTGTAAATTAATTTTTTTTTTATTTCTTTGTAGGGTAAATTGGCACCACCAATATCTCAAAACATGGCAAAAGATTTTTCAAAATACTGAATTTAAAAATTTTATAATTTTTGTAAAAGATTCATTGTTCGACAATAACTTCTCAAATAATCAAAATTCAAAGCTTATGTAAAGGAAAGAAAGATTTCTTGCGTCGAGACGAATCGATTGACAAGTACAATTAGTATTTTTAATTGAATATTAATGAAATTATGATTATTCGTAATTTTGATCATTTTTCATTTTTCATATATAGGTTCATCAAATAAAAACACTAATCCTACAGGTCAATCGATTCGTCTCGACACAAGGAATCTATGAATGATGAGATCGAAAGATTCTTTGTTTCGAGAAAAAAGAATTATATATATTTTTAAATATTGAGGCAAATCGTTAATGCTTCCTCTATGAGGATGAAAATTCATTTGCAACTTCATCATAATGAGGAATCAAAGTGCTCAAAAAATGAGCACAAAAAAATATAAATATAGTTAAATGGAACACCTGAGATCTAATTGACAGCTAGTTTTAATAATTTTTATATAAATAAATTATTGAAACAAATTTTTTCCATGCACTTTTGGATACCACCCTATTTTACTTTTTTTGATTTTAATAATTCGTAAAGATGTTCACTAGTCTCAGTAATTTTTCGTGATCTTTAATAATTAATGTTCCACGAATTATCTGCGAGTCGATATTGATCGTCAGTCGTCAGCAAATTTCTTGAATGTCCCGGGTGACTATAAGTATAATCTACCTTCCTTCTTTAGAGGTATTTGCCTTTCCCAACTCTAGCCTGGATCTACGACTTTAGACTCTTTAGAGAGATGCTCCTCAAAAAGGCAATTTGCATGGAAAGCGTAGCGATCGACTAGTAATTTTGAGAAAGTTTCATTCAACTCACTCATACCATTCCTTTTTCCTCTTCGATGTCTCTGTTAGAGTAATCATCCGTGTTGAGACAGACCGAAAGGCACGCTTGAAACTTCTTCATGGTTAGTGATGGATAAGTTCCCCAAATTTATTTAAAGGAAACTTTCCACATTAAATTTAGAAATTGCAAACTTTGGAAATTGAATACCAAGAACATGTATTTTAAGTTACATCATAAATTCGGATTTAAAACTGTAAACAGTCCAAAATTTTGAAACTAGCTTAGAAGTTGTATTAACTTTTGTGCTCATTCAATGAGCACTTTTCTTTCTGTAAGCAAATATGATTTGCTTCCTCATAGAGGAAGCATCAAGTATTCTTTACATCAGCATTAAATTTTGATTATTTGAGAATTTATATTCGAAAAATTCATTTTCTAAAATTACAATAAAACACAACTTTCTTATTTTTCAATGAAATGCATTAATCTTATAGGTCAATCGATTCGTCTCGACGCAAGGAACCTTTATTTTCCTTACATCAGCTTCGAATTTGTAATATTAGAGAAGTTATAGTTGAAAAACTAAATTTTTAAAATTAAATAGAACCATGACTTTATTATTTTTCAATGAAATGAAATAATATTATAGACCAATCGATTCGTCTCGATGCAAAGAACATTTACACAGTGTGTCCCAAAAATAACCGAACTTTTTGGATATAGAATAAAATACACATTATATTACCTTTGTAAGTTATTATTTATTCAAAATAGGTTCCATTAGACTGAATACAACGTTTGGAACGATCAACCAACGCATGCATAGATTTTCTTATGTCATTGATAGAAATGTTCTTCAGCACCTCTGTTCCGGCTGCTTGAATGGCTGGGATATCATCATAAAATGCTCCTTTCATCTTGGTTTTCAATTTTGGAAATAGAAAATAGTCACATGGTGATAGATCAGGTGAATACGGAGGGTGGTTGATGAGAGAAATCCGTTTTTTCATCAAAAATTCGTTCACTTTTTTGGTCTTGTGAGGTGGTGCATTATCGTGCAATAAAAACAGGTGTTTTCCTGCTGGATATTCAGGTCTAACACGACCAATTTTTTTCCACAAACGATGTAAAACGCCTAAATAGTATTCTCCATTAACAGTTCGACCTTGTGGACCAAATTCCTTGTGGACAATACCCTTTGAATCATAAAAAGTAATCAACATTGTCTTGATTCGAGACTTCTGAAAACGCAATTTTTTTGGTTTTGGCTCGCCTTTGGTCTTCCATTCAGCAGATTGACGCTTAGTTTCACGGTCATATTTAAAGCACCATGTCTCATCACCAGTTATGATCGAATCAAGAAAGTCTGGATCGTTTTCAGCAGTTTCAACAATGTCTTTGCAATGCTCCACACGAGCGATTTTTTGGTGTTCATTTAATTCATGTGGAACAAAACGCGCACAGATCTTTCTTTTACCCAAATCTTCAGTTAAAATTCTCCAAATAGTGTTTTTACTCGTATTTAATTCCTCAGCCAACATTCTCGTAGTAAAATTTGCATCGATACCAATGATTTCACGGACTTTTTCCACAAATTCAGCACGATTACTATAGCTTCTGAACGACCTGGCCTTAGGTCGTCATTTAAATCCTCACGACCATTTTTAAATCGTGTAAACCACGTATAAACTTGAGTACGACTCATACAATCATCACTATAAACTTTTTTCATCAATTCGTATGTCTCAGCGAATTTTTTTTCAAGTTTAACACAAAATTTTATATTTGCTCTTTGTTCCATTTTTGTTTTGTAACATTAGCACACTTTTTCTTGTATTGAAATGGCTGTAACTTTAACATCTGTCATCCGATTTAAATGAAGTTAGGTGCGTTTGAAAGAGGATGAATGTATCTTTTTTATGCTGTAAGTTTTTAATAGATGGCGCTGCATGTTGTATGATATAAATATAAAGTTCGGTTATTTTTGGGACACACTGTGTATTTTCTGTAAGTCAAGACAATATTTTGATTATTTGAAAAGTTATAGTCGAAAAATTAATTTTTGAAAATACAATTAACCATACATCCTTATTTTTTAATGAAATGCATTAATCATATAGGTCAATCGATTCGTCTCGACACAAGGAATCTTTATTTTCTGTACATCAGCTTTCTTTTTTGAATATTTGAGAAGTTATAGTAAAAAAATTAATTTTACGAAAATTATAAAAGTACACCAAACTTGTAAAATTAAATATTTTGGTAAACCTTTATATGGATCGTGACTTACATACATACACACACACTCACACACACACACATACATCCGGACAATTTTTCAGGACATCATATTAGATATATTGCCATTGAAATATGTACAAAAAATCCTTTTTGGGGAAACTGGATTTTGTCACCACTACAAAGCTTCCTCTATGAGGAAGCAAAATTAAAAAATTAAAATTAAAAAATGAATTTGCTTCCTCATAGAGGAAGCATTAATGATTTGTCAGAATCTGGCTTGCGTTCGGGCCAAGAAATTTTATATCCCTTTCTGCGAAGCAGCGCGGGCGGTTCAATTGCTGAAGAAAAAAAATTACAAGCTGACGTTGGGAATTTTCACGAAGCAATCTCAAACCATTGTAAAGGATTAAGGGGGACACTTCCGTTTCAGCAGTTGGAAGCGCCGTTGTTGTCACTGGCTGAGAACTAATATACGAGTGTTAGAATGGGCTACGTGCTATAGAGAGAAACTCACGGGCAGACTTATTCCATTGTCCGGAAAACAAAGACAGTCTCTAACAAAGTGACACCTATACTATCTCTTTGCAATAAATGTCGCTCTTTCCGAGCACGGGCGGAAGCTTCGCGAAGAGTCTCCTTATTTCAATAACTATTGTCGATAACGTCCGAGTCTCAAGTCATCGTTTTGCTGACATCTTAATTTCAAATATTTCTAAAATCCTTTTCGGTCTCTGACGTCTCTTACGTAGTCCTAATTATATAATAAATACATAATTCTATAATAAACGCAATTCACTCGAATTATAATTAGGGGAGACTGGGGCTACTGGGGACACTTTTTATATTATTTAACAAGAGGGGCTTAGCCCCCTTGCGCGCTTCGCGCGCCTACCCCCTATCAAAATTTTGATGAATTCTATGATTTCTAATTTTGATATTATTATTTAATTTATTGATATTTTTCCAACTTCATTGAATGTATATATTTTATACTTTAATTGTCCTATTGGACAATTTCGAGGGGGTCAAGTGATCTAAGTGGGTCACATGACCCCATGAGGCGATATATTCTAATTTAACCCTAAACCTTACCTAACCTAACCCTAAACCTAACGTTACTTAACCTAACCCAACCACGTATTTCTAGATTCTAACTTAACCCTAAAACTTACCTAACCTAACCCTAAACCTAACCTTACTTAACCTAACCCAACCACGTATTTCTAGATTCTAATTTAACCCTAAACCTTACCTAACCTTAAACTTTACCTAACCTAACCCTAAACCTTACTTAACCTAATCTTAAACCTAACCTAATCCAACCACGGATTCCTGACACAGCGGCGGTTGAGGCGAAGGCGGCGAGATCAATAGGGTCACGTGACCCCATGAGGGGATAGATTATAACCTAACCCTAAACCTTACCTAACCTAAACCTTACCTAGACTAACCCTAATCTAACCCTAAACCTTACCTAACCTAACCCTAACCTAACCCTAAACCTTACCTAACCCTAACCCTAAACCTTACCTAACCCTAACCCTAACCCTAAACCTTACCTAATCTAACCTAACCTGACCCAACCACGGATTCCTGACACAGCGGCGGTGGCGGCGGCGAGATCTTTTTATAATATAGATAGATATGACGAATACACAAAAATGCTTTTTTTTAAATTGTGCCTAATTTCGGTCTCCCTAATTGCCTCTGTACCGGCATAATTACAGAAAGGCATCGGAGCAATTCGGGAAAAATCCCACAAAAGCAAGTAAAAATTCTGGAAACATTTGGGAATATTTTTTAAAGCTTTTTAACTGTACAATATATTTATTTTAAATAAATGCAGTTTATATTTATAGAATACTTGTTTGTTAAAAATAATAATCGTGTTGCTCGATTCAATCGTGTCTTGCTGAAATTTTTTTGTTCGCCCCCTGCTCGCTTGCTGCCGCTTTATTGGATTTTTAGTTATTCTCACAATTGTTTTTTTTTATGCTTTTCCCTTTTATGTTGCTTTTTCTGTTTTGCGCCGAACTAAGTTTTCCCAATCAAACTCACATGGAGCACGTGCCCACGGACCCCCACAAGCTGGGGGCCCCCACAAAATGAATATCCTCTTTTTTCATTCTTACCGCAATTATCGAATTTCTTATATTTTTAGACACTCAAAAAATGTAATTACTATGAGAATGTGGAAATTACACTGTGATAAACTAAAAAAATATGCGGTAAATATTGTGTAAATTGTAATTGTAAATCCCTTAAAAAGGGGGCCCTCACACTATTAGTGCCCAGGGCCCCGCTAAACTTAAATTCGGTGCTGGATTTAATTGACATTATGAATTAAATTCCTTATCCAAAACGAAACAAAAAAATTTTTCGATCACTGTTTGGTTGTCGCTAATCAAAAAGTTTTCCATCCTGTTCCGAATAGCCCCGCGTCCCGAATAGCCCCGGTCTCCCTTAATTTTTTTCATTAACAAAAATAAGCGAGAAATATAATGTCTGGCTTCATTTTGAGATTATTAAAGCAACAAATAGTATGCAAATGGTGCATTGGCGAACCACATCTATATCTTGGACGAGAACAAGGAATATCGTTACCATCGATCATTATTATTTGACCGCACCCTTGGCACAGCTACTGCGATGGTATAGATCATCTCTCCATGGTACAGTGAATCCTGCATAAGTGGAAACCGAGGGCCTTAAGCATCGCAAAATGGACTTAAAGAGGAGATTATTTCTATATAGCTCGCATATGAAATTTCAGTGTATGTACTGGTTGATTATACGAGCAAGTAATTAGCAACGTATTGATTTAAATGTTCAGTATCTGAATTTGTGGTTCAATTTTCTAATACACATAAATGCCTTTAATTAATTTATTAAATATACGAGACTTATTTAAATTGGCGATAAAAGTAAGGAACCATTCATTAACCCAAGATAGTCTCACTTCATGGGTACACGGAAAAAATAAGTTGTTGAAACTTTACTTGACAGTCATCCATTCTGGGATAGGCCATTTTTTTAGAATCTCATATAATTTTTAATAAAAATCCGAAGACTTTGTCGAAAAAGTGAAAAAAAAATCATAGAATTATTCAAGCACAATCTAGGAACCTCAGTCCTCCAATTTGTATTCAACAGATTGTGACAAAGTTCTAGCCAATCATTCAATTTTTTGTAAAAAGACCTCCAGATTCCAAAAGATTTAAAAGTATCGAATATCTTTGGTTTCACAAATTAAAATTAGTTCAAAATGAATGACAGATTAAAACACAATAAAAAAATACAAGAAATACAAAAGCTATATATTTTTTACAATGCATATTTATAATGATCAGTCACAATTTTTTCGATTTTCATCATGCTTTGTGACAAAATGAAGAAAATATCGATACGTATAGTTTGAGAGAAAAATGTATATCGATAATCGTGGATACGATGGCACATCGATATGTATCGATATTTATCGATATGTATCGATATTTATCGATACTTTTCCCATCACTAGTCTTATCTTAAAAAAGTAGTGTCCCGAAATGTCTCGAAAATCTCGTATACATTGTTGTTGCAAACCTGCAGATTGGCTTTTGAATGACTTGAAGTTGAAAGAAGAAAAACAAACTAATGGCGCAAAAAAATTTCAGGAAGACCTTCGAAATACCTTGAAATTCGTTAAGATTTCTTAAAACTCCCAAAAACATCTTGAAATCCCTTAAAAATCCACAAAAACCATTAAAATCATAAATATCTTGAAAGCCAAGGCAAAAACCTTTAAAAATTCATAAAAACTTCTTGAAATCCTTAAAAATTTTACAAAAACAAAATTTTACTAAAACCTTTGAAATCCTTTTTAATTTTACAAATTCTTTAAAAAATTACACACACACACACACACACACACACACACACACACACAC
>CAJFCO010018496.1:177784-188277 GCA_904066015.1 Synergus gifuensis
ACGTCAGTGTTCAATTTACGCTCCACTTGTTACACGAAAGAGAAGATAGCAGGAGTAAATGCGCGTGTGAGTGGATGTCTATCTATAATGCAGAGGTAGGAGGGGGGGATATTAAGAGGCGATCCGCCCCGCCAATTGTACATGGTCGCATCCAGTGACCCTTTTCATCTCTTCTGCTCAATGATCACGCGCTGCAAGCTTAAAATCAATCCTGATGGACATAGCGGAACGAATCCATCGCGTTCGATCAGTCAGTCAATTCAACGTAGTTCTTTTTTTTTACACCGCACGAAATATTTCGTTCATCAAATGAAAAGAAAGAAAACTCTGAAGAGATGGATTTCACGCCGAACTCACAAAAGATAAATACTCGATGTTTTTTTAATCTTAACTCACAAGAAAGACTTTTAATCGGATGATCCAAATAACACAACAAAACTTGTCTAGTATAAGTGAGCAAACATAAGATAGAGAGATTGTAAAAAAAATAGAATTAACTTTTAATCATCTAAGAATTTGTTATGCTTCGATGAAAATATTTGAAAATTTGTAATACCGGCTTTTGATGCTGATGAATTAAGTCGAGATTTATCGGTAGGTATTCGTTGATGCAAGCCGATTCTTTTTATTGCGTTACGTGGAAGGTCAACCCTTTACAAGGAGTAAAGGAATATCATGTGAAGTTATCAGAATAGCGGCATGAAAAATGATCCAAGTTCGAGATGGGGCTCCATACAAAGCGCAGGATGTCGCGAGTTTGTATAAAAGGAATGATCGATGACCGTCGCGAGTCCTTTCAAAAATGCATTCACTGCATGCTTTAAGATCTCGTATGCATCCATCCGTTCTTTGACACAACGCTGTCAAGGCGATCGATTCTTACGAATAACGTCATCTTTTAAGTGCATTGATCCATAGCATCGTCTGACCTACATACACTTTTTTATTATTTCATCACACTTTTATGATGTAATCAAAACAACATTAAAGTTATGCATTTCTCTCCATATTATAAAATGATTTTGTCGCCGCTGTTTTCAAAAAAAAGATTTTTTTCATTCACTGTACTTCTTTTCTACGTTTTTTATCTTGACTGTACCCCTTAGCCAATATTTTTTGCCTTTACTGTACCATTTAACCAAATATTTTTGCTTTTACAAGATTTAAAAGATTTTTAAATTTCAAGATTTTTGCTTTGACTGCACCTTTTTTCCATTTATCTTGCTTTGACTGTACCATAGGATCGAGTATTTGTGCACTGACTGTACACCTATTCCACGATTCTTTTAGCTTTGACTGTACACCCATTCCGCGCCTTGAATGTACATATTGAACGCGACTCTTTGCATTAACTGTATCTCTTGCATATATGCGTTTTTTTCCTCAACTTTACCACTTGATCAAGTATTTCTGTTTTGATTCTAACATTTAATAAATTATTTTTGTGTTAATAGTACCAATTTACCATTATTTTTATCATGACTCTACTAATTGACTAAGTATTTTTTCCTTACTTGTACAACTCGACTAAGTATTTTTAATCTGACTGTACCATGTGACGGAGCATTTTGCATTGACTGAGATTTTCAATTTTTTCCTTGACTGTATCTCTCTTCCAAGAATTTTGACGTTAACTGTACCTATTGAACATGCTTTTTTAGTTGACTGTACCGCTTTACCAAATATTTTTGCTTTTGTCTGTACAATTTGACGAGTACGGTGGACTCTCCCAATATTAACCATCGCAATATTAACAACCTCCCAATATTAACCGCATTTCTTCTTCAATATTAACCAGCAGTTAACTCAAATCTCACTGGATACAGTGCGAATGAGTTGCGCTCGGCATTATTCGCGTGCAATTTAAAATGCTAAAAAATATTATTTTGTAACACATGCACGGAATGTTTGATTTTTGAGGCATTTATAGTATTGCGTAAAGTGACCAACTCTATAACCGTGTTAAAACGCAGTTACAAAAAGACTTTTTGTAACAATTGCGCATGCGTATTTTTAGCAAGATCAACTTTTTGTAACTGTTGCGCATGCGTACTTTGAGCAAGATCAACTTTTTGTAACTGCCGCGCATGCGCACTTCGATTCCAAACTACTTCCAGTACAGTAACATAACCTCACTGCCCGCTTTAGGTGTCAGGTGTTAAATTCAGCTATTCGCCCATGCTGTGTTAAATTCTTTGATTATTTTAATTAGATTTAATAAAAATGAGTGATTCTGAAAGTAGTGAAATCGATCAGACACAACCTGAGGTTCGAAAACATTTTCTCGTTTTTATTGTTTCTCAAATCAAACATTCCATGCATTTGTTATAAAAAGTATTGTGTGAAACAGGTGCAGAAAGTAGGCAGTCATAACTTCTGTGAAGTTTACTGTATTTGCCGCCGGCTCATCTACGGCTCGTTTCCGGCTCGTTTTCGGCTTGTCTTCGGCTTGCCTCCAACTCGCCTTAGATTCGCTTTTGGCTCGTACGGTGAACTTCACACTCGTTTGGAACTGCCTACTTTCCGCACTTGTTGCACAATATACTATTATGTGCAATATGCATGCGCAATTTATATGACGCATGTGCAGTTGATGTGACGCATGCGCAGTTAATGAGACATTTGAGAAAAGGAATTTCTTTAATATTGGGAGGGCCTCTTTTCTGGATATCGTTAATATTGGGAGAGTCAAATTTATGTCATCTTTTTGCCTTGACTGTATTCTTTTTATTTTCTATTTTTTTTTTAGATTTTATAAAAAACCATTGATTGTATTGTACAATTGATTACAAGCAAAAAAAATGTGGTTTATCAATTTCTACAAAGTTTGTTGAAAAAATTTTCCGGAGCGCCAGATTCTGACATAAATTCCTTATACGAAAATCCGCTGGGGTTATAACAAGAGTCAGTTTTTCGTATGAACAGAGGCGAAACGAAAGTTAATCACACTCGGGAGTGGTGATTCTCATTTAGCTGTTCAACGGCGATAAAATTAGCGGAAGCTGAAAGCCATATAGCTTCCCAATTATATCTCTTTCAATTACCACCGAGATGAGAGATAGAGGGTGTTGGTAAAATACAACGGGCGAGTCATGGCGCGTACCAGGAATAATTAATTGGTCCATCTAGATTTCCGTCAGGACCTAAGAAGTTCGTCACGCTTCAGTCCTTTTCTTCTTTTTTTCTTCCTTCTCTCGTCTCTGTTTCTCATTGGGATAAAAACTTTCTCCATCTTTTTGCATCTATTCAAGCGCTATCACGACCAGATGTAATCAAGCCTAATTTGCTAGGACAAGAAATTGGAAAGGGAGCTTTGTAGTCCAAGCAAGCTTGAAGAAATGAACAAATAAAGAAGAAAAAAGAAAAATATACTTAAAGGTTGCGATTTATATGTAAAACTTAAACATTTCGAAATGGGGACTTAATTTATAGTGCCTGTGGCGGAGTTTAGTATTAATTAAAAGTTTCAACACGCAAACCGAACTTGTGCTTGATTATGATTCGAAATAGTCTAACGAGCAGAGCCGCAACTCCGAAATTTTCTTCGAACTCTTCGAACTCCATGACTTCCCTCCCGAACGTGGCGATTTTAATTAGAATAATATGAATATTCGATGAAACAACACGATGCAACCACAAACATACTAAACCGTAATCACATAACTACACTCGACTTCCGCAATAGTCACCAAATCCGAAACAGTTGCCCCCGCAATAGTCACCAATTTTCCCTACCTCAAATGTCACATCGATTGCGCATGCGTATTTCGTATTGTGTGGTTTGCGTTCGCAACCAATCAGATGCCGATCACAGTGCATGTGCAGTGGTATCAAGTGGCAATCAGGGTTGTGCAGTGACGCGTCACTCGAGGTTTTTTACGAATTTACCTAAGTGAAGTATTTTACGTAAAAAACAGGTAAAATACCTAATAAATTACGTGCCAAGATGGCGGCTTATAGAACTATATATAACCTCACTTTTTTGAAGCTCCGTTCCAGTTTTCAACCAAGTTAATATTGTTAATTAATTAATTAACTAAGCATGTCTTCCAAAACTAAGCAAGGGAAAATAAAATCATACTCTGGACCATATATCCCCTGGAATAAATTAAATTTTCAGCGCTTACAAGGTTGTAGCGAAATGTTTATTTTGCAATAAAATACAAAAAAATGTTGGATATAAGCGCCTTTTGGGACACAGGTATATATAAATAATTGTAGAATGGTATTTTGGTTTATTTAAATATTTGAAATTGATTATGTATAATATTAATATCTTGTTCTAACCTCAAATCCGTAAATTTTTATAGTTTTTTTTTTACGTTTGGTCCACGTTTGGTCTATTTTCGTTTCATCTACGGTTAATAAATATTTCTCGCAATCTCGCAATAAAAGCTAACTCATGATACTTATCATGCTTTGGTCTACCGCCTCTTTTCATTTTAATTTTGAACCTTTTGAACACATTCAAATTCCCTAAAAGCACGAAAGGTTTTCATTTCAACGGTTCTGAAGAGGATGGAGGACTGCAAAAACGTAAAGTCCCGTATACGCGTAATTTACTCGGTGTAGAAAACTAGCTACGTAAAATACCTAGAAATTTACTGTAAAAAACTATGTAAATTGCCTAGAGTATTTTACTTACCCATCCCTGGTGGTAATAGAGAGAACAGCTGAGAACAGCTGGTGACTATTGCGGAAGGAAATTGGTGACTATTGCGAAATTGTGACTATTGCGGTGGTGACTATTGCGGAAGTTGAGTGTATATACACGCACTACGCTTGAAGTTAGCAAAAAGGTAACGCAAAATGAGGAACGCAATATGAAGTTGTCTGAAATGCATGTCTTTTTTAGAATAGGATTTGAGGCATCTTAATACCTGTGTATTTCTTCATGTATGATTGATCTTGTTTCGTGTTTGAATATTCATATGAGTTTGTAGTTGTGTTATCTTCTTGTTCTGGTTTGTGGACGGACAAATAATTAGAAATAGTATATAAGAAATAAATTTAACTACACAAAATAGATGAGCAAGGTCAGTCGGAAATGAGAGGAAATAAAATAGAGATCGCGATATGGTATTGAGATATGTCCAATGGAAAGGCGTAAATCATCGAAGTGTCAGAGTAGTCAGAGATGCGCGTGTGTTTAACGATGGCCGACTGCCAGTTTTCACGAAGGCTCACGACACGTCCGAATGGATTTGATTCTCGTTTATCCTCAGCACAGACGCCAGCTGCTGCATGCTCGTATAACTGACCCGCAGTTTACATTACATGTTGTGATTCGCATGGCATCGAGCCGAGCAGATGGCAAACCGACTTTAAGGAATGTCTCATGGGAACTTTGGGTCTTCGGTGTCAGTGCGTCTTCGATATTTCTTGAGATTTACCCTAGAATTAGCAAATTTCAATCTTTGAAGTATTTGATCATAATAATAAGTTTTATCTCATGTTATCGCAATTTTCTCATAGTTGAGTTCGGTTATTACTTTTATTTAATTTAATTTCAAATTACACATCATTGAATTACAATGCAAATAAGAAATTTCCAATTCAGGAATCCACACTAGTGGAATCATAACTTTTCGGGTTGCACTAATGAACACCGCAGCGATTTCCGGTCGATGTATAACTGAAACTGTCGGGCAATTACGTGGGAAATAGTCGCAAAGCTGTGGTGATCTCGCAGTTTGACATATAATTAATCAACTCAACCAGTATAAGTGCTTTTCTAGCGGTCTGCAAATTCTAATTATTGATTCAAGTGAAACATTCAAATTGATATCTCGGTTAGTTTTCGAGATATCAATTCGTTTACTTAAAAATTACTGTATGTAAATATTTGTTACTCTAGATCGAAAAAGAAGAGATCTTTTTGGCTGTAGAAAGTTTGAAATCTTCTCATTTCTTGTAATTGTAGTTTTTGCAAAATGTTCCAGAACATTCCAACCAGTCTTTTCATATTGAGAGTTTGTGGAATTTATTTTGGAACGCTAATGTAAGGTTAGAGGGAAACTATTTCTCGAGCTGCATCGACAGGTAACTCAGATGTATGACCAGAGTTGCAAAGTGCTGTTTAACGGTGTATCTTTACACTCATTTGCAAGTACGTGCACTGCGTAACAACCAGTCTCGATCTTCTCTTTTACTTGGCTATTAATATCACGTGCAAAACACTTCCCTCTCCACTCTTCCTCCAACTCCTTGAGTGTAATAATACACTTCACGGGTCCCTAATGCGAAATAGGGCCATTTACTTCGTATCGGGCTTCACTATCTACAAAATCTCAAAACCATGGAAAAAACATTTCCCGATAAAAGTAAAGATATATTACCAAGTGATTGTTCGTGTTTCAACAAGTTTTTCTATTTTTTTTTCTTTTTATTTTTTTTTCTATTTCTACTGCTGTACTTACCACATTACACACCATTTGAAGAATTACTATTTAATTGGAACTAATATGCTGTAATTTTATAACCCGTTTATCCCTGCTGGAAGTAAAGAGATAGAAATCCTATCTCTTTCTATCTTTTGTCTATCCCCGTCCATCTCTTTCTATCTCCTTGTTAGATTTGTATGTAAAACATGCTTTTTTGTCTCTTCTCTGTCAGGAAGAGCAAGTCAGTTTAAAATGTATAATCGGTCACATGTCCTTTGAAAATTGCACTAAAACGTCGCGGTAATTTTAAGAAAGGGTGAATTTATAGTCAGAAGCGCACGCAAGGGTGTTTCCTGTAAGTCGTTTAAAGTTTGCTGAATAATAAAGAAAATGACCGATAAACACGCATAACGACGTCGCCGTTGCATCGATGCACGCCGAGTCATATCTTATGTCATATCTCTTTTAACCTCTTCTTACACAAGTGCCAGCTGTGGCCCTGGATTAGCGATAGTTGTACACCACCCTCCCGCTCTCATCTTCCCCAACACCCAAATGACCTATATATTGCATGCCCTGATAGCGAAGATATCCCCAGAAGTTTTGCCATTTCGCCTATCCTACCGGATTTAATAAAAGCTCCCATAGTTGTTTCTCTAAGATGCAACTCGCCTCCTACCACGAGATTTTATATCTGGCACTGCACTACAGACATTAATGTTGAGCGTATTTTACTAAAGTAAAGAGAAAAGATGAGACAACGATGTCAAGCTCGCCTGTCCTACCGCTACAGAAAAATAAGGAAAATCTAATAGATGAATTTCTTCACCGAGTTGTGAGCAGAGAAAGATAGAACACTTTATATTAGAGCAGCGTTTCATTGCAGTCAGAAAGTGGAGCTGGATTTTTCTCTTACAATTTTATTTCAATGAAATTGTAAATCTTTTATTTCTCTCTATCTTCGAATTCTTGAATGGGAAGCGAAGTGGTGGGGGAGGAAGCTGATTGGTAGTGCGGTCTCCGAACGTCAGTCATGTTCGGACTGCCTAGGCGTCAACAGCTTTTAAACAGATCAATCGTATCTCATATTTAAATTAAGATTCAAATCAGACCTTTTGAGAGACCACCAAATTTTATCTTTAATTAAAAAGTAGCGTTACAAACTTTATACAATTTTTTTTATACATTGTTTCCAAAAAATTTCTTGGAATTCGCTAAAAATGACTTACACAATTTCCACGTTAATTATATTTGTATTGAACCTAATTGTATAAATATATGTTCGTTATCTTCTTCACTTTCGCTGTTTCTATAAATTAACTAATCTCTCTCGTGGGATTCAAAGAGAAATTAATGATCCCTTACCAAAATCCGAAGTAAAGTTGTCGAGGTAGTCGATTAATGGGCTGTCCGTTACATAATTTATAAAGCAGAAGTTGAAATAAGGCAGCTAGAGTTCTTCCAGTACCAGGGTCTATCGAATTCATAAGATTTTGTGGACTTCAGAATTTATGAAAATTTTCCAACTGTCCCCAGGCTTATTTTTCTCTCTGTGTACCTCTTCAAGTATACTCCATAATTTTCAATAAATTCCAGACTCTCGACTCTCCGATATGAAGTTATTCAACTTTGGAGCTACCGTATAAGTTAAATAAAACAAATATTATTATATTTTCCGTCAAATAAAGTTAGTTTTCATTGCTTTTCTCATTTAAATATGTAGGTTTTTTTAAAATCGGGTGTTTAAGGAAATTTAGGGAATATATATATATATATGTGTGTGTGTCTTTTTTAAGTAAAATCATGTAAAATTTTAACTTGATGAGATAGCTAAACTGAGCTGCAAACAAGACTATCAACTACAATACCACTGGAACTACAACACTACTGTAACTACAATACTACTGTATTATCAATTACAATTTAAAAGAACTGATGGTGAAAAAGTATCCGCCTTTATTGTAAGAAAGTATATAAGTCGTATAAAAGAAAAGTATTGCTCGTCATGTGGTTTTATTTTCCCAATATAACGCATCTGAGCTCGACGCTATGCTATGTGGCTTTAACTCCTGTCAATTTAACGTCATGCTCCAGGAGCAATAAGGGGGAAAATTGTTTTTAGAGATGCGAGAATTACCATTTCTCAAATCTCAAATTTTAAATAACTTTTAAAATAATAATATCATAAAGTTAATATTATTATTATTTTATAAAACTTCACAGTTAGTTAGAGAATAGAGCTTTTTATTTAAGAATAAGGCTTAAACGCAGCCTTTTAAATATAATAGAGAAATAATAGCTAATAAGTCCACAAATATTCCTACAAAGAGAAAACGAATGGGTGCAACAAATAAACACTGTTGTTACGTTCTTTGTAATATAATGACAGTCGGAGTAAATCATATGAAAAAAGTATTTTTTTTTTGTTTTCTTTCCCGTGCCGTGTTTCAAAGTTAGAAACGATATTATATTAGATAAAAATCTTAAGAAACACATTAAAAGTTGTAAAGAGTGCAGAAAATTGTGAAGCGTGGATAATGTGATGTCGACGTAAATATAAAAATATAACTTTTAAACTATCGTAACGTTGCACGAGATCTTTCTTTTTTCATTTCAAACTTTGCTTTCTTCACTTCAACCATCTCTTCAATTAACGTATGTTACCTCCACATTTTTACAGTAATTTAGCACTGATGAAAAATATTTAGATTAATTATTTAGAAAAGTTTCCCTAAACCGAAAATTCACTTCGCGCATCAAAAATAAAATCAAGACAATTCCTGGATTTTTCCGTTTTTTTTTTAATTCCTAGAGTCTTCGCTTATGTATTTTCAATATTTTCCAAGTTTGATTAATCTTTTACAGGGTCGTGGGGCGGCTCATAAAATCTAGTACTAGCGTCACGAAAAGAGATTAATTTTTTATCTGAAACTGCGACACTCTAGGTTATTACTTTACTCTCTAATCGAAACACGATTAGGAAGCGACACACCTGTACTATATTCGGATCGATCCTCTCCAATCTTGACCTACCAAAACTCAGAGCCAGTCGAGGATATTAATTTTCTTTTCTCATAGATAAGGACAGTATAGAGTAGTGCGTATTTCATAGTAAGTGATTTTGAAAAGGAGAAGAGGTGAAGGTGTAGAAGGGAATAAGGTGGTATCTGGGTATTAAAGGGAAAAAAGGAGGTACCTGAGGAAGGAAAGATAAGATGGAGGTTGGAAGGAATAAGGTGATATACGGGAGCTTTAAGATTAAAAGAAGGTATCTTGGTGATTAAGGGTAAAAGAAGATACACTCGAAGCTCATGTTAGCAGCTAGCTCGTTTGGTCGGCCGCTAACACGGGAGAATTGGAAACAATGGAAACGTTGCCGTACTGCTGAGTTCGAGGCGTCTCTCTGCACGCCCTACGGGACCCCTTAACAACTATATATAGTACCGCCAATTCTACAGAACCGTTAACACGAGTGTCGCTATTATGAGCTTCGAGTGTATCTCAAAAAGGTTTGAGAGGTGGAGGATGGAGTAAATGAGATTATATCCGGATCTTATGGTGTAAATTGAGGTATCTGGGTAAGGAAAGAGAGGGTAGGGATGGAGGGAACCTTGTGGTATCTGGAGGTATATGCGGAAAGGGAAGTATCTGGGGAAGAAAGACAGAAAGGTGGAAAATAGAGAAAGGTCGTATTAAAGGTATCGGGGGACTTCAGGATAAAAGGAAGTATTTGGGGAAAAGGTGGAAGAGTGAAAGGAATGAGATGGTAACTAAGTTTTAAAAGAAAAAGACAAAGAATCACGAGATAGGGAAGTAATTGGTTTTGTAATAAAAGGGGTATATAGGAAAGGGAGACAGATAGCGGTTTTGAAATAAGTATCTGGGAAGGAAGAGAGAGAGATGGAGAGAAGAAGAAGAAGAAATAAGGTGGTATCTGCTGAGCCTTAAAGGCGAAAAGAAGGTACAGGCCTCTCTCATGATAGCGACACACATGTTGGCGGTTCCGTAGAATTGGCGGTACTATATATAGTTGGTAAGGGGTTCCGCGGGGCGGGAAGAGAGAACGTCTTGAACTCAGCAGTACCGCTACAACAAGGTGGACACAGTACC
>CAJFCO010018496.1:193277-235915 GCA_904066015.1 Synergus gifuensis
AGTCTGTACTGGGCCAGTACTGGGCCGGTGGTGTATTTCTACCTGGGGTTCTATACGCATACTTCTATTTAAAAAATCAGTAGATCTAAAGAGCGAGAAATGGTCTAATTGTAATATTTATTGAGTAAAACGTGGAGATTTGAACCCTACTGCGATTTCTATAGAAAGTATCGTATAATGGAACGTGAAACATTTAATCTCGGTCCCGTGAGTTTCTACGGATACCGGATGTCCCTGATTAGCCTTCTGGCCTCGGAAATTTCATGGTGGCAGATCGATAATCGTCGACGAGAGAAATAAGGATACGTCTAACGTAATTTCAGTCCTCAAGATAGACGTATGTAATTTCGTCGAAAATACCACTCAAGCTCTTCGCAAATTATCGCTTACTTGAAATGTTTATCTTCCTAGTATTGTACACAAAGTGGAGCAAATTGAAAAGTATAATTTCATGTATAAAATTGATATTAAAGTTTTATTTTTACTCGATAAATGTAAATAATTTCAACTAATTAGGCACTCTGAAGAGTTTTTTAATTTCAAAAAACTCACTTTATGAGCCGTTAGGGCCTTGGACCAAATTTCCGATTGCTTACCTGAAACAGAAAAGAATTTTATATAAATTTATAATGACGATAATGTATTAATGTATTAAGGTATGTAATATTTTATTATTATTTTTTTTTATTTTTTCCTGTAATTCTGAATATCTCGTTTACCGATTATAAAGATAACGGAATTTCGCTGGACGTGAACAGTTGTAATAAAATAATTGATTTATGGCAATCGTAACTGGCTTGACGTTGCAGAACAACGATAAATACGTACGAATCGAAAGGGAATGAGAAATACGTATCAATCGATCCGATCAAGCTGAAAATTTACGGAGTGGCATATTATGCATGTCGTTTCTAAGTGTAGCATGATCCATAAAATAAATTCTAAGAAGCATATAATATTGTTTTAGAAACGTTGATTTTATCTTGTTATTTTTATTTTATACTTATATTGTTTTGTTTTTATTGTATTATTGAAAATTGTTTTGAGTAAATTGCAAAAATACAGAACTTTAAGCATTTCAAAATAATTTTTTTGTTTTTTTACTTTGGATGGTATTTAATCTTAAATATTTAATTTTTCTAATTTCTTTTAAATTATTTGATATCCTCATGAAATCTTCTCGATTCTTTTAAATTCTTTTAAATCCTGTTGAATCTGTTTGAATTCCCTTAATTCCTATGATTACTTGAGAATTATTTTGAATTCTTTCGAAATCTGTTGAATTGTTTTAAATTCTTTTGAATTCTTGAAAAGAAAGGATAAGAAAAAGAGATTGGAAAAACAGGTTGAAAGAATATTTTTTGTATTTTTGATATATTTATTGAAGGCATACTCTGAGAAAACAATAGTGGAACAATAATATTAAAATATCTCAAATTGATTTTATAGCATCTAAAAGAAATTAATGGTTTGATTTGAAAATTTAATTTAAACTTTCAACGGTTCCACATTGTGGAAGTTATATTACTGTTGTGAAACGTGTCTCCTATAACTTCAATAATGAACTCAAAACACAAACTTTATTACTCAGAAACTCGAGATTACATTATAGGAGGTTCTATCGATATTTATAAATTACTTAAATTTAATGCAGTTGACTAAATCAAAATCTGTTATTAATGTCATGAAGGTTGAAAAGGGGGTTTAAAATATTATACATTCTCTGATGAAAATGTAAAAAAGGGTTGGAACAGAAAAAGGGATAGAATGAACAAATAGAGGTTTGGAAAAGGAGCAAGGAAGGAAAATTGGAAAAGAAGTTTAGAAAAAGGGTTAGGAAATATTTTGAGAAAAGTCGTTTGAAAAAATAGGTTGGAAAAAAGGTTGGAAGAAACGTTTGGAAAAAGGAAGTGAAAAAAAGATGTTGAAAAGAGAGGGTTGGAAAAATGATATTGGAAAATGGAGTTAGGAAAAGAGGTTAGAAAAACAAGTTGGTAAAATAGGTGGAAAAAGGACATTGGAAAATGCGTTTTAAAAAAGAAAGAGGTTGGAAAAGGCGACTGATAAAAGTGGTTGTAAAAGACTTTGGAAAAAAGTAGTTGGAAAAGTGGTTGGAAAAATAGGTTGCAAACAGGGTGGAAAAATGGTACAGGAAAAGTGCTTAGATAAAGAGGTTTGAAAAATAGAATTGAAAACAGTGTTTAGGAAAAAGATGTGGAAAAAAAATGTTGGAAAATGCGTTTTTAAAAAAGAGGTTGCAATAGGTGTTTGAAAAAAGTGGTTGTATATAAAAGGCATTTTGGAAAATGTAGTTGGAAAAGTTGTTACAACAAAAGCGTTTTAAATGTTTTAAAATTAGATAAATCGCTGGCAAATAAAAGAACACCCTTGAGGAAATAGTAATGAGATGGATCTCAAGAGTGCTCTGAGGAAAGCCATTTTACTCTACATTTTTTATAGGCGCATTAAAAGAGAAAATATAAAAATCTACAGACGTGTATACGTTTCGTTTCATAAAACAAAGTTTACGATTGCAGTTTCCGTTTCCGTCATTGAAATCATACGAGTAAACTCAGAATTTTAATGTCGATGCACTAAAAATTGTTTCAATTTTACATCTCTGATTTTTCGTCTCCCTTAATATCTATATCTTGTACCTTATTTATCACTTTTATGTGTTTTTTCCCCGCCTATCTACCAATCTTGCGTCTTCGATATACATGTACACATCACTCGTCCCCCTAAAAGGGGGCACTCGAGACGAAACACTCTCTGCGAAGCTCCCTCTTAACGAGGACTGGAATTAACAGAGAATAAAAGGGGTCGCGTCAGTCTGGATCTCAATTTTCGAGGGTTGTTTTTCTTGGACAAACATTTTCCATTTGGTCCTCAACCTGGATGTAAAAGAAGAATCTACCACGTTCGAAAAACAAGACCACAAGCCGCCGGCAATAAAAAGGATAATAGTTATAATAACAATAATAATAATAATAATAGTGAACGAGGAGAACCTTTCCTTATGCAAAAATATAAGATCGTCAATTCCATCCCTTTCACAAAAATGATTAGAAACTGCGAAAATAAGTCCCATTTTATCAATTGAACGAGATAGATATAATTATATAAAATTATAAATAATTATATACAATTATAAAACTCGATTATATTTACTTGTTTTTTTTTATCGACAGTCTCAATTATGGATGAGATATGTGTCATCGACGGAACAGAATACTGACAAAAGAATTCCTTTTTACCGGTCGGGAATCTAATCGACAGATCAAGTTGCTGACATGTCATGTTACCGACAGTTCATGATACCGATGAATGTATTTAATACCGACGGAAAATATTGTCAATAAGAACTCTTACCAACAAATTGTTACCGACAGGTCATGTTACTGACAGAAATTGTTAAGGACGCGTTTAATACCGACGGAAATATATCGTTGGGAAATGATACCGATGGATAATTTTATCGACTGATTAGATTTATCGAAAGAAATTTTTATCTTCGGAACACTCTATTGTTGTTGTCTTGAACTTGAGAACTTTTTTCTTATGGAAAAACCAGTTTATAGTTAAAATATTACAGACTTTTGTAAACCTCTTGGTATCCGGACGTCCCAGAGACCCATTTTAACTATATATTATCTTTCCGAGCGCTATTATATTCTGGAAAGAGAAACGCAATGATACCCACGCTTGATCGAGCGAATAATAACAGACAAGAGCTACTTTGCTAAATTTACCGTTCTTCGATGGAATAATTAATTGCCTTCGCTGTTGAGCAAGCTTCAGCGAACACGATGAGTCTGTACGCAGACCCTTGAGCTTGAACTTCTCGTACGATAGGTCTTCGATAGGGAAAAAATAGAGAAAGGCTGTAAGAAAATAAAGAAGACAGAGTGAGGAGGAAGAAGGAAGGGGATAAAAATGGAGATAGGTTCAATTCCCAGAGAAGGGGGAGGGCCAGCCAATAGGAATGGAATGGAAGGGGTAGGGTACTGGGAAACAGAACAGAACGAAGAGTTGATTTACTGTAAGAGCTTCAACTTGTCTGTCTCAACTTAAGATCTACAACTTGGCAGTAATGTGGCACGCTTCGAGACCAAAAAAGCCTCACGGAACATTTCTCTCGCTGTTTATCATAAACGTTACGAGTACTTGTTTACGCCTAGCCTCTGAAGCATAATGAGTGTGCCAGAATTCTCGCGTACTGCAATAAAAGTCCTGTAACATTTTGAACATTCAAAATTAGGAATTTTTCAAGGAAAAAAATTTTATAGTACAACGTTTTTCCACTGGAATAGAATTTAATGTAGTATATAGACCAAATTTTGACGTTATGAATTTTACGGGGGGAGAGGCGGGGTTATAGTACAGGAAACAAATTTTATAGTACACCAATGTTTTCATCATTTGATAACTGGAAAAGGTTCAAATTATGCGAAATATCAAAATGTTCATGAAATTGTCCTAAGTTAAGGGAAAGAGTTTGGAAAACTGTTCGAAATGGTTTGGGAAACTTTTCTAGATAGCACGGGAAACTGACCTAGACAGTTGAGGAAACTGTTCTTTTCTGTTCAGGAAATTTTTTTAAGTTTAAGAAAACAGTTCGAGAAACTGTCCGAAATTGTTCGGGAAACATTCCTAAGTAGTTCGTAAATGTTCCTAAATAGTTCATGTAACTGTCCTAAATAGTTTGGGAAATATATCTAAATAGTTTAGTAAAATAATTTAAACTGTTCGGGAAACTCTTCAAAACAGTTCGGGAATCGGTCCTAAGCAGTTCAGGAAACTGAGTCAACTGTCCGGGAAATTGTCCTAAGTTAAGGGAAACAGTTCGGAAAACTGTTCGAAATGATTCGGGAAACTTTCCTAAATAGTTCGCGAGATATTTTTAATTAGTTCAATAAACTATCTTAAACTATTTCGGAAACTGTCCTGAAGTATTTGGGAAACTATTTAGAATAGTTCCTGAACTGTTGCATTAAAACAATAACAATTTCAAAAATAATGAATAAAATATTATGGTTGTTTGACATTTGTACGTTATTAATTCTGGGAGTCGAGTTCGTGAACCTGTGTTACAGCAATTCTACTGTCGATGCGGTATATTTTCACATTAATGTAAGCCGTAAAATTCTAATAATAACGATAATTTGAAATTCATAAATTTACTGCAGCCTCCAGCCGTTTCCCTTTACGCACGAGTTTCGCAAGTTACGTCTGTCTGGTTGGAACTGGAGGAAGCGGAAAGGCAAGTGGGTTGGCATTCGGCATAAATTGTCGGCTCCTGAGTCAAACGCCTAACTCGTACTTTCGATTCGAAGCCGATTTCTATGGATAAATGCGATACTATTCGTTAATAAAACGGTACTATTTTCACTTATTGTTAAACAAATTTTTAAGAAAAGAAACAGTAAATCTTTAATTTTTTAATCAATTTTAAGAACTTCAATTTTGAGTAAGGAAAAGGTAGCACAGCTGACTTGCAAAGAATGCGTAAAAAATAAATTAATAACAGTCATCACAGTACCCATTGCCATTAAAAAATAGTATATTGTACAACAAGTACGGGAAGACCTCGCACTCCTTTCTCATACTATTTTTCTTTTTTTTTTTTACAAGTGTGTAAGAAATTCTGCTATGTACCTTGAACATCTGTTTATATACGTTTATATAGGTTATACAGTTATTTAAAGGGATTCTATCGTTTTTTTTTACAATAGACACCTAGTGGGGAATTTATCACTTTTTGCTTTTTAAACAGTCGCTTAAAAGAGAATTTTTTACGTATGTCTAAAGAAAGGGATTTTTTAAATAAAAATAGATGAGAAAAACGTTTCAAAGGAGTTTCAGAAGATTTCAAGAGATTTCTAAAAAAATTAAAAAGCTTCGAAGATTTTAAAAGTGATTTTAAGGAATTAAAAGAGATTTAATGAAACTTTAAAGGACTTCAAGAGATTTAAGGGGTTACACTACCCAGGAAATTTTTTTTTTTAATTTTTTTATTCGCTTAAATGATGTATAAACTATTCAAAAATAACATTTAGCAAGAATTTTGGTGGAAAGGCTGTTATAAATAATTTTTTTAGATTTTTTTCGGAAGCGCCTCTGAACGCTCCGAAACGATTGGATAAGGATAGTAAAGGTAAAAAAATCAGCAAGCTCATATTTTGAAAATTTCATATCACAAATACGTTTTCAAACTTTAAACGCGTTTTTTTCGAAACTATGTTTTTCAAATCGGTGTGCAGCATATCTCGCTCAATTTTTGTCCGATTGACTTGAAATTATAATTGCAACTTCTTAGATAGATTTCCTGTCCAAGTATATACGATTTTTATGATTGATAAATTATTACGATTGTAGTTAAAAATTTAAAGTCGATTTTTTGCTAAAAAATGAAAAAAAAATTTAACTCATACAAATTTGTGAATTTTCAAACAAAATTTAAAATCCTATGTACTTCGATAGAAGAACAATTGTAAATTAAGAAATTTTTTTTTTGTTCCAGATGACACACCAGGACTGCTACGTTGCACACCGTTTTCTTCCTCCAAAAAATTATTTTTTCGTTTCTTATACTGCCACGACGCCATTTTGTTGCAAATACATAAATAAAAAATATTTTTGAGAACTTTAATACATGTGTAATAAAGCCTTAAATTTTTTTTTATTCACCACATACAACTCGAGAAAAAAATTCACAAAAAAAGCTTCTTTTTTCGACGCGTCTGGGTAGTGTAACCCCTTAAATTGATTTTTCAAAAAATTCAGAGAAGTGTAAGGATTTTTAAGAAATTTTACAGTATTTCTAAGAATTCAAGCGATTTTAAGAAACTACTAGAGATTTGACGGGATCTTAAGGTTTCATTGTGAAGGATGTGAAAAGAATTCAAAAGATTTAACAAAAAATGCAAGTGTCAAAAAAATATATTTTAATTCATTATTTGGGAAAGTTTTTTTAAACCGGAAATCCACTTCCCGTATCAAAAATAAAATTAAGAACAATTTCCGGATTTTCCCGGATTATTTTCAGTTCTCGAATAATTCCTGCATTTCATTAAATTCCCGCTAAGATTTTTTTACCAAAAGAATACTTTTGAAGAGAAATGTTACTGATATGATAGTTTTTTTTAACGGTCTCAAGTATTGATGAGATGTGTCATCAGCGGAAAAGAATAACGAAAGAAGATTCTTTTTTACCGAAGGGGAATCTCATCCACATGTCATGTTACCGACAGGTTATATTATCAACGGGTCATATTACCGACAGGTCTTTTTATCGACAGAAAATGTTATCGACGTGTTTAATATCGACGAAAGTATTACCGATAAGAAATCTTACCAACAGATTACGTTGCCGTTGGAAAATGTTGCTGATGAGAAATTTGAGCGTCGAAAAAAAGTTATTTATTTAAATTCCCGCCTAGTAGACACTCTGTTATATTACAACCTAAAGGCTTATATATAGTACCACTAAATTTCGACTTTTCGAATAATTTGATTAATATATGATTATTGTATGATCGAGCAGTACCGTTATTGATTGAAGAGAAGTAATATTTTTCAAAACGAAACTTGCTGGTCGTTTTGCCAGCGGCGTGGACTCGCCTTCGATTGTAAGTCGAAGAGAAAAAGGCGGAGAGGATGTACGGGGAAGATGCACGATGTATGATTCTCTGGCAAGCGAAATAATGGAAATAACGAGGCCAGTATGGTCGCTTCGCTGTATAGATACCCTACCGATTGCAAGAAGGTGGTGCCGAGTAGCCCGAGGCTTCACTTCTCCTTATGCTTCGGTGAACGAGCGGAGCCATGGCGGAAGTAGATATCCTCCTGGGTTATCAGGGACTTGAAAAACGTTGGTGGTCGACCGACCGACTTATGTACGTGAAGGCAAAACAAAGTACGTGTGATCACAAAAGCATCTTCCTTGAGGAAACTACTTCGCGAAACGAGTACAGTTAACGAGGCTTCAACCCCATTATTGGGGTTCTTCATATAAACTTTTTCTGTGAAAGTTTCCCGAACTATTTCCTTAATCTTAAAAAAATTTCCCGGACATTTCAGAACAGATTTTTGAACTGTTCAGGTCCCTTTCACGAACTATTACATACAGTTTCCCGAACTATTTCTCTAAACTTAGGACAATTTCCCGAACAGTTTAGGACTATTTTCAGAACTATTTTGGAACATTTTCCAAACTATTTAGAACAGTTCCTGAACTATTTAGGAAAATTTCCCGAACCATTCATGACAGTTTCCCGAATAGTTTCCCTAAACTTAGGAAAAATTTTTAAACAGATTAGGACAGTTTCTTGAACTAATTAAAGGAGTTTCTCAAACTGTTTAGAACCGATTCCCGAACTGTTTAGGTTCGTTTCCGGAACTATTAAAGAGAGTTTCCCGAATCATTTTGGACATTTCTAATACTTTCTAATAAACTTAGGACGATTTCCCAAACAGTTTAGGACTGTTTTCAAGACTATTTAGGAAATTTTTCCGAACTATTTAGGACATTTTCCGAAGGCATTTGGATAAGGGAGGTGGATACGATAAAGAGGTTAGGAAAGTCATTTGGAAAAATGGTTGGAAAAAGAATTTGTAAAGGTGGTTGGTAAAGGCGTTTGGAAAAAGTAGTTGGAAAAGGTTTTTGAATATGCGTTTGAATAAAAAGAGGTTGGAAAGGGCGTTTGCAAAAATGTGATTGTGAAAGGCATTTGGAAAAAGTATTTGGAAAAGGCCTTCGGAAAAAGGACGTGGAAAAATGATGTTGGAAAAAGAGATTAGAAAAGATATTTGGAAAATTGTTTGATAAAATAAGTTGAAAGGAAGTTTGGGAATGGCGCTTGAAAAACGAAGGTGGAAAAAGAAGTTGTAAAGGAGGTTCGTAAAAACGTTTGGTAAAAACGTTTGGAAAAGGTTTTTGGAAAAAAGAGGTGGAAAAAGGTATTGGAAAATGTGTTTGAAAAAAGTGGTTGGAAAGGGCGTTTGTATAAATGTGGTTATGAAGGCATTCAGAAAAAGTCGTTGGAAAAGGCCTTTGGAAAAAGGAGGTAGAAAAATAGTGTTAGGAAAAGTGGTTATAAAAATAAGTTGAAAAAGACGTTGGAAAAGAACGTTTTGAAAAAGAGGTTACAAAACATATTTGGAAAATTTTTTGATAAAATAAGTTGAAAGGAAGTTTGGGAAAGGCGTTTGAAAAACGAAGGTGAAAAAAGGGTGTTGAAAAAACAGTTTGGCAAAGAGTTTGGAAAAGGCGTTTGGAAAATGAAGATGGAAAAAGGGTGTTGCGTGTAGTCCAGATATTGCATTTAAAATTACAATATACCAAACAAGAGACAATATACAATTTGATTAAAAATTTCATTTTCACTTAATTCTTAATGTGTGTTTTGTTATTGAGGATATTAAAGGTTTTTATCATCTTAAAAAGATTGAGAAACGTTAAAATTCTTCTTAAACCAACAATGTTCTAAAGTGCCGCCTCGCTTAATCTTAAGTGGATTTTTTTTAACATTGGCTATAAAGAAAGCCTTTATTTAATGGCAATGGGTCACAAGGCAGATTTTGGGTTATTACGCTGGCGGTATACGAAACACGATTTCGATTATTCCAGGAACGTAAAAGCATCTGTCCAATACGATACGATGTTGTTAAATAATTACATTTACCATCGAACACGTGTATTTTTACCAAACCAGCCACATCATACAGATTTTATGCTTCCCTTTCTACTACACTAGTATCGTGATTACGAGGCTTCGCCAAATTTTTAAAGCTCCTTTCATTTTTTTTATGGAGCTAAAAGCCAGTTTATTTTCGACACAGTCATTCAAAAAGTCATTTAACGTGAGCGAAAGTTTTCAGCAAGCCAACTTTGTGTATGATTCGAGCTCGGAAATTTACATTTTACTAATATTTAATTAAACTGCGAATAGTAGTATCTAAGATTCTGAAACGGTTTCTAAATACTTATAGATAGAAATAATTAGAAATATTTACCGAACTATTTAGAACAATTCTCTTAATTATTTAGAAATATTTTCGAACTATTTAAGAAAGTTTTCAAAATTGTTTGAATAGATCGCAAAAATTGTAATTTAACACATCAAAAATACTAAATATTCGTAGAAAAAAGATTAAAATTTTTGATAAGATAAGGCCCCAAATATTAAAAGTCGTTCCTGGTTGGCACATCCTACTTCTGTTTTAGAAGGAATACGTTTTTGTTTTTTTTTTTTTTTCATATGATAATAATTAATTAACGCAACGCAAGGCCGGTGGTCAATTAAAGGCTCGTGAAGTTTTTATTGGCTCGTGCCAAACGACGAGAGCAGTAAACGATAATTGAATCGTTGTGCGCTACAAACGCGACGATTTTATAAATTCACCTTCTGCTTCGTTCGGACGGATAATTATCTCGCGATAAACTTTATACTGGAAAACATCGTCATTGAGCAAGCAGAGCGCATAATAAGAGCAGAATGCTGAACTAAACTTTGCTTAAAGGCCGCAAGAACACAGGACAAAATAATTAACAGAGTTTGTGCAAAAGTGTTTAGCGTGTCCTCATTAGAAAGGTGATGTCAACCATAAATGCGTCGACGAAGGAGTGATAAGTATATTATTGTAGGAGTAGTATCCTTTAAAATATGTATTTCTTGTATTACACTATAGTACACTCCATAAAACTACACCACAGCGCAACAATATTACTACACTGTACTCAACTGTAGTACTTCCTGATGTATTCCATCATAGTACTTTTTGTAGTAATTTTCCTATTACTTTCTGTAGTACTTTATGCAGTACTACCTTACCTTGACTTCTGACAGACTTCTTATCCAACTGAAATTGAGCTATTCCAAACAATTCCAAAGCTTGCATACGGGTGAATTTCAATGAGTCCGATTTAGTCCGAACAAACTTCGGAGTGAATCAATCAAATTAATCAATCAATCCGAGTAAATCCAAGGCTATAAATCCGAACCAACTTTTCAATCCGAATAAATCCTAAGCTCATCTGAAAATTTTTTTATTCTTACTACACTGTAGTAAGAATACACTTACTATAATATAGTACTTTATGCAGTACTGCATGGTAGTATTTCCTATGGTACTTTATGAGGTAGTATTACACTGTAGTATTTTCTGTAGTATCTTTTGTACATCCCTGTAGCACCTTTTATAGTTTTTTCTGCAGTTTGGCAGTTCTTCTCTCTAGTACTTTATATAATACTACACTATAGTAATTTTCGCAGTATTACACTGTACCCTGCAGGAAGTAAAGAGATAGAAATCCTATCCTTTTCTATCTTCTTCTATTTCTAAGATAGAAAGGGATAACTATTGTATCCACATTCACGCTTATTTCTTTGAATCTCTTCTTTTCTATCCCTTTCTATCTCTTGTCTATCTCCGCCTATCTCTTTCTATCTCCTTGTCAATCGCCGTTCTCTCCTATCTCTTTCAATTTCCACTTCTCTATCTCTTACTATCTTTCTATATACCTTATTTTATATATATATATATAATTAAGATTAACAAGAAGATAGAAAGGGATAGCCTTTTCTATCTTCTTGTTAATCTTAATTCGCTTTTATCTCTTTTAATCTTCAGTCCTCTATCCTTTTTTACCTCCATTTCAATCCACTTTCACGCTTATCTCTTTGAATTTCCTCTATTCTATCCCTTTCTATCTTTTGTCTATCTCCGCCAGATATCTCTCTATCTTTTATCCATCCCCGTCTATCTCTTTGTCAATTACCGATCTCTCCTATCTCTTTCAATCCCCACTTTTATATCTCTCTCTATCTCTGTATATACCTGTTTATACCTTTCTATCTCCTTGTAAATCTCAATTCGCTTTTAATCTTTTTCTATCTACATTTCAATCGCCACATTTATATTCCTTCCTACTTTTCGTCTATTCTAGTCTACAGTCTGTTCAACAAGAGCGTGTGGTCTGTATTTTTAAAACTATTGGAGATTTTTGAACGTTTTTTTTTTTAAATTAAAGTACGTTCAAAGGACTAATACGCGTTTATGATACCGCTTCAGTATCGCTCGCTCCGTCCGAGAGAACGCACGCGAACGAAAATGAATTCTGTTTACGCTAAACGTTTTGAAGCCGTCTTCTTGTGTTCCCATACAAAAGGACCAAAAATGTCCGTCGCAGCGGCTGCTAAATACTTAAAAAAAGTCATAGTCGTTCATTATGAAGTGGGTTGAGCGGTATAAAGTCAGTGGAACTGTCGAAGATCTTCCTAAAAGAGGAAAAATTCGTGCAACAACCGGCAAAGAGGACAAAGCGATCGTGCAGCTATTCAAGCGTACCCCCACTCTCGGTTTGCGAGATGCTAAGGCCATACTAGCCAAAAAGGGAGTACACATTAGTATCAACACCATACGACAGCGATTGGCCGATTCAAAGATGCAGTACCGTAGCACGAAAAAAAAAACCCTACTCTCAGAAACCCATATCGAAAAACGGAAGGCATGGCCTGCTGAAAATCTCGATCGGGACTGGTCGAACATTATTTTTTCTGACGAAGCGTCGTTCTGGGCATGGGTTCCCATGGGCTGGCAGTAGATTTCTCCAGCGGACCATTAAACACCCAATGAAGGTCCATGTTTGGGGATGCTTCTCTGAGCGCGGTTTTGGATGTTTGGAGCTCTTCAACGAGAACCTCAACGCTCAGAAAATGTTGCAGATATACCAACGTGGTCTTCTAAGGTCTGCTAAAAAGATGTTTCGAGCCGATAATGCCGATTGGATCTTGCAAGAGGATAACGACCCAAAACATCGAAACCGTCTCTGCAGCGCTTGGAAAGAGGAAAATGACATCACGACCTTGGACTGGCCATCAAAGTCCCCAGATGCAAATCCAGTCGAAAACGTCTGGAGTATCTTGAAGAGGAAACTTGCCGGAAAACGTGACTTCACCCTAAAACAGCTGTCACAAATAATTAAAAAGTTATGGCTAGTTTTACCAACGAACTATGCCGAAAAATTAGTTGAAAGTATGCCAAGAAGGTGCCAGGCCATTCTCGACAACGATACTAAGTGATTGCGTATTAGTACTTTGAAAGTACTTTAATTTAACAAAAATCGTTCAAATATCTCTATTAGTTTTAAAAATACAGACCACACGCTCTTGTTGAACAGACTGTATCCCCTATCCTCATTGTTCCGTCGGAACAATCTATTTTCTCACATAGAAATTATAAGTTTTGAAAACATCTGTCTTCGAAAATCATAAACATTTTTGCTGTGTATTGAAGTGCTTACTAGAAGCATTAAACCTTCAATTTTCTAGTTTTATTACAATAAGCAGTTTAAACCATCCGAAGACACGATCAGGCAATTTGTGACACATCTCAATTAGAGAGTAGTACCCTCTAGGTAGGCCCGTGCGCAGGAATCGTTTGTCTTTCTTCAATGCTTGGAAAACAAAGGACAAAGGGAGGGGTTGGACCATAACGATAACCCGTGTGGAAATAGCCCGGTTTAACTCGGCCGGGAGAAGGTTTCTGGCCGGAATCCGACCGGGTCAACCCGGAATAATATTTTCTTAGTAGCCCGGCCGGGATCGGACCCGGTTCCCCCGGGATCCGGTCGGGCCAAACCGGGCCACCCTAATTTAGCCTGGTTTAATATTTCTTAATTGACTAGCTGGGATCGGACCGGGATCCGGTCGGGCTAAACCGGGCCACCCTGAATTATCCCGGTTTGATATTTCTTAATTGCCCGGCTGGGATCTGGCCGGGTTCCTACCGGGATCTGGTCGGGCTAAACCGGGCCACACAGAGATACAAATTTCTAACAAAGAGATTGAAAGATATAGACATTACCAGAAATAGGGATGGACTGAGGGATAGGAACAGATAGATGTTACCAGATAGAGGGATAGGCTGAGAGATAGGAAAAGATGGATATTAGCAGACACAGGGATAGGAAGAGGTAGATATCACCGGATACGGGGATACAATGGTGGATACAAAGGGATAGCGTTTTGGGGATGGAAAATGGATGCTTGGAAAAGATAGAAAAAATCTATCTCTTTTTATCTCCAAATTTCTATTTCTTTCTATGTCTTTACTTCCAGCAGGACTGGAACTTATATTTTGGTAAAAATTGATATTCTCGATGGATATATTTTTGAAGTCAGGCCTTGAACCTACTCGTTTCCAAGTGAGCGTGCCCACGAGAGAGAGAAGGCTGTGTGGTTTAAAGAGAAAAAAATGGTCGAGGGCAAACTAGCAGGCACAGGCGAGGGCGGACGAGAAGGAATGCAAGAGAATTGCTGTGGAATGCAAGTGGGCGCGAGACGAGGAGAGAAAGACGTAACCAATGTTCTGATTTCTTGAGAACATTTGCTAAACGATAGTGGTACAATTTTGAATAAAATGTACTATTTAACTTCGAAGTGTTACCATCTCTTGATATTTCGGTACGATAAGTTGTTTAAGTACCGTGTAGTATTTTGAGGAATTAAATAAAAATTACAATATAAGAAGAGAGTAGTAATATAAGAAATTAAGCACCTTAAAACGGGATAAATTGGAACACATGGGGTAAAGTAGGACACTTGGATAAATTACAAAATTTGGCGGGTAATGTGGAATATTTTAGTAAATGAGGACACGTGAAGGATAAATGGGACATTTGAGTAAATTAGAACACGTGAAGGGTAAAGTGGGATATTTAAACACGTTAGAATGTGTGAGGGGTACTTATGTGGAGTATGTTGAGTAAATTGGGACATTTAGGATAAAGTGAATTAGGTGAATTAGTAGGCGTGTGAGGTAAGGTGGGCCTCTCGGGTGAAATGGCACATGGTGGTAAAGTGGGTAAAACGGGACACTTGACGTAAAGTGGGACAATTAGGTAAATTGGGAGATGTGGAAAATTAAAAATATAGAAAATGTACTAGAAGTATACTTTTATGAATGGATCTATACATTATAAATTATAAGTGATTGAAAGGGAGGTAGGAAGATGTGAAGTGAAGAGGAGGACGCGAGGTCTCGAGTATTGCCACGGGTCGGATTGACAGAGACATCGCAGGAAGGTTAAACGGCTGAACTCTGAAGGGACCTTTGCGGGTCAAATGCCTAAATTGCCGCGTCACAGTCCGTAAGACAGAAACACCATTTATCCGAGCGCAGCAAACTGGGATTCTATCCTGACGAGAAATAAATGCGAACTCACCATGTTTTACACGCAAGTGTCACGAAATGTTTCCGGAGTTGGCAAAAAAAATAACAAGTTCGCGAAATGGGAATTTTGTCCTTTCAGGGTTATACGTTTAAGGGGTTACACCATCCTGGCGCTCGGGAAAATAGGTTTAAAAATGAACACTTTTTTTACGCAGTTATTAAGTATATAAACTAATAGTTATTTTACACATACACACATAGTATTTTTATGAGTAATTTGAAAGTGTACCCAATACAGAAACGTTTAAAACACGTATTCTTTATAATATTAGCAATCGTGTGATGTAGGGAAACATTTTTAAAAATTGTTTTGTAGAAATGATAGCCGCTTGAAAATAAAAAAAAAATAATTTTTATCGAAATTTTAAGCTTAAAAACTAGATCTTGAGATATCGTGTTCATCAGTGTAAAAAAAGTAGTTGAGAATCAGTCAAAATTATAATTCGACACGAAATCGGTTCATGCGTCTCACAACTTTGTAAATATTATAGCAACAATATTATAAATTATAACAAAATTAAACATAGGAAATCTTGAGAACGATTCAAAATGAATGGAGTTTTTACAGTTTTCAGTAGATGGCGCCCTACCACAGAGGAGGAGATATAATAACAATCTGCATTTTCCCTGTCGTCATGTTTCCCTATGATTACGATTTGGGGAAATCGTGTAAATATACAAATTATTGTTAGCATACTAACGAAAGTTTAAAATTCTTGAAAACAAGAATTGGTATATTCAATAGCTAAGATTGATATTTTATGTATTATGAACGCAGAGTAATAAAAGTTGATAATAATATTATCCAATAATATAAAACCATTTACAGAAATTACTAGCTTGAGTTACATATGTTAATAGAAATATTCTACAAATTAATATAGACGCTAACAAAAATTGTAAGCTTCAGTTGAGGAAATTGTAAGTCACTATATTAAAAAATCCGAATAGCTCCGATAATCTCCCGAAGTCTGCCGAATTCGCCGACCGTAGCGCTCACGATGTGCATCGGACTTTTTAGAGAACTTTGTGTTTCCCGCTAAATACCGTGCTATTTCTCACAAGGGCAAATATTTTCACCAATTATTATATAAGGAATTTTCAAACCTCTTCTATCAGCGTGATTTACTTGCGATGCGTGTGTTTTATGTTTATGTGTGCGTAATATGTATATAAGTTAAGTTTGAGTTAGTATTATGTATTATGATCTTGGAAGGTTAACTATGGGACAGCGATGTAGATATTAAACCGTACAATCTGGATGTTAAACCGTATAATCTAGATTAGGAGTTTTATAATCCAAAATTTTAGAAATTAACATCCAGATTATACGGTTTAACATCCAGATTGTACGGTTTAATATCTAGATGGCTAGCTGTCCCATAGTTAAATTTCCAAGATTATAAACCGTACAATCCATTTTTCTCAATGCGATTGCATTTTTCGACAAAAATTTGGACTCACCTGAAACAGAAAAGAATAAATTCGTTTACTATTGTAAATATTAAGAATTAAGAATAATGATGAAAAGGAGTTGACAAAAAAACTTTTTAAATAAAATATAAATGTTCATGTTTAACCATGCGTTTGGTGTTTAACAAGCGTGCTGTCATCGCTCCTAGTTGATTCTCGAGTTTTGATTAGTTTCATGTGCACAACGTGTGAATGCTCTGCGCGGTAGTTTTGATCTTTGAAGCAACCAGTCGAACCGGAATTCGCTCATACTTCCATTCCACAATTTCGTGCGAATCGTTAAAGTCAGCAGAGTTACCGGAAGCAATTTGCCAGGAGCGTCAATGTGTAAAAACACAGGTACAAATTTTATAAAACAAGTTAATTAAGCTCTTCGAGATTCAAAGTACATTTGTCATAAGGTTTGTTAATTTCCTTTAATTATGACTTTTGTCGGTACTCGGAACTCGGTGGATTAGAATCAAACGGAAATTGAGCTAATTAACTTACGGGAAACATTTCATGGCTCGCAATAAAAAATTTGTAAATTAAAAGCTGATCCTAAAGTTTTTGCTTTTTGTTCAAGCTGTTAAAACGTTGAACTTGTTGATAAACTTACTGAGGAGATTTCGATATAAGTCGGTCCTCGGTTTGTGCGACTTGGTTGAAAATCGTAGAGAAGAGAAAATCTGAAAGGACCTTTTCTCTTTAAGATTAATGAACAACGGTACACAATTGTAGCCCGGAAAAATAGTTGAGCGTAGCGAAAGCGTTATGTCGATGTGCCGTCGCTCTCAATTCATTCTTGAGGACAATCACAAGGCTCATTAGGCCAAAGGAGACAATTCATTTCTCGTGGGTGGGTCGTCCGTGAAATTAAAATAATGGTCTCACATGTCTTTTCTCAGAAAACCGTTAGCCGTCTCTTAGATCAGACATGGACAATTTAAATAAAGTAATCAAGAGTTTCAACCCAAACTATGTTGCCAGAATCAAAAATTGCAATAAAAATAGATTTCGGGAGACTACAAACAATTTCCAGGGACATAATCAGATATAAAATAAATTTACAATAGAAATACATTTCGTACTCAATTTACGTCTTCGAAACACTATCTCACATAAGTACAATACGTTGTTAAAATATAGTGTGATATCTCTCAATGATGGGCGGAGAGAATCGCGGATTGCCTGGAGCAAGAAGTGTAATAATGGAAATGAGAAAGAGATAAAAGAAGAGATTGTAAAAGAGAAGGCACGCGGAAATAATATCTCAGTATTAGCATATATCGAGCGATGGAGCACAACCGATTACTGAGGGGTCGAAACATACGCACCGATCACATGCATTAGGTCAGCATATGCATTAAACACCGACGACGTTACTGAGTCCATGACGAATCCGGGTTACGGGGTGTGTCCAGTGTTTCGCCCACTCCAAGATTTTAAGTCTCCTCGTTAAACCATGCTCTGCACTTGGCTCTAAATATGGCTTATAACCGTCACTCGAAAATTCTGTAATTTACACCGAGATCCTGTGATCAGCGTACACTCGTTAATATTGATATTTGAATCCCGAACAACGGCCAAAAACCAACCATTACACGAAAATTGAATTACGTAGTTTGCGCGCAAGTTGTATCGCTTTCGGCGATAAGATTAAAAAGATTCTGGTCTTATGCTGAAGCCTTCATCTCGGTAGGTACAGATATTTATGGTGAATTCTGAGATAATCGCAGTTCTCGAATTATTTTGGACTTAGTCCGTAATACGTAACACATGATCCTTAACACGTAATACGTAATCCGTATTCCGCAACCTATGTGACACTTAATCCGTGCACGTAAACCGTAACATAGAATCCGTAATCAGTAAATGTAAAATGTAATCCGTTTCCGTCAACATGTAACACGTAAACTGTAAACATTAATATGTTATCTGTAACATATAATATGTAAATCGCAGAACGTAATCTATGAAAGTAAACAATAACACAAAATCCATGATTAGTAATCCGGAAACTTAATCTGCTATATGCGATACGTAATCCGTAAGACGTAAACCGTACCCGAAAAAAAAAAATATATTTATCCGTCATCTGTAATCCGTTCTGTAATCAGTTATTATCTGTAATATAAATAACACGTAATGTGTTACACGTATTCAAAGCACGTAAAACATAAAATGGAATCCGTAACAATGTAAAACTGGAATCAGATGACGATTTTGTTTACCTGAAAATGAAAAAGGCGAACAGAGGGAAGAAATAAATTAACATAATTCTTTCTGTCAGGGGAAAATGAAGGAAGTGGTACTATTGTCTAACTTTTATTTTTCACAGAGCACTTTTGCTTCCGGTAGTAGTTCTCTGTTTGCACTAAGGTGGATGATTCATAAAGAGGGTAAAATTAGAAAAATAGAGAATTTATTCTGAGGAGAATAGCAGTTCCCATTTAAAGCGACGCATGCATTGTACTGTTCCGCATTTTCGTGAGTGACATTTCGAGTCCTGGTTTGTGTTCCTCCCTCCCATTTAGTCATTTACTCTAACCACCCCTACAAACCAACGCAGCTCGAATCCTCGTCCGAGGATGGCTCGCTTTTGCTCCCAACTTCCTGGCACCGCACGCGATCCTTCATGGCGTCACGTAAATCCTTGGCGCACACAGTCCTCTGCATGCTCGGTAAACTATCGTCTAAACTCGGTTCAACGGACTTGTACGTGGACATACCCGACCACAGGTTTTCGACTAACAAGCGCAATGCCATTGCCGGAGACGAAATTTGGATTTCATCATCAACACTGTGCTCTGATTTTAGGTTGAGCAAATAACTTTAGTTAAATATCAGGCAATGTTAAAAGTAAACCAGCTTATATACATTGTTCTCTTACTTTATCTTTAAGATTGAACGATTCTTCAAATTTAAATTAACGTTTTCAAAACATTGAATACAGATTACTTAATCCATATTTCGTTTGAGGGCGTGGGCGGGTCAATAAGGGCGAATGTACAAGTAATTAACAAAAGGAAATGTGAATGCGATGTGAATTTAGATGATAAAACAAATGCTGATTCAGATATTTATGTAGATGATGATAAAGGTTTGCGATGCGGAGCATATGTAAATGTCGATGTAAAACAGGTGAGTTATGAATATTTATTAAGTGCAATTAAAAATGAGATTCTGCATTGATAGTAGATCTAGTTGTGGATGTGTTTCCAGTGAAACATGACTAGTTTCTTCGGAAAAGTTCGTATGTCGGTTGGCCTCTGAATTAATCAGAAAGACTAGAGGTTTGCGTGTTTCGAACTGGCGCGGCACAAGAACTAGTGCATACGAGAAAGGTACGATGGGATAGCATTTATGATCCCAGGAATTACGTAAGGCCTGGCTGAAGAGAGCAAGTACAAGGATCAACCTTATGAACGATGAACAAAAAGGAGAGGAAGAAGCGACTATTGTTTCTCTTCGCTTGCCATTAAAGCGATATTACATGTCAGGCTGGCAGTAATAGAAAGATCCTTTTTCCTCTCCGTTGGCAGACATGACGGCAAGTCGTAAAGCTCTATACTTGCTCAATGCGCGTTTATTCTTCCGGCCCACGAGCAGGTGTTAACGACTCTAGCAAAGTGGAACTTGAAGAAAAAGACCAACTCTTACGGAGCCTATTTCTGTCCGGAGAGTTTTCAGTCACAACTGCATCTTAATTCCAAAGCCTCAATTTAATTGAAACCCCATAAAATTTTTCAATGCCACTTGTTTTCAATCCCAGTTTCCACAATTTTAAATTTTTATTTCCCGCCACCCTTTTTCAGGTGAATAGATCGTCATCCAATTTCAGTTTCGCATCCTAAGCATCAACCCTCTCCATCGCGTCAAATATTCGTCCTCGTTTTGTTATCTATTGATATCGGATGGTGCATGCGGTGGCTTTTAATGGAATTTGCTGGGAAATTACCTTCAGCGTGCTCGTGTTTGCCGATCTTGCATCAAAGCGCTTCCGAGACAGAAGAGATGAGTGGGGACTGAAGGAAAAATTAAGTGGGAGGAATGGCCAACAGTGCCGGGGAAGCGAGTTATTTGCTGAGCAATTCCTGTTGCAGGATTGCACTCAGGACGATTCAGCCTCGAGGGCCGAACACTCCTTTCACTCGACGTCCGGAATGAATTGTGAAACGCTTAACGGCTAAGCTTTGTAAGAATAGTCTGAGACCAATCCTCCCTCCTGTTTGGTACTCTCATTAATTGCATTCAGAATATCTTAAAATATTTAATTGACTCATTTAATTTCGTTTCATTCTACATATACTCTTCTATAACTTGAAATAATTCAAAAATTTTATTACGTATTGTGTTTACAACTTAGTTTTACATCTGATATGTGACGGATCACGTGCTACGTTTTATCAATACGGATTACGCATTACATGTACGTATTACGTATTACGTGAACGAATTACGCCACAAGTAATACGTATTGCAGATTACGCAATATGTGTTTTGGAACACGTGTTACAAGTGCGGAATTACGGATAGGTGAACGGTTGCGGATACAATGTTACGTGTTACGGTTTTCGTATTGCGCTTTTCGGATTCGGATGACGTATTACATGTTATAGATAAAGTGTAACGAATTATTTATTACGTTTGACGGATTCCTTACTACGTGT
Organism: Synergus gifuensis; assembly: GCA_904066015.1. NCBI lineage: Eukaryota > Metazoa > Arthropoda > Insecta > Hymenoptera > Cynipidae > Synergus > Synergus gifuensis. Next base: position 214,640 of record CAJFCO010018496.1, read on the forward strand.
TGCGGGTTACGAATTACATTCGCGGATTGCGGATTACATCTTACGATTTACGAGTTATGGTATACGTGTTACGGTTAACGTGTTGCCTTATCGCATTACGGATTATTTATTACGGGTTCGGATTGCGCCACACGTAATACGTATTACAGATTACGTAATACGATTTTGGAAAACGTGTTACAAGTGAGGAATTACGGATACATGGACGGATTGCGGATATCATGTTACGTGTTACGGTTTTCGTGTTGCGCTTTTCGGATTCAAATTACGTATCACATGTTATAGATAACGTGTAACGAATTACTTATTACCAGAGAGCGGACGAGCCTGGCTGTGAAGTTGCTCACCGAGCCAGGCTAGGCAGTTAACTAACTCGTCCGCTCTCTGTTTATTACGTTTGACGGATTCCTTATTACGTGTTGCGGGTTACGAATTACATTCGCGGATTGCGGATTACGTATTATGATTTACGTGTTATGGTATACGTCATACGGTTTACGTGTTGCGCTATGGAATTACGGGTTATTTATTACGTTTTCGGATTACGTCCGACGGATTCGGTATCAAAATATACGTCTTACGAATTGAAGCATTTTAATTGATTCAAAAATTGATTCTTCTGAGAGAATCGAATATACCTATTGTAAAATGACTAAGCATCATATTCAAGGCTATTTTCTCTTGAAATGTATCAAGTACGCCAGCTGAAGGAATTTTATTCTCTCGAACACCTTATGAACTCGAGAATTACATTCTATCTCAACTCGAGTATCAATTGCTTGATGTAAATCGAAGCAGTGTTTCCTTCCTAAAGTTCCGGAAGTTGTACCTTTGAGACTGGAAGAGACTTATCGAACCCAACATTAGATCCAGAGCAATATATACTGTGGAGATCTAAATGTCAGAGAAACTGAACTGGCGAGACGATCGATTGCTTGATCGAGTTCCGGAAATAGACTCTCAGAAAAATCTTGTTCCTTATCCTATCGTTTTCGATGATCAATTCGGTAGGAAATGGAAGGGTCTCCACCTGGTTGATAGGATTCGAAGAGGTTAGCGTCTACAATTCTTTCCTGGAAAGCGGTGAAAAAAAGCAACAGAAGTGTGAAGTTTGTGAACAGGAAGTTTGAAACAGCTCTCGACATTGCTTTTAAAGTAGGACGTAATTTTTAAAGTTCTAACATAGTTATTACAAGTTTTTCCATATTTACATGACCGTCATCAGCATTAAAATGTTGAAGAATTTTTTATTTATGACAAAAATAAAAATTGCTTATCACTTTTAGGCATAATAATAATAATGATGAATTTAAATCAACCCAGTGGGCAAAATATATTGGAAACGTTTTTGGAACGTTCCAAAAACGTTTCTAATATCTTTTGCCCACTGGGAACTTTAAGAACCTTCTCCTGAATGAAATTGAATCTAAAAATTGTTTTAAACAGTAATTTCTTGAGAATTTATCTCCTAATATGTCTCTTCTACCTTGAAATTCTATCTAGCAGCGAGACGCGAATTAAAAGGATAATTATTATAAGCATGAGCAATTTCCATAAAGAACTCTGTTTTCTATGGAGAAAAGAAAGCGCCGAGAAGCTAAACATAACTTCCGTTCCCTCTCTCTTTCCAATAATAAGGTAATATTAATAATAAATATTCCTAAGTATTTCCAAACGCCAAAGACAAAGAAATTATTTTATCATTTTTACCGGACGAGTTGAGAGTTCTCTTACTGGAAATGCGTTTAGGCTTATTCGATTAGAATTTTGAACGCCTTTTCGATTCACTACAATCGATTTCCTTGTACGGGACGACCTCACTTACACACACCCGTTAGACACGATCTTGCCCTTTAGTTTACCTTTCCTCGCCTATGGTACGAGACTTGCTTTAGGCTAGGAAGAACAGCCGAGCAATAGAAAGAGAGCCAACAGGGGTGCGATTTAAAGAGCAAAGAGGACAACGAATGATACTAAGATAAATTGCATGTCAGACTTAGGCACTTGATTTTCCCTCTAGAACTCGTCTAGACGACGTTCTGGCGCGATTTTCAGGTTCATTCCCTCGAGAAAACAGAAGAGGGTACTTCTCGCTTTTCCAAAAGTGGAACGAGACAAGTGCATTCCTTGAAATGTGGAATATTGGACTGGATGTTATATAAATTATTTCCATAAAATTTTCCACAAATTATTCACTATTTTATTCAAATAGACGAAAATTACTTTCAGTTTACATTTTAAATTTACGTCTTACGAAAAGATATTATGTGTTCGAATAAAAATGATGTGTTATTTATACGGATTGCGTGTCACAGATACTAATTACGTGTTACGAATTTTGGATAAGTGCTACAAATTCGGATTACGTGTTACGGTTACGATTTACTTGTTACGGGTTTCGGATACGTGCTACAAAGTCGGATTACGTGCTACGGTTACGATTTACTTGTTACGCATTTGGATTATGTGTTACGGAAACGGATTACATGTTATATGGAGACGGATTAAGCACAAGGAAATACAGGACAAGGAAATAAGGAGACGCTACAGATACATAACTTGAACATGTGTTACAAATTACGTGTTACGGATACGAGTTATGGATACAGATTAAGCCCACGGATAGGATACGTGACCAGGATTGCGTTCTACGAAATACGTAAACGGTTTACGATAACGGATTACGGGAACGTATGATGATAACGGATTACAGGAACGTATGGCGAAAGCGGATTACGGGAACGTATGACGATAACGGAAAACAGGCACGTATTATGGGTACAGAATACGGACATGGAAAGACGGATTATAGGTACATGATATGGACGACATTTAACGGATTACGTATTAAGGATCACGTATTACGTAATCATACTTTATATTCATATTCGTAACAACAATTTTATTTTCTTACACTGAATTCTACGAAAATAAAAGCAAACCCTCTCCAGATTTCCTATGGAATTAAATATCACGTTCCAACTGAGTGAATTAAGATTAACACTCAACTATTAATTTTCATTGCATTCTTTCTAGTTTCGCAGCCGTAATATATAAAGTATATGTAATTTCATAAAATTCGAAATTGAAAATCGCAGTTTGATTTGAAATGTAGTCTGGGCTTGTCGGGAAAATTGCAGAGAGGCCGGAATAACGATAATAATCGTAACTTTATGCAGCCTACTCGACTACTGCCGGGAATGATAATGGCGGGTACGCTAACTCACGAGCCTCGTTATTTGCATACGGCGGGCATCGTACAAGCAAGTAAAGAAACGAATGACGTAATACCTGTTGACGAGCGAGGCGGAGTGGTTTATTCAAAACGAGGAACTAATGACCGGCCGCACATCCGACTTCTTGAGTAGGAACGATCAAAAAGCCCCACCACCGCCCCCTCCCCAACTGTATGCATATTCCGGGCGAGTTTCTGTAACGGACCAGCCCGCCGCGGAGAGGATGCCTCCATCCACCTTATGCAAAACAGTCTATGAGCGATCTCGCGCTGCCGGGTTCATTAGCATCAGAGCTTTGAACATGCACTGGAAAAAGTATTATGAATGCGAGTAGTCCTCGCAGAAAATATTTTTCGTAGAAATTTTGAAAATTCATAACAAATACCTTAAATTTATATTTCACGTATAAATTTTACGGATTACGTTTCACGGATTACATTTCACGGATTACGTTTTGAGGATTACGTATTACGTCTTACGAAAAACTTATTACATTTAGAGGATTACGTATGGCAGATTACGATCACTTTTTACGAATTACATCTTGTATGTTAGATTATGGATTACATGTTACAGATCACGGAAGGCGGATTAAATGTTGCGGATCAGGAATAGAGGATTACGTGTTCCGGATGCGTGTCACGGATTACCTCTTTCACGTGTTAAGAAAAATGTATGACGTATAACGGATTACATTTCGTTTTCTGAATTACATCTTATAGATGGCTGATTATAAATTACAGAAATGTCTGACGGATTACGAGTTACACATGACGGCTAATGTATTATGTGTTATATGTTATTTTTAATGTGTGACGGATTACGTGTTACGGATTCATTCACGCATTACGGACTACGGTTCACCCCCTAAATTTCTAACTAAACGATTTAAAATAAAAACATTGCTACCTGCGTTATGCCTTAAGGTCCGTGAATTCATGTCTTGCATTTTACTGCTGTCTTGCGACTTAAGTTTACCACTTCATCCCTATCGAAAAATTCGGATTGAAATTCATTCCGAATCAATCCAAATCATTCCGGAATTTGTATCCGAACCACATTGGATTAAAGGTTCGGATTGATTCTGAATGAGTTTCGGATGAATTCGGACTGAAAACTGCCTTCGGATTAGGTCGGAATAAAAGTGTTTGGTTCGGATACAAATTTCGGATTGATTCGGAATGTATTTCAATCCGAAGCTTTCGCTAGGAATGTCCAGAGTCTTGTTCATTATTACGTACATTGCTTTTGGTCTATCAGTTTACATCCTGAGTTTGAAATCTGAATTTCTTGCTCTCAACTTTCAATTCCCTGCTTTCTACAAAGCACTAAGTGTTTTTTAGTAACGCTTAAACTGCTTTCTTTCTGTTTATTTTCTGGTCTTTTTTTATCTTTTCTGACCATTCGTTTTTGTTAAGGAGCACGTGTTTCGCTCTACCGCTGCAAATTTTCAAGATCGCACATTCTGGCTACGTGGCTCGTAATTTTAAGGTCTGCTCGGTTCTCAGAATACAAAGACGGTAATTCGCGCAGAAACCTGCTCGAGATTTTTACACACTGATTGTAATGCACATACTTAGAAGTTTCATTCCGCGGCGTAAAAAGATCATATTTCGCAACTCTTTAAGAACATCTCGCGTAACGTAAAACGAAAATAAAATTAAGTTGTTTCGTGACACAAAATCTTCGGTGAGTAATATTCCTCTGGGAATATTTATCAAATTTTAGTCACGCTCGCAAGGAAAAAAATTATGAGAGATTTATCGTTCAAGAGCAGGCAAAAATTTCAAATGGAAATTATGCAATTAAGAATTAACTTCTTTCCTGAACTAGGTTTTTTTTTCTTGAAACGTGTTATATTTTCCTAAATTGCGTTGTATTTTCTCAAAATGTATTAAATTAAAATAATAAATTACAATAAAACTATGTGTGTTGTGTATTATCTCGAATTGTGTAGATACGGTGTACAATTGTGTGGATATTGTATTTTCCTGAACTGAGTTGTATTTTCCCTAACTATGTTAAATTTTCCTGAAATGAGTTGTATTTTCTTGAACAGTGTTATATTTTTCCAAAACTGTATTAAATTTTCCCGAACTATGTTAACTTTTCCCAAACTCGGTTGTATTTTTTTGTATTTGGTTGTTTTTTTCTTGAACTATGTTATTTTTGCCTGAACTGTATTTTCCTGAATTAAAGTTCAAACTAGTTAAAAAAATTCAAGTAAAATCAAGTGAGTTCAAGAAAATTCAACACAAATTAAAACTCAAAAGATTTCAAGTCAAATCATTAAAAAAAGGCGTAAAGAATTCAATTCTATTAATTTTGTAATTTATTCTTATATAGGATTGTGGAAAATGAGCAGAAATTAGTTGTTACAAAATAGTTTTTGGCTAAGAAGAAGTAAATAGAATTTCCGAGAGTCGGATTATCGTTTCACTCGGTCTGTCATTAAATTCCATTACGGTAATAATTCCATTATCGTTACCAAACAGTCGCACACAAAGAGACCACAAACAAAGAGAGAAAGAGAGGGAGAGAGAGAGAGAGAGACACGAAAAGCGTCCGCGAAGACGCTGAACGAGATTGTTAGGATTATATTGCACCAAGCTCAACGTAATTCCGCTTAACGCCACTTGCCATGTTTGCACACTCACTGGATAAGAATTTCGATGTGGATTTCAAGCAAACGCGACGCGACGTTCAATATTTCAATCTTTTTAATGTTTTCTACGGAATTGACAGACTTTCTTTCAACGTATAGAAAATATTTTACTGAACTGAATTGTATTTTTCCGAAGTAGATTATATTCTTTCAATTCTTGTTACATTTTCCTAATTAAAAAATATATTTTCTTAATCTACGTTAAATAGGGTTGTTTCCAAAGTTAGATATCAGTTATCCAATGAATGAATTTTATAGTTTATAAAATTCTAAGTTTAAAAACGCCCATAAAATATTTTTTCATATTATTTACTATTTTTTATTTAATGTTGAAATTTGAATTTTATATCACGATTTCGATTGCAGGGCCACTCTGACGTCATAGCGGTCGGATTTTCAACCAATCACAGCTTATGTGTCAGTGATTCTCAAATATATTTTTCTCTGCCGATATTTTGTTTTGGTTATGTGCACGACGAAAATAGAAGTAAAAATATTAGTTAAAGAAACGCCAAACGAGGGTTTCGTGAAAACCAATAGTGGAAATCTACTGAAAGTATATATATTTATGGTATCGGAGTATTTTAAGAGTAATTGTGACTTCGTAAGTATTCTCAAAAGATTCATTTGATAACTTATAGCCATATAGGTTGTGTTTCACTTCTTTTATATAGAATTTTTCGTTATTGTCAAATATAAAAATACTTTTCATGCACAAATTTTCTTTTTTTGTCACATAAGCCTGAATAAGTAAAGCTATCAAATAAAAATAATCAGAATTGACACCAGACCGTGGCCTAACCTCTTTATTATAAGTTTCGTTAGTTTTCATGAAAGCCACATCGTCATATTAATAATTATGAGAACCTCTATGTCACGTGACATCCACGTGACACCAATTTGAATAGATATTTTTTCGCCTTCAATTTTTAATAATTTTTTTCTGTTAAACGACTCAGCAGAAAAAAAATTTTAATTCACATTGAGTTTAGATTAAAATTATGTATTCAAAAATTATTATATCTAAAATTGTGAAACAACCCTATTTTCGCGACCTGTGTTGTATTTTCTTGAAATGTGTTAAATTTTCCTGAATTGGGTTAAATTTTCCTAAACTGAGGTGTAGGTATTTTCCTAAATTGGGTTGTATTTGAAGGTGTTACATTTTCCTGTACTCGAATATATTTTCCCAAACAAATTTACATTCACATGATTTTTATTATTATTTTCCTACTTTTAACCCTTGCTTGTCACAATGGGGTGGATTACACCCCAGGCTTTTTTTTCTCTTAATTTGAAGTACCGAAACGTGAACGAAATCGCTTTAAATCAATATTTGTCAATAATTCGAGACAAACCAATTGTCAAAAAAAATATCCAATATTTAATTTTTTATTACAGTTTTTATGGCTGAATTTAAATAGAATAGAGTTAAGCTGAGGCTGTGTTAGGAGAGATATATAGAAATAGAGAAATGTGGATTTAAAGAGATAGACGTGGATGTGGATTGAAATGAAAATAGAAAGGGATAGAGAACTAGAGATTGAAAGATATTGAAGCGAGTTGAGATTGACAAGGATAGACAAGAATAGGCGAAAGGTAGGAAGAAATAGAGAAGTGAGGATTGAAAGAGATAAGAGCGAATTTGAGTAACAAAGGGATAGAAAGAGATAGAATGTAATAGACGAGAGATAAATAGAGATAGAGAAGTGCGAATTCAAAGAGATAAAGAAAATTTTAATTGTAAAGTAGATAGAAAGAGATAGACGGAGATAGACAATAGATTGAAAGAGGTAGAGAAGTGAGGATTAAAAGAGAGAGGCGCGAATTTTGATTGATAAGATGATAGAAAGGTATAGACGAGAATAGGCATGAGATAGTGAGGAATAGAGAAGAAGGAATTGAAAGAGATAGGAACGAATTGAGTTTGACAAGGAAATAGAAAGGGATAAACAAGAATAAGCGGGAGATAGGGAGGAATAGAGATGTGGGGATTGAAAAAGATAGGCGAGAACGAGAGAAGTGTGGATTCAAAGAGATAGGCGTGGATATACAAAGACAGACAAGAATAGGCGAGAGATAAATTGAGATAGAGAAGTGCGGATTCAAAGAGATAAAGAAAACTTTGATTGAAAAGGAGATAGAAAGAGATAGACGATAAATTGAAAGAGGTAGAGAAGTGGGGATTGATAGAGATAGGCGTGGGTATAGATTGAGATGGAAATAGAAAGGGATAGAGAACTGGAGATTGAATGAGATTAAAGCGAGTTGAGATTGATAAGGATAGACAAGAATAGACGAAAGGTAGGAAGGAATAGAGAAGTGAGGATTGAAACAGATTGAAGCGAGTTGAGATTGACAAGGATAGACCAGAATAGGCGAACGATAGGAAGGAATAGAGAAGTGAGGATTGAAACAGATAAGAGCGATTTTGAGTAAAAGGAGATAGAATGAGATAGAGAAGTGAGGATTGAAAGAGTTAGGCATGGATGTAGATAAGCAAGAGATAAAAAAGAATAGAAAAGAGGAGATTCATAAAGATAGGTGTGGATGTGGATTAATATGGAGATAGAAAGAGATAGGCGGGTATAGACGAAAGGTAGAAGTGGATAAACAATCTTTATTCCTTTCTATCTTGAGGATAGAAACAGATAGAAAGGAATAGGATTTATATCTCTTTACAGCAGGGTAGGCTGTATTTTTTCAAAATTGTATTTTCGCTGGAATTATGTTGTACTTTCTTGAACTATGTTGTATTTTACTAAACTGTATTTTCCTGAACTGTATTGTATTTTATTTTCCCGATCTTCCTAATATCTTCTACAGAATTGAAAAATTTCTTGTAACGTATCGAAGGCACTCTCAAATTAATTTCGAAAATTCTTTTATTTTATCTTCCTGAAGAAATAACCTAGAATCTGAATGAAATTTGAATAGCTAAGTATTCTCGAAGCTTCAGCAGACAGAGTCTCGTAATCTTAACAATTTTCGATCTTTCTGCCTTTCATCCTAGTCACAGAATCCCGAGCCGGTTCTCCTTATTCATTCTTGACTCTTCTGTTTATCTCTAAGGTAGAATCGCTTCCCTCTCGACTTCTTCCTGCTCACTCACTGCGAGTCAGCGTATTTTAATAATTTTACCCGGTAGCTGATGCTTTTTTTACCCGTTATAAAATTCAAAGTCGAGGAAATGAAAGCGCCATTTCGCTTGAGAGCGATAGCTCTTTTCGAAGATGTAGTTGACAGGACTTTTAGCATCGTAACTTGAAGAAAAAGTAATTACATTTCAGCTTAAACTTAAGGATAAATAGTAAAAAGTCTGCGACGAGATTTACTTCAACTAATTATATATTTTCATAATTATATATTTTCATGACTTTGGTGAAAATATCGAAGAGAACAAAGATTTATCAGTTATTCTGGAAAATGTTTCAGAAAAATACAACACAATTCATGGAAATTCAAGACAATTCGTGAAAATACAACCCAGTTCAGGAAAAGACAAAAAGTACGGGAAAATATAACACAGTTCAAAGAAAAAACAGTACAGTACAAGAAAATATAAAACAGATTAGGAAAATACAACCGAGTTCGGGAAAATGCAATCGAATACAGAAAAATAAATTAAAGTTAGAAATTTGGGAAATATTCATGTGCCTTTTAAAGAATTCTTTTTTTTTACTCCGGTACACTTTAGTTTCTGCAGAAAAAACCCGAGTCACCTTTCCAGGATCAAAGATCATCCTGCTTGCGGTTAAACTGCGAAATAAAATTACCACAGAATTCGCAGATTAATTGCCGCGCTCTCGTTGAAAAATGAGGATACCTGAGGCTCACAGGCGAATCCAGATGCAAAGAGAGCCGCGTGGAAAGAACGCACGCAAAAGTCGAACGGCGGTGTTTCTTTGTGAAGATTTCTCGCGTTGGGAGCAATAATCGTGTCTTCGTAAAAGACTGGTTTGTCAGCGGTTGACCGTCGCCTGAGATATCTGTCTGTCATCATCTTCGAAATATTCGCTTAAGTATGCTCCTCTGCGTTAATTTGTTTTCTCTCCTTGTACTTTTTTTTTCCTTTCATTTATTACATTTTATTACATTTTATTTATTTTATTACATTTTATTACATTTTCTTGAACTGGGTTGGATTTTCTTGAACTATATTGTATTTTACTGATCCGTATTGTATTTTGTTGAATTATGCTGTATTTTCCTAGTGTGTTAAATTTGCCTGAACTTTATTCAGGGTGGCCACAAGATTCAATTTTTCAATTACCCTGACACTTTCCTGACTTTTCCCTGACTTTCAGACCAATTTCCCTAACAGGAAAGTATTAAAAATACAAATAAATTTTCAATAATAATACTATTGAAATTTTTCAAAAATTTTGTATACCTAATACCACTTTAAATCTTTTGAAATTTAAAATCACTTCACAACATTTAACATTTGTAAAAATCTCTCGAATTTACAACAAAACTTTTGAAATCTCTTAAAATTCATTGAAATTTCTTGAAATTCCTAAAAACACCTTAAAATTCCACGAAATCCCTTCAAATTTGTTAATATTTCATGAGATCCATTCAATTTTCGCTAATCTTTTGAAAATTCCTAAAAATCCTTTGAAATACTTTAAAATTTTAAGAAAAACTTTAAAATCTTTTAAAATTCTAAAAAATCTCTTAAAAATTCCTGTAATCCATCAAAATTCCATAAAAAATTTTCAGAATCTCGTGAAATATTTGTAAATTCCACGAGGAATTTTAAAATCTCTTAAAATGCACAACAATTTCTTTAAATTATTGGAAACCTATTGAAATCATTTAAAATTCGCTGAAATCTTTTGAAATTCCTAAAATATCTTTAAATATCTTAAATTTCCACTATGAAATATTTAAATTAATTAATATAAAATATTAATTTATTAATCTATTAATACAAATTTACTATAAATTTATAAATTTAATTAATATAAATTTATTAATATAACATATTTAAATTAATTCCATGAAATCCTTTACAATTATTTTACACAATCGTTTACAAATCATAAAAATCTCGTGAAATTCTATAAAATTCCCTAAAGTGCATTAAAATCTTTAAAAAAATTCTTGAAATAAAAAATCTCACAAAATAATTTAAACATAAAACTAGCTGTGAAGCTGTATCAACTTTTGTACTCATTCAATGAGCACTTTGCTTCCTATAAGCAAATATTATTTGCTCATAGAAGAAGCATTAAGTTTTACATCAACATTAAATTTTGATTATTTGAGAAGTTATATTCGAAAAGTTCATTCTCGAAAATTACAATAAAGCATAACTTTCTTATTTTTCAATGAAATGCATGAATCTTATAGGTCAATCGATTTGTCTGGACGCAAGGAACCTTTATTTTCCTTACGTCAGCTTCAAATTTTGAATATCAGAGAAGTTATAATTGAAAAACTAATTTTTGAAAATTAAATAGAACCATAACTTTATTATTTTTCAGTGAAATGAAATAATATTATAGACCAATCGATTCGTCTCGATGCAAAGAACATTTATTTTCCTTACGTCAGGTCAAAATTTTGATTATTTGAAAAGTTATAGTCGAAAAATTATTTTTTGAAAATACAATTAACCATAACATCCTTAATTTTTAATGAAATGCATTAATCATATAGGTTAATCGATTCGTCTCGACACAAGGAATCTTTATTTTCCTTACATCAGCTTTAAATTTTGAATATTTGAAAAGTTATAGTGAAAAAATGAATTTTACGAAAATTATAAAAGTACACGAAACTTGTAAAATTAAATATTTTGGTAAACCCATGTAAAAAAATTCAACTTGGTAAATAGTGGAATAAATATGCCAAATTTCATCAATTAATCTAAAATCCTTCAGGATACAACAAAAAACATACAATACGTAAAAAAATTTTAAAATTTTTGAAAAGTTTTCAAAATTCTCTAAAATTTCACAAAATTTTTAGAAAATCGTAAAAATCTCATGAAATCCTTTAAAATTTTCCAAGATACTTTAAAATTCCTTAAAATTCTTTGAATTCTCTAACCTTTCTTATAAAAATCTCTTAAAATTCCATGAAGTCCTTTTAAAATTCAACTAAATCTTTTAAATATTATACAAATCACTTATAATCACTTAAAATCCCTAAAAACCTCTTAAAATCCTTCAAAATTATTGAAAATGTCTTGAAATCATTAGAAACCTATAGAGAATCTCAGAGAATACCTGGAAATTATTTATAATCCTTCGAAATCTGTGGATAGTTTTTAAAATTTGTTAAATAAATTATAAAAGTTATATACGTAATATATACAACAAAAATAACATAGTTAACATAATTTATGTTAACATTTCCCCGACTTCCCTGACATGTGGCCACCTTGTTGTTGTATTTTTCCGATCTGTGTTTTGTATTCTATAACTGAAGTGTTGTATTTTCCCCAACTGTATTGTAATTTCTTGTACTTTGTTGTCTTTTTCTGAATTGAATCTTGTTTTCCTGAACTGGATTGTATTTCTTCAGAACTCAGAGTAGTTTATATTTAAAAAAAGACCATTATATTGAATTTAAACTAGACATAGTTAATAATACGTAATTGGCTGTTTCTCTGAATTTCATTGTATGCCAATGAATTTATAAAACACCTTTCAAAGGTAGTAACGACAGCAGAGAGCAGAGATATCGTACACTCGACATTGTATATGGCTTACCGCATCTGGTCTCGCTGGTAATGTAAGTTTCGTGCAAGGCGGTGCGGTGGTTCGCGTTTGCATAGAGCGAACTCGTAAGTACCGTAGTTAGCGTAGAAACGGCCGGAAGTTAGGCAGATTAAGTTTAATGCGCCGCGCACTAGCCTGTGATTTTCCGGCATATTCTGCGCTCCAAGCTCTAATCGAACACTCCTGGATCATTTATTGCAGTGATAGAAACGATTTTAATTCACCTAAAGTGCTGAATAATTTACGAATCCATAAAATTCGATTTCTCTATTTTACTCAACAAATATTAAAATTAGAATTTTCGCTGTTGTCATCCCAGCTGGAAGTAAAGATATAGAAATCCTATCTCCTTCTATCTCTAAGATAGAAAGGGATAAAGATTGCTTATCCCATCTTATATCTCGCTTATCCCCACTGTCTCTTTCTATCTCCATCTCAATCCACATCAACGCCTATGACTTTCAATCTCAATTCGCTTTTATCTCTTTTAATCCCCATTTCTCTATCCCTTTCTATCTCCATTTAAATTCACATCCACGCCTACCTCTTTCAATTTGCATTTCTCTATCTCTATCTATCTCTCGCCTATTCAATTCTGTCTCTTTCTATCTCCCTCTGAATTAAAATTGCTCCTATCTCTTTCCATTCTCACTTCTCCATCCCTTTCTATATCCCGCCTACTCCTGCCTATCTCTTTGTATCTCGTCAATACCTTTCTATCTCTAACCTAGTCCGTTCTATCTCTTTCTATCTCATTTTCCATGTCAATTCTCCCCTATCTCTTTCAATCCCCAAATCTATATTCATTTCTACTTCTCCCCTATTCTTGCCTATCCTTTTCTATCCCCTTGTCAATCTCAATTCGCTCTTATCTCTTTCAATTCTTACTTCTCTATCTCTTTCTATCTCTCACCTATTCCTGCCTATCTCATTCTATCTCGTCAATTACAATTTCGCTCCTACCTCTTTCAACCTCTATTTATTCCTTCCTATCTCTCGCCTATTCTTGTCTATCCCTCTCTATCTCCTTATCAATTTCAATTAATTCCTATCTCTTTCAATCCCCACTTCTCTTTTTATCTATCACCTATTCTCTTCTATACCTTTCTATCTCCTTGTCAATCAAAATCACTCATCTCTTTCAATCCTCGCTTCTATATCCCTTTCTATCCCTCACCTATACTCGTCTATATTTTCTATCTCTTTGTTAATCTCAATTCTTTCCCCTATTTTGATCCCTACTTCTCTATTCCTTCCTATTTCTCGTCTATTCTCGCTTATACCTTTCCATATCCTTCTCAATCGCAATTCGCTCCATCCCTTACAATCCCCACTCATATATACCTTTCTATCTCTAATCCAGTCCGTTTTATCTCTTTCTATCTCTTTTTCCATGTCAATTCGCTCCTATCTCTTTAAATCCCTAAATCTATATTCCTTTCTACTTCACATCTATCCCTTTCTATCTCCTTGTCAATCTTAATTCGCTCTTATTTCTTCCAATCCCCACTTCTTTATTCCTGCCTATCTCACTCCTATTCTCGTCTATACCTTTTTATCTTCTTGTTTAAGTTAAATTTTCCTAAACTGGGGGTCAATTCTGTAATTTCATTTTCATTTTCATTTTCATTTTTACTTTCACTTTCACTTTCACCTCACTTAAGGTCTTGTCAAAATTCACGGCGGATTTGAATTTTGGAATTTCTAAATCCACGACGTTTTTCAATTTTCAGAAACTGTCAAAGAAGAGAAAAGTCATATTACAAATATATTCCAATTTCCTACAATAAATTTTTCTACGATGAATGCCTCTCATCAGAATTTGAATAGTTTTGATGTTCTGACCTACAGTCCAAACACTATTGTGGTCAAATGTAAAAGTTAGTTAAAAAATATAGTTTAAATGTAATTTTTATTATTTTTATAAATGAAATAATTAAGATAAACGTCTCAGCATTCGCGACTTGAGTCCCTATAATCGTAACCCTATATTTACTTACTTTTTATGTATAATTATAATATAATATAATGTAATATAATATAATATAATATAATATAATATAATATAATATAATATAATATAATGTACTATAATATAATATAATATAATATAATATAATATAATATAATATAACATAATATAATATAATATAATATAATATAAAATAATATAATATAATCTAATATAATATAATATAATGTGTACTCTGTTCTATACTGTGTGAAATTTTCATGAACTGTGTTGTATTTCAATGAACTCTGTTTTATTTTCCTGCACTCTGTGAAATTTCGCTTAACTGAATTGTATTATCGCAAATTGGGTTTTATTTTTCCGAAATATGTTTTGTATAATATTCCTGAACAGCATTATATTTCTCTCAACTGGATTATATTTTCCCAAATTTAAATGAATTTATCCTCAATAAATATGCCGTTTAAAACAAAAAAAGAAAACAAAGAAAGAAGAAGAAGGTATTAAAAAGAAATAAACAAATGTGGAATGAGCTCCGAGTATCTCTATTTCAAGGAAGAAATATTTCCTCTGAAATCGACAATCGCAAACGTGTTTCTGGACTTGCTGTTTTATTCAAGGTATCTCGGAATGCTTCCAAAACCCCTAAATCATTCACTCGTTGTAAACAGTTCTTTAATTAAGAATTTATTCCTCAGGTTGGCAACAAGGTTCTACATACGAACAGAAAGAAAGAGGAGAAGGCGGAAGAGAGAAAGAGAGAGTTTTCTCGTAAGATTCGTCGTAACTTACGGTAGTTAGCAAGAGTACACCGTGGTAACTTCATTCGTTAAATTATACGGGAGTTAAAAGCATCTGCCGGCGTCGTCGCCGCAGTGCCGTAACTTAAGTTTTTGTTGGGGGCACTTTCTAGTGCTCCCAACTCAAAAACTTTCTCCTGCCTTTAAACTTCACAAATTACTTATGAAATAGGTAAACTCGTTGTTTCTTTATTGAATTAGATAATATACTGAAATGGAATTAAGTCTGAACTTTTTATACATGATAATTTATGGAAAGAATTCAGGAAAACACACCAGAGTTCGACAAAATAAGCATAGTTCAGAAAAATACATCCCAATCTAGGAAAATACTATAAAATTCAGATAAATTCAAATCAGTCCGGAAGAATACATCACAGTTCGCAAAAATTAAACCCGGTTGAGAAAAATTTAACACAGTTCAGAAAAATACATCAAAATACGATAAAAATACAACTCTGTTGAAAGTAAAAAGATAGAAAAGGATAGAAATTTTGGATAGAAAAGGATACAAACTTTCAATCCCTCCCAAGTGTACACTTTGCATCCATCAAGTGTTATCTTCTTCTATCTTTGTGTGTATCCATCGTTTTCACTAGGCTCTATCCTTTCCTATCTGCTTCTATCCATCCCAAAAAATTTCTATCCACTTTCTCTATCTTTTCTATCCTTAGTTTCAATCTTATTAATTTTCAAATTTTCAAAATGCATTCTTATATTTTAAATACAATATTTTGTACATAAATATCATTCTAATCTTGCCGCAAACACATATAACACTGAAAAATCCACATCCATGGGGGCGCGAACCTTCGCGCATAAATTTCGCTATCCAATATTTAGTCCACTGAGCTAACAAATGATTTAGGAGTTGTGTTGTAAAAACCAGTATCACTCATCCAAAAAAGCTCTATCCCAATCTATCCCTTGTTTAATCATCTCTATCTTTTTCAATCTCTGTTAAGTCAATAACTTATATCTTAAATCTCATTTATTTCTCATCTATCCATCTCTATCCCTTTCAATCTCTTTGTTAGTATAATCACTAACCTCTATTGAAATGGATAGACTTGATAGTATACTTAAAGAGCGATAGAGAAGGATTGAAATTATTATACGCAAATAGATGTGGATGTAAAGGTATGGATTGAAAAGGATAGACTTCCTAGAAGATTGAAAAAAGAATAGAAAAGGATTAAGATGATTAGATTAAGGATAGGCACGGATAGAAATGTAGTGATTGAAAAGACTTGGTAATACACTTCAAGAGAGGTAGGAAAGGATTAAAAGGATAGAAATGGATAGAGATAGATAGACTTGATAGAAAAAGATAGAAATGGATAGACTTGATACTATACTTCAAAAGAGATAAAGAAGGATTGTAATTATTATGCGTGGATAGATGTGGATATAAAGGTATGGATTAAAAAGGATAGGCTTCCCAGTAGATTGTAAAAAGGTTTAGATGATTATATTAAGGATAGACATGGATAGAATGTAGTTATTGAAAGGGATAGACTTGGTAATACACTTCAAAAGAGATAGGAAAGGATTGCAAAGACGATAAAAGGATAGAGATGGATAAGAATGGTAACGATTGAAATGGATAGACATGGTAGTATACTTAAAGAGAGATAGAAAAAGATTGAAATGATTATAGAAGGATATATATGGATAGATTAGTAGAGATTGAAAGGGATAAGCGTGTAAAAGAGATAAGTAAGGATTCAAATGATAGATATGGATAGGAAAGTAGGGATTGAAAAAGATAGACGCTGCAATATATTGCGAAAGGTATAGAAAAAGATTAATGTGGATAGGTGGAGAATGAAGAAAGATTAGCGTGAATAGATGGAGGATAGGAAATTATTGGCGAAAATAGACGCAGGATACAGAAAGATAAAAATATTGAGATTCAAAAAAAATAAGAGATTATTGTTATTGTAGATTAAAAAAGAGAAATAGATTGGTGTGGATAAGGATAGATTTGGATTCATTTTTCCTTTCTCTTTCAATTCTGAAGTTTAAAAAAGATTCAAATAGATAGACTTTCTATCTTTTTACTTTCAACAAGGGCAGTTAGGAAAAGTACGAGTATAATATAGTTTAGAGAAATACATCCCAGTTCTCATAAAAAATTGTACACCCAGAAAATAGTTTCTTTGATTCAAAGAAACTGTTTTCTGGATGTGGAAGGAACCATTTATAATTTTCTAATTACGGCTTTATTATTTTAATGAAAGTAGACTAAAGTAACATTAAAACCAGATGAATTATTCTCTGGATTTGGGATGCTCATGAAAAGAGCGAAAGAGGCTCGTCAACCAGTTGGACTTTCGGGGTAGATGATTCCCCTCGTTAATTGTTTGCTGATTGCAGCAATCTCCTCTCGATGATGGAAGAGAAAATTGCTTCTGCGAAATACCGCGTAGCGTCGCGAAAGTGGTAAACGTTTTCTGCTATCTTTAGTCCCTGCGGTAAATCAAATTCGTCATGCAACGGTCATGTCATCCGGCTCTTGAATCAGGATTTTAAGACATAAATAATATCAAATTTGTGTACAAAACATATTAAATATCAATGCAGTTAAGACCATATAAGACTTACCCGATACTACCTTACAGATATTTTTTTTCTGCAACGCCACGTCTACATTTATTAAGATATTAAATTGAAAATTTCTAAAATTTCAGCTACAATATTAAGGTACGTTTATTTGGTCATAAATATTGACATTTATAAAAAAAAAAAATTTTCAAAATTTTTTTTTTCATTTTTACAAATATTTAAGACCAGATAAACAAATCTTAGCATAGTTTCTTTAATTTTGGAAATTTTCAATTTGATATCTCAATAAATTTAGACGTTATCAAATTATATTGAAAAAAAAATTTTTCAAAAAAAGGTGAAAACTTTGGTACTTAAAGAAAATATAACATAGTTCGGGAAAATACAACGCAGTTTAGGATAATACAACGAAATTCGAGAAAATAAAACCAGTTCAGGAAAATTGAAAACAGCTGAGGAAAAAACAGCACAGATCAGGAAAATACAACCCAGTTCAGAAAAATTTAATACAGTTCGGGAAAATGTAACAAAATTCTGGAAAATATAGCGCCGTTTGGGAAAATGCAATCCGGGGGAGAGAAATACGAAGTAGTTTAGAGAAATAAATATAATACGAGAAAAGCGCAATTCATATTAGGAAAATTTTTGACACAGTTTAGGAAAATGCAATGCTATTTGAGTAAGTATAACAAACTTTAGAACAGTTTGAAAAAATACAAGCCAGTTTAAAGAAATTTAATACAGTTCGAGAAAATGCATCACCGATTGGGAAAATATAAGAAAATTTGGGAAAATACACCATAAGTGAGAAAAATACAACCCAGTTCAGGAAAATAAAGAAAATTATCGGCACTTCATCGCGAAATATTTGTTCTCGCAGCTAAACCTGCAAACAAGCATCGCATTAATCGATCAATACCAGATTAAATCAAGGCAAAGTAAACGATCCGATTTCGCAAATCCGGAGGTGGAAATAGGGAACTGCAGATAAATAAAATTGTCTTTGACGCAACTACAGGTTTCTACGGGTCTACGCTCGATAATTCAATTACATACTGAAACAGATATAGAATTCCATTTTCGAGAGCATTATTAATCATACCACTCATGTCAAGAGTTGACAATACAAAGCGATGAAAACTGACAAGGGGTTAACGAAGGGTTGAAACACGTCAGATCTCTGTTACTAAACTCTTGAGTATATTTTATGAGCTTGACACTTGGAATCAGACATCATCAATTTTGCTAACCGAATAATTATGGGGCGCATGAAAATGCCCCAAATTCTGGTTTTCATAAAATTTATTTTACATAAACTGATTTTATCTAATAATTTTTATTTTGCCTAAAAATTACTCGCCCTAATTTTTATTTTTCTGAATTATTATTTAACATAATTTTTATTTTTCTTAACAACTATTTTTCATAATTGTAATTTTTCCGAAATGCTATTTGTCATAATTTTCATTTATCCTAATGTTTGTTTGATATAATTTTCTTTCTTCCGAATAAACATCTAACCTAAAGTTCATTTAATCGAAACACCATCTGTCATAATCTCCAAGTCACCAAAACTCCAAGTAACAGAAATTTCATTCTTCAGAAAATGACGTCCGATGTTTCGATTGGCTGATTTGAATTTCGCGGCATTATTCAGCCAATCAAAATGTCGGACGCCATTTTCGGAAGAATTAAATTTCTGTTACTTGGAGTTTCGGTGACTTGGGGATTATGACAGATGGTGTTAGGAAAAATAAAAATTATGTTAAATAATAATTCGGAAAAATAAAAATTAGGGCAAATAATTTTCAGGAAAAATCAAAATTATGGGAAATTGAATTTAGGAAACATAAAAATTATAGCATATTATTATTAGATGAAATAAGTTTATGTAAAATAAATTTTATGAAAAACATTATTAGGGCCATTTTCATGCGCCCCATAACTATTTATATGATAAAATTATAAATTTCAAAATTGAAAAACTGGTAAAAATTTATTGAATTACTTTAAAAATTGGCGTACTTTAAGTCGCATTAAGAACTTTATATTTATCCAATTGGAAAAAGATTTACTCGAATTGATTTAAATCTTGGATGCCGGTTCGCAGAACGGGATAGGAACCGGAAAATAATAGCGTGGTATTATGCCATCGATTTTTTTGACCGAATTACGAACGAGAAATGCACGATCGCGGAAAGTAGAAACGCTCTGGCTTAACCGCACATAAAACTGTCTGACCAATATTAACTGTGTGGCTTTTTCGTATGTAGAATATTCATATCTATCTTGAATACATATTTTATATTTGTGAAGAAATATATTGATAACTAAAAATTCGATTTCCACAAATTGCTTAACAAATATTAGAATAAGAAACTTTTTCGCTCTGTAGAGTTACTCGTTTTTCAAAAATAATTAGGGGTACAGAGCGGAAAAATACCTCATTCTAATGTACGCTGAAGAAAATGAGGAAATACTGAATTTTGTTATCCCAGGGTTTGTTCTATTTTCCTAAACTGAGTTGTACTTTCTCGAACTGTATTTTCTTGAAATGGATTGTTAAAACCATATAATCTCTAGATGTTAAAAAAAAGATAGTATAAGATAATATCTTAGATTATAAACTGAAACGTGCCAGATTTTTACATTTATAATCCAAGATGTTAAAATTTATAATCCACAATATTAGAATTCATAATCCAAGGTATTAAAATTTGTACCAACACTAAGATTTTAATTAACAGTTTACACAATCTGAAGCAAAGATTGTGTAAAAGCAATCTTACCAATTCCGATAATAATAATTATAGAATTTTGCTTCCTCGTAGAGGAAGCTTTGTAGTCGTTACATTTTCCAATATTTTAAAAATAGCTTAATTAAACTTTCCTATGTGTTTTAAGTTCTGAACGAAATTCAAATGAACGAATTTTTGTATTGATTGTATTTTAAACTATAATCAGTGTTAAAACGTTAATTCATTTTTCATTAACAAAGCTATCAAATAAACTAGTTGTGAAGTTGTATCAACTTTTGTGCTCATTCAATGAGCACTTTGCTTCCTGTAAGCAAATATGATTTGCTTCCTCATAGAGGAAGCATTAATTATTCTTTACATCAACATTAAATTTTGATTATTTGAGTAGTTATATTCGAAAAATTCATTTTAAAAAATTACAATAAAGCACAATTTTCTTATTTTTCAATGAAATGCATTAATCTTGTAGGTCAATCGATTCGTCTCGACGCAAGGAACCTTTATTTTCCTTACGTCAGCTTCGAATTTTGAATATTGGAGAA
>CAJFCO010018496.1:236315-246977 GCA_904066015.1 Synergus gifuensis
CTAGAGAACAGTAATACAAGTTTAGGTTTTTCTGTAGACACTCTGTAGGCACCCTTCTCTTACTTATTGATGTTACTGCAATTAAAAAGTTCTCTTTTGCGACATTATTAATCCAGCTCCGTCTCGTCTCCTACAGATACTTTTAGTTGCAACATTTTTTTCATTTCCAGCAGTCAAGAAAAAAGGCAGACGTTTCCTAACTGGAGATGAAATAAAAAAAAGGAAATATGTCCTTCTGAAGAAAGTTTGTGGTTGACGTTTAAAAAACGTGGACGCATGAGTGAGACTGCTTTTGCAACTGCAGCTTGGTTATCCTAAAAAGTTTCTAGCCGAAAGGTTTCCTCAAAGGCACTTTTCCTCGTTTCAGGTGCATCTGCGTTTGGCGAACTTGTCCATTAACCAAATATTCCTTTCCGATGGAAACTCCATTAGAGAGATTGATATTGATCTGTGTGTTTCATATTTTAAAAGTTTGTTTCATGTACAAGAATTTTGCTTGAATAAGCAATAAATCTAGATTTCGAGGAAAATATGTATTGTTGATATTTCAATTTATGTTAAACAGGGTGACCACTGTGCGGGAATTTAAAGGTAATCTGTGAATTGTTCGACAATTGAACAAAATCCGGGAAAGTAAGGGAATTGTCCTTGATTTTATTTTTGATGTGGCAAGTGGATTTCTGTTTTCAAAAAATTTCTCCAAATAATCCATGTAAATATTTTTATTTGGCACTTGACGTCTACCAAAAATGTATTCATGATTATAAATACTTTTATAATCATGAATCGTTTTGGCGAGCATCTATAATTTTTTTTTCGTCGCCTAGGCATTCTAACCTCCCCTGTCAATAACTTAGAAAATATTTATAAGTCCTCCTAAAAGAACCCTGTCGCGTAGGTCTCTCTACAACATCCGTGCTCCCCGATAGTAACAAATTGTCACTCCCGTTCGCACGAGATCTCTTCACTGTCCGCGTTCGCTACAGGGACAAATTATTGCTCCCACTTCGGCGACTCTCCGAGAGACCCCCCACTTTTTCCTACGAGCCAATCCCCGACTGACCATAGGAAGGGGAACTCCCAGCAGACTCTATAAAAATCCGCGCCAAAGCACGAACATCGAACAGTCTGTCCCCGACTGGTCTCCAGCCAAGATCTTCCTGGCTTCTCCAACCAGTGGAGCGTCTCCCAACATCGCAGCGATTACCTATCACGCACTATCCCTGCGATATCTTCCTATCCCAATCAAACGCGACTACCCATCCGACCCACAGCAAAGCAGTAACACTGCTTAACACCGAACTTCACTTTGCTATTTAGTATTTACCTTTTAAACTACACCCACCTTGTGAACTTTCTTAACTTTGTTTTATGAATAAACCATTTACTTTCAACCCAATCCATTTCCTTTAGTTATTTATTTTAAACATAATCTCTCTTCCTCTAATTTTAAACAAATATTTCGAGTCTCATCCACACTCGGATATCACACTTGTAATTTTTGTTAAATTTTTTGAATTATTTCTAAATACTTTAAAAAGAAACTTCAAAATCCAGTCAAATACCTAGTAATTATTCTTTAAAATCACTTGATTTTTAAGAAATCCTGTAAAATTTCTTGGAAATCTTTTGAATTCTTTAAAATATTTTTAAAATAACTTTTAAATAATTCACTTGACATTCTTTAAAAGTTGCTTCAAATTCATTGAAATTAATTTAAAATCTTAAAATCCTTCTAAGTCTTTTTAAATTCCTTCCAATTTTTAGTATTTCTTTAACATCACTTGAAATCTCTTCCAAGTCTCTTAAAACTCCTTAAAATCATTAATTTTTTTTAAATCTCTAAAAATCCTTTAAAAATTAAAAAATATATGTTCTAAATCAATTATAATAAATTAATAATAAATTGTAATAATTATATCGTAACAGGGACCTTATATTTATAAGCGGAAAAAATGCTGGAATTGTCCAGGAATAATTGGGGAATTTCGTGAGCAAAATTTAGTAGAGACCCTGTTAAATCTCTCGGAAAAATAAATTCAATTCAATTAAAATTCAAGTCCATATTAACAAACGTTTTGAAAATTTCAAGGCGAGCTTTTAAAGTTTCATGGTTTGTTTTCAAATTCCAAGTAGCGATAGCGACTTTTTGTCACACAGCCCGCTTTGCGTCTCATTATCTCGAGGTGACCCCGTTCTCTTAATGAGGATATCTGAGGGAGTTGAAGAATTCCAGAGACGGAAAAGATTCTAAAGTTCTGTTGCCACTAAAGGGCATACTTTTATTTCTAAAGTGCAACATCTAAATAGAAATATAAATAAGATGTTTTTAAAAAAATAATTATCCGAGGGAAAAAAATATCCCATTAAAGTACCAATAAGAAACAAGTCCCAAAGAATAGAATGTAAATCGGAGAAAGCTAAGAACCAAGTAGCTTCAAAAAAGTTTTCCAAAGGAAGGAACATAACTTTTTAAAAAAGTTATAAATTTTTCTTAAGACGCTGAAAAAGACTTTGGAATCGAAGTTCTATTTTTTGGGACTGAAACCTTTTTTAATCTGTATGAGATTTTACTTTGAATCAAATTAAGAAACTAGAACTCTTAACCAGTTTTATTGTCACGAATCAATAACTTGATGGCGTAAAAGTGTCGAACATAAGTTTCAGTTCGAAGACCTCGACAAGTAGACGGAACACTTTAAGATCACTCGGTTTATGGGCCACTCGAGATTCTATACGACTTTACTTGACTACGTGTGTATAAGGTACAATCCTCGTCTCGGACACAAGGTAAAAGGAAAAATCGAAAAGTGTAGAAAAGTAAGAAGGTTTGTGAGGGAATGGAGTACATAGATAGAAGTAGAAGAAAGGGAAAAAGGAAAAGTGTAGATTTCAGGGCCGGATTCGCGAACCACCAATAGAGGTGAGATTTATTCGACTTTTATTCTGATAAATTGGTTTACGCGCCTCCGGAGACGAATCTATCTTTGACCCCAAATTGCGGAAGACCAGTGATTTTTACGATATAAAGGACATTTTTCTCTGAGCTTTGGGTTATCGTTACAGATGACTTCTTGAAGAATTTCAAATATATCTATACTGAAATCTGAAAAACCGTTTCTCTTCATCTGTGTATCATTCTTTCATCTATCTGTCAGGCTGTTCTTCTCTTCATCCGTTTAGTTATGCGGTTGTTCGTCCACCTGTTTATCCAACTTTTCATCCGTCAAATTAACCAATTGTTCGTTCATCCAGTTGCTCGTTCAGATGTTCCTCCAGCTGATCGTTCACTTATCAGGTTATTCGTCCAACTGTTCAACTGTTTGGTCATCCGACTGTTCAATGTTCACCCATCATCGAGTTGTTCGCCCAGCTATTCATACACTTATTCGTCCAGCTGTTTTTCCAACTTTCCTCCGATTCCTGATCTCTTCGTCCTCTGTTCGTCGTGCTGTTCATTCGAACATTCGTGTCTCTTCGTCCAGTTGTTTATACAATTGTCTAATCAGTTTTTCATCCATATTCGTCCATTTATTCATCCAACTGTTCGTCTCCTCGTTCATTAGTTTGTAAGTCTCACGTAAGATACAATATACTTGCAGACCTCCTGTCGAACTGATTTTTCAAACAAAAGTTCGATAGCATACTACCGAGCCGGGTTCGTGCTCGTCGATGATATTTAATAATCTTACCAGAAGCCAATCTGACCTTATGGCAAACTAGAAACTTTTATGACGATACTTTCAAACTAATCATGACATAGATAGGATACGCTTCGACATATTTCGTCTACGAGACCGTTCTCGTTTTGGTTAAATAGACATCCAAGTCGCAAACACTCGTAAATATGAACCGAGCGATCCGCTCCGGATATAATCTTGCTAAATTTCCTGTATAAAGTTTCGAGAGAGCCAGATGACTAAAAGAAATCTTTTCCAAGCGTTTTTATCTATACTTATTCAGAAAAATAGGCCGAGATATTTTTAGACTATATCATTACTTCGAAGGATTATTTTATAGTTCAGCAATATCAAGACCTGAAAATTCCTCTTGAAATATATTCCGGAAAGACTAAACGTTCAGAGTTTGAGATTTAAAGTCAAATCAATGTCAAAACATCAGAAAAATTGGATTCCGGCGTCATGGAAATCCACGTCTTTTTATTTCCGCACCTTCCTTTTTCCTGCAATTAAGAAACGCTTATTTTCCCGCATTATTATACCGCTATTTTTCACGTTGAATATTACGCCACTGTCATGGACGTATAATCGATATGGAACGGTACGATATCGTCCTTTTTGCGACCCGTGACCAGAATATTTGCCTGGATATCGTTGCTGCTTTCCAAACGCAGCATTTGACTTGTTGATGAAGTTATGCGGTAATAACTTCTCGCTCATATTAAGCGTCCCTGAGGAACGCGTCCTTCTGAACCGCATCCTAACGATCCTATATAAGAAAGTAAATCCCTAAGTCCTTAGCTCTTGCAGTAGAATCATCGTATGTACAATGCTTAGTGGGTTGCGCCATCAGTAATTTGTTCTATTTCAATATTACAATTTATTTAGAAACTAGATCGTAACCAATCAATAGATGTAAAAACCTAATGTTTCAAACACATGTGAGAGTCGACGCGAGAGAAACCAAACGAACCGACCTCCCTCATTTCAGACACATTTAGGGGTCAAGTTATGACTCATGTACCCTCGCTCCGTATCTTGAAAGAGGACGAAACGAGAGGACCAACCGAGGAACCACGTTTCAGTAACTTCCATAGTAATCAGGAAGATAAAACGGATATAAAAGGACACGAAAACCAAGAAGAGTCAGTCTAATACAATCAGTCTAACTCAATCAGTCTAACACGATCAGTCTAATTCGCAGCTACTAACTGATCAGTCTAAATTCGCGGCTCTTAACTGAGTGATTCTAATATTTTCAGTCAGTCTTCGGTCTTCAGTGTTACTATTTCCGTATTTAAATCTTATTCCAGTGTTAATCCAAGTCTTATCAGTCAAGTCAATCTAGTCAGCGGTGTTTTAAGTTAGACTCCGGACCTATCCGATAGGCCCGTCAGCCTGTTCTAGTCAAAACATCTAAACCAGGTTCCAGTGCAGTTACAGTTGAAGTTCACCCTTCAAGTTCAACATCATAAACTCAGTAAAAAGGGATCTCGATTGGATCTCTAGTCCAGGACTCCCATACTAGACGTCTGAACGAGCACTTAGATCCACTTAGATCATCCTAGAGAAGTCTCCCAGCTGCAACTCATAAAAACTCCAGGGAATCTCCATATTACAAACAAGTAAGTTCGATATTCTATATTTCCCATTGCAAAATAGATTCAATAAAACTAATCTGAAACGTTCTTTACAGAACGCTGTCAGGAATTCCTCTCGCTGTCTAGTACTCTCTTGGACTCTCTTACACGAGAAAATTTGTAATTTTACTAATAAAGATAATTAATTGAACCTATTGCGTATTTCTTTCTTTGGCTTGATCTCGTCCCAAGTTCATTAACATGAACTTAAAACGAGAATTGTTATGGTAATGGGCTATTTTATAATTCTCTCCAGGACATAACACAAGCGAGTTATTGAAGTTATTTAAAAGTATTTAAATGAATTTAAAAAAATTTCATAAAAATTTCAAGGGATTTTAAAGAAAAATTAGAAAATTTTAAAGATTTTTAGAGATTGTAAATTAATTTAAGAAGCTTCTAAAGATTTGAAGAGATTTTATGTGATTTTAAAGAATTTCAAGGAAATTTAAGCAATTCAAAGGGATTTAAAGGATCTTAAAGAATATGTATTTCAAGCATGGGCGGATTAAGACCCTTCGGGGCCCGGTGCTTAAAATAACGACGGGGCCCCTTTAAGGCGGGAGATTTTAGGAAAAAGAGCATATGCATTCACATTGTAGAGGATATTTTTATGTAATTAAATGCACTTCAATTATAACAAATAAAAATTTATTTATATGCAAATAATACGTTCGATAATGTTTTAGCTAATTATCATAAACTTTAAATTTAATATTCTTTTTTATACAGCTGAAGACAGTTAGCATTTATTTATTTTACTGCATATTATATTTTTTACTTGCAGAACTGGGGGCCCCCCACTAGTTTAGAGGGGGCTCCAGTTGGTGTTTCAGCACCAACAAGCCCCCCTCCTGATCCGGCACTTTTCGAGGAATTTTTTAAGAAGATTTAAAGAAAGATAAGAAAAAAGATTTCAAGAGATTCAACACAAGTTACAATTGTCAAAAATATTTAGATTGATTATTTGGAAACGTTTTTTCAAAGTTTTTTCCTGCATCAAAACTAAAATCAAGCATTTTTCATATATTTCGTTAAATTCCTTCACAGTAGACACCTTACTGTAAAAATTTATGTAGGGCAAAAAACTACTCACCTGGTAAGCGAAATTTTTATTGGAAAACCTTCAGTCGTATATTATATCCAGATCCAAATTCTTACCTATAAGCAAAAAGAAAAAGATGGATTAGTTATTATTATGATATTAGAATTTCATGTCATCTATTAACATATATTATTTATCAAGAATATATGTTTCTAATGATTTTTTAAAATCTTATTTTTAAATATCTTAATCTTCAATAATTTTATTTTAGTCTCAAATTTCGCAATATTTCAAAAAATTTAGAAAATTTCAAGGGATTAAAAAAGAATTCGAGATTAAGAAAAAATATAATTAATTTCAAAAGATTTCAAAAGATTCTAACGATCTTGTGAAATTTTAAAAGAATTGTATCATTTCAAAAGATTTAAAGATATGTATTTCAAATACTTATTCAAGCATTTTTTAAGAAACTTTGTAGAATTAAAAAAAAATCAAAATATGAAAGCAATTTAAAAGAATACAAAGATTTCAGAAGATTTCAAACAATATTAAAAGACTACAAATTTCTAATGATTTTAAAAGATTTGCGATTTTACAAGATTTAAAAATAAGAGGGTGTTAGGAAATGATAAAATATAAATAAATCTTTTTTCAATGCAATAAATATTCGTAAAAAATAATTGAATTAGGTCAGGGATTCGATTAAACAGACTCATTTTGTATTAAAAAGATGCTGAACGTCAATATTTTCTAAAAATTAGAGGACGGACTGCCTTTAGAGAGTTGAATTGCACTCGAACTTTTTCTACCCGTCGACAAAAGAACAATTTTTCGTTAATTTACTCGGTCTTTGTTTTTAGCGAAAATGTCGAAAATGAAGCTCCGTTTTCTTCTTATTATGAAAAGAGTGGTGGAGCTAAGAGGGATAAAGATTAAGGGATGCGTACTTTTAGCGCTGGAAAAAGAGCAACAATGTAGATTAAAATTCTCTCGAGTTTACTGAAGAGTAGTTTATTCTTTCGCAGACTTCTCTACAAAAAAAGAAAGCTCGCCTGACTTATTTAGTCTCTGCTTGAAATTCGAAGTAAAAATACTAATAAATCTATTTTAAAACAAAATTTTAATAAAATTAATTATTTCTAATTGTCTAATTAATTATTTCTATAATTATTTCTATTAATTTTGTCTCGTGCCTTAAGCTTTCGAATTCACCTTCCTGAAAAGTTTTTATCTTGCATCCTCAGATTTATGACTTAAAAATCTCAACTTTCTACATTAAGCTCCGGATTTCGAAAGCAATTGAGATTAAACGATCACATGTTAATTCTTACACATATCTTAAAGTGATGTTTTAATGTTAAAAGTTAGGTCTTGATTTGCGTCAATTTATTTTTTATGAGAGGATATAAAGACTTACATAGCTGATGAGGCTTTAATCAGCAAAAGCGTCGCGGTTACATAGATGTCCTTTAACAGTATTTAATGCAAGAGGTAATTTAAGCTCGGTGGGGATAACGATTAGCATTAACAAGTAATCACCCTGCAGTCTCGGTGGGCTTTTCACTGTCCTCTACGATTTTCACAGGGCCGGCCCAGACTCATTAGCGACCCTTGCTCGTTACTTGGTGCACAATGAACTTGTCTTCATTAACCCCTGGTTGATATTGCTCTCCGTATCTCGGAAAACAACGTGCATAATTTGTTAGAAAACAATGGCTAAACACGACTAAGCACATAAAAGCAGAAGATAATGATAATAGTTCTTATTGGTAATATTCTCGAGTTTATCATCATGCTAAAAATATCAGTTCCAGAACAGTACCCGGTACTCTTAAAGGTAGCGGAAGTCATAAGTTACATGTGACAATAGGGTGTTCGTTATTTCTCAAGTTGGTTTTTTTTTTTTTTCATTTGCTCCCTAAATTTTTAGTTTCCTATCTTAAAAAAATGATGTTACCAATATATCGAACACATTGTTGTCGAAAACCTAATTCATTTAGAAACTGCGTGGATTGTGTTGAATGTATATCGAATTTGAACACAATCTTCAGACTATTTTCGTATTCAAAAAAATTATTAAAACAGAGAATACGAATTTTACAAAATTTATTGAAATTTTAGAAATATTAAAGGATTTCTCGGTATTTCAAGGAATTTTATGAAATTTATTCTGATTTTCGGAAATTTTAAGGGATTTTACCAGTTATTACGGTTTTACAGAATCTAAAGAAATTAAAAATAAAAATCTAATAAAGAGTTTTCATTGGATTTTCAGGTAATTAAAAGTATTTATCCAGATTTTATTGGATTTTAAATAATTTTAAAGGATTTAACGATATTTTGTGTAATTTTAAGTAATTTTAGAAACTTTGAAACTGTTTCAAGGATTTTTACGAAGTTTCATTTGATTTTCAGATATTTTAAGGAATATTAGATAATTTTAAGGACTTTTAAGAGATTCAAGGGATTTGACGAAACATTGGATTTTTAGAAATTTTAAGATAGATATGTTATCGAATTTTAAATGATTTTAAAAACTTTTAAGGCATTTGAAGGAATTTTACAAAATTTCATTGGATTTTTAGATATTTTGAGGGTTTTAATGGGATTTAATCGGACTTTGAATAATTTTAAGGAGTTTAAAAGGATTTTTAGAAATTTATTGAGATTCCTAAAATTAGACTAGGAATTACAAATTTTTATATTTAAAAAATTAAAATCTCTGAATTATTTTTCATACTTTTGAAATCCCTTAATTTTTCCAATTCCACATTTTTTTAGGAAAAATTATGAGATTTTAAAGGATTATCATTTATAAAGTAATTTTAAGGAATTTGACTATACAATTTTGTGGACTTTTAAGTAATTTGAGAAACTTTTAGACATCTTACAAAATTTCATTGAATTTTAAGGTATTTTAAGAGATTTAATGAGGTTTCACGGAATCTTGAAAAATGTTAAGAAATTTAAAAGGGCTTTACGAAAATTGAGATTTTAGAAATATTAAGTGATTTTACGGTATTTCGAGGAATTTTATGAAATTTTAAAGGATTTTACGAAATTGCATGGAATTTTAAGTAATTTTCAGAGATTTAACGATATTTCATAGAATATTAAGTTATTTTAATGTCATAAGGGATTTTAAGGAATTTACGTGATTTCATTGGGTTTTCAGGAATTTCAAGGGATTTCCTAAGATTTCATCTGATTTTAAGTAATTTTATGGGATTTGATGATATTTTAGGAGATTCTGAGTAATTTTAAGCAACTTTAAGATATTTTATGAGATATTAAGTAATTTTAAGCACATTTATTTCCAGAATTTTTAAAGGATTTGAAGTATGTTAAAGGGATTTTAAGATATTGTAAGGGAATTTTACGACATTTCATGGGATTGTCAGGAATTTTAAGGGATTTCATGAAATTTCATAGGATTTTAAATAACTTTAAGGGATTTTTCCATATTTTATGGAATTTTAAGTAATTTTAAGTGATTTTACTATATTTTATGGGATAATAAATAATTTTAAAGACTTTGAAAGGATTCAATAGATTTTATACAATTTTAGTGAATTTTCAGATATTTTAAGAGATTTAATGAGACTTTATGGGACTTTGAGTAACTTTAAGTAATTTTGCTTCCTCAAGGAGGAAGCTTTGTATTGGTGACAAAATCCAGTTTCCCAAAAAAGGTTTTTTTGAACATATTTCAAGGGCAATATATCTAATATGATGTTGAATTTCTTACAAGGGTAACAAAATATTTAATTTTACATGTTTCGTGTACTTTTATAATTTTCGTAAAATTCATTTTTTCACTATAACTTCTCAAATATTCAAAATTTAAAGCTGATGTAAGGAAAATAAAGATTCCTTGTGTCGAGACGAATGGATTGACCTATATGATTAATGCATTTCATTAAAAAATAAGGATGTTATGGTTAATTGTATTTTCAAAAATTAAATTTTAGACTATAACTTTTCAAATAATCAAAATGTTGACTTGACGTAAGAAAAATAAATGTTTCTTGCACCGTAACGAATCGATTGGTCTATGTATAATATTATTTCATTTCATTGAAAAATAAAAAAGTTATAGTTCTATTTAATTTTGAAAAATTAGTTTTTCAACTATAACTTCTCTAATATTCAAAATTCGAAGCTGGCGTAAGAAAAATAAAGGTTCCTTACGTCGAGACGAATCGACTGACCTATAAGATTAATGCATTTCATTAAAAAATAAGGATGTTATGGTTAATTGTATTTTCAAAAATTAATTTTTCGACTATAACTTTTC
>CAJFCO010018496.1:247077-259996 GCA_904066015.1 Synergus gifuensis
GACGTAAGGAAAATAAATGTTCCTTGCATCGAGACGAATCGATTAGTCTATAATATTATTTCATTTCATTGAAAAATAACAAAATTATTGATCTATTTAATTTTGAAAAATTAGTTTTTCAACTATAACTTCTCTAATATTCAAAATTCGAAGCTGGCGTAAGGAAAATAAAGGTTCCTTGCGTCGAGACGAATCGATTGACCTATAAGATTAATGCATTTCATTGACAAATAAGAAAGTTGTGCTTTATTGTAAATTAAAAAAAATTTTTTAATTATATGGGTCATATATAGGTAATAAAGTCACACCAATAATTAGTCATAAATTATGGTACTGATTGATAAGTTACGATGAGGCCACAAGTCAATTCAATTTAGAGAAACGTGAAAATCTAAGAGAAATTTCGTATTTGAAAAGCGTAGAAATTGCGATTTTCGGAAAATGAATCAATTTTCGTCGCTGTATTGATACTTCGTGACCGTCTAATGAATGCAAAATTCTGCCTACGCCTTGACTGCCGAGTTACGCTTTACAACGATAAAAAGGGAAATGTGATTCGTGCATACGCCCACAGTATGCTTTATGAATGAAGTTTAAGATGTGTGTGGGCAACCTGAGTCAACGAGTCCAGAAGCAGTCGCGTTGACGGTAGCGTGACGCCCATTCAAATAGCACGAGTTGAAACTACAACTAATATGTCGCCCATGTCATTTCAAACTAATAATTAATTTGCTCTTTAATCATTTCAATGCAAGGATTAAGAAATGAAAGTCTGAAAGCAAAATTTCACGTTGTATAATAAAGTTATTATCATTTCAAGTAATTTTAGGCCATTTAAAAGGATTTCAATATATTTTAAGTGATTTTAAAAAATTTCATGCAATTTCTACAGATTTCATGTGATTTTTAGGTATTTTTAAAGAATTTCAATAAAATTCAAAATAGTTTCAAGATATTAAAATAATATAAAAATATTTTAAAGTACTTCAAGGGATTTAAAATATTAGAGAATTTCCAAGAATTTTAAAAGCGTTCAAAAAATTTCAGAATATTCAAAAAATTCAAGGCCGGTGAATAGTGTGGGTAGGGTGGGTATTTACCCACCCGGAATTCCGAGAAAAAAAAATACTATAGGATTAAAATTGTTAAACAAATAAACGATAATTTTTGATTTGATTACATTATTACTACGTTTTTCTTTATTCCTTAACCTAATAAATTATTTCGAAAAAAAAGAAGGACCTCAATCCCCCTTGGTGCTAAGGTGCTACCCACCCGGAGTTTTCACGTTTCACCGGGCCTGAAGAGATTTCACAAAAGTTCAAAAATCTCTAGAAATTTTAAACGATTTCAAGTGATTTTAAGTGTGATTTTAAGGAATATAAAGCGATTTCAAGATATTTCAAGTGACTTTAAGGAATTTTTAAGGATTTAAAAAAAATAATATTTAAAAAAATGTAAGTATTTGAAAGGGATTTTAATAATACAAAGAAATGTGAAAGGATTTCTAACGATTTTAAGTGATTATAAGGAATTTAAAAAAATTCAAACGATTCAAGATTTTCAAGTAGTTTGAAAAACAAAAATGTTTTTGGATTCTTAAAAATCTGTTAAATCTCTTGAAATCTTCTAAAATCTATTGAAATCCTTAAACTACTACAAAATCTTCAAAATCCTTCAAAATCACTAAAAATAAAATAAATTGAAATCTTTCGCACTTTTTTGAAAACTTTGTTAATTCATTTTATATTGTTCAAATTATATTATACACTCACTTCGAGACTTTCGGTTAATATAAGTATTTTTTATGACAGGATTTTTTTAAAACTAAAATTAAATTATTGACAAGATATTTTAACAACACATTTTTAAAAATTATCACAAGAATAAATAAATTATTGACAAAGGTCATTAAAAATTCACAAAGAATCTTCTGTAAAATTCCCGGCACTGGAAAATTCCTGACAGTTTATAAAATTCCCGAAATTAAAAATTCTGGAAAGTGGAAAATTCTCGATCCAAAATGACGACAATATAAAATTCCCTACGCTGTAAAATACAAAATAATAATTATTTTTTTAAATAATTATTTAAATTATTTATTTATTTATTAAAATATTTTTATTCGGGAATTTCACAGAGTCGGGATTTTTATTTCTTGGGAATTTTCACTCGCCCCTTTCTGAAATTTGAAATTTCAGTAATTTTTTACTTTCGTTAATAAATAATTTTGGTTTCAGTTTCGGAAATCTGAAATTGTTTGGAATTTAACTTTTGCGGCAATTTGAAATTTCGATAATAAACATTTTTTGTAATAGTATTACATTTTCATGAGAAAGAATGTATTAGATTTGTGTAAAATTTGACCCCTCCCCAGTTTCTGTCAAATGTCCACGTTTTGGGACCCCCTGAACCCGAAAAACATACACTCGACGTTCCCAATAGTAAAGAAATTCAAACCAGAGCCGTTCCGTATGCGTATTACATATTAAATACTATTTTTAGTATTTTAAACTGCGCGCGAATAGCAGCCAATCAGATGCCGAACGCAACGCGTGCGCATGCGAGTTGGGAAAATTCGAGTTATTGAGAACGGAACTCCTTTACTATTGGGAACGTCGAGTGTACAGCTTTCGTGCAACTCCCATTGGATGTTCGCTGAATAGTGAATTCAGTATACAATATGGAAATGGTAAAGGGGAATGGAAAGGGAAATGTCAAAAGGGGAATGGCAAAGGGAAATGGCAAAAGAGAAATGGTAAAGGGATATGATAAAGGGAAATGTTA
The DNA here is from genome assembly GCA_904066015.1 of Synergus gifuensis. Taxonomy (NCBI): domain Eukaryota; kingdom Metazoa; phylum Arthropoda; class Insecta; order Hymenoptera; family Cynipidae; genus Synergus; species Synergus gifuensis. The sequence continues at coordinate 249,865 of CAJFCO010018496.1, forward strand.
AAGGGGAATGGTAAATGGAAATGGCATAGGGACATGGTAAAACGATATGGCAAAGGGAAATAGGAAAGGGAAATGGCAAAGGGAAATAGAAAAGAGGAATGGAACGAGAAATGGTAAAGGGGAATGGTAAAGGGAAATGGCAAAGGGAATGGTAAGGGGAAATGGCAAAGAGAATGGTAAAGGGAAATGGTAAATGGAAATGGTAAAAGGAAATGGTAAAAGGGAATAGGAAAGGGAAATGGTAAAGGGATAAGGGAATGGTAAAAGGAAATGGCAAAGGGAATGTTAAAGGGAAATGGTAAAAGGAATGGTAAAGGGAAATGGAAAAGTGAATGGTAAAGCGAAATAGCATGGGGAATGGTAAAAGAAAATGGTAAAAGGAAATGATAAATGGTAAAAGGAGATGGCAAAGGGAAATGATAAAGGGAATGGTAAAGGTATATGGCAAAAAGAATGGTAAAGGGAAATGGTGAAGGGTAAGAGCATGAGGAGGTAACAAACCAAAACCAATTGAGGTATTGGAAATACGATGGAAATCGATATATCTCTGATGTTCTCAAAAAATATCATTTGCAGAAAAAAATGTTTAAACAAAGTGTATTTCAATGAGATATACAACTTTTGTTGGAAACATTTTTGTTAATTTTACAAATTAACTGAAATGTAAACGAAAGAAACTATGAAAATTATGGTCTTTTGATGATTTCATCATGAAAATAAAATTTGCACAAATTTTAACTATCATATTCGTAATCAGTCAGCGTGTCAAAATACATAAGTATACAGATCCGGAAGAAAACAAAAATAGTTGTAGTTTTTAAAATACATAAAAATCTTAATTATAAATTTTAGAAAAGAAGAAATAAAATACCATATATTATACCATTTAGAGACAAAGTAAATGCGCGGCGTGCTAGTAATGAAAAAAGTGATCAGGTACGTTTAGTGTTTATCGACAATTCGTGATCTGGAGCTTAAGTACAAGACGCAGAAACTAGAACACATGATTAATAACAAGTGCAATTTTATATTACACATCGAGAGTATGCATAATACATGCGTGTAGCGACTAACAAGACGATATTTTTCCCGATTGCATTCTTTCGTCCGAGAAATCAAACTTCCTGTTCGGGGAATCGTATCTCGCATCTGTATTTGTGTTTGTATGTGTGTGTTTGTCTGTGCACATATAAAAACACATACAGAGAAAAACTGCTTCTTTGAACATATTTCCCGTGTCACGAAGTATCGGACATCAGAGCGCAATAACTTTAACACGCGAGACAGGTCTTTACGACCGAAGCAGACTGTGTCATGTTATAAAGATGTCCGTTTTCGTTAAATGACATTTGCAATTCAGTACAACGCTTATTCGCACTTCATTCTTACCAATACTAAGTTATTTGGTATCAAGTATGCCAATTTTCACTTTTATAAAGCCCCCCCCCACTACCATTCTTCTTCATGTGTAGGAAGTTTTAAACGTTGAAATTAACCAAGCACTTAGACATTATCAAGAGAGGAAAGTTTAATTAAACCATTTTAAAAATATTGGAAAATGTGACGAATACAAAGCTTCCTCTATGTGAGGGAGCTAAACTAAAGGATTTTAAGAGATTGTAAATGGTTTTAAAAAACTTCAAAGGATTTCAAGAGATTTTACGTGATTTTAAGTTTCAAAGAAATTTAAGAGAATTTTAAAGAATTTCAAGATTTTGAAGAAATTTAAAGTGATGTTAAAGAATTACTAGAGATTTAACGGGATTTCAAAAACTTAGGACTTTAAGATTTTATGGAATTTCAAGGAATTTTCAACTCTCATCAGTCCTTTTGTGTCAAATTGACACTATTTTTAATTGTACGGCACAATTATTCGATTTGAATACTTCAACGAAGGCGCGCTAGTTTTAACACATAAAATCCTAAAGGTCCCTAATGTGTCGTTCGTGCCCTGACACTTTTTAGTTGAAACGTTCCAAGTATTTTCATTATAAATACCTTTTTTTCGACGGACATAAAAGAATTTCATTTTTCTTAAAAATACTGCACTTCGACTATGTCTAAATAAATGTTTAGCTCTTTTAATATCGAAATTGTGTGTGTGTGTGTGTTTGTGTGTGTGTGTGTGTCGCCGTTTTTTGTCGCCCTATTAACTTAAAGACAGTTGTAGATAAATCGGTGAAATTTGTGAAGTATAGTATTGGCATCACCAATATCTCAAAACCAGTGTTGCCAGACCCGAGTTGTGGAATTGCTGAGGAGCAGGCTCCAAAATGCGGATTTTATTTTCAAAATGCGGATTTTTTTTCAAAATGCTGACCAAACCTGGTTTCCATAAGATTCTTATGGAAATCAGGGTTGTGTCGTTTAGTTTAAAATGCAAAACTGCGCGCGCACCGCGTGTTGGTTCCTTGCTGGAGAAATTCTGCCATTGGCTGTAAATTGGCACGCGATACAAAATCGAATTAAATTAATTGAGATTTACATCGCTCGCCAAATTTTGAACAATGCCAGCAGAGGAATCCACTAAAAGTTCAAAATGCGGAGTTTTGGGCCATCCGCATTATAAAATGCGGATTGCGGATTCAAGTCTAAAAATGCGGTGTATCTGGCAACACTGCTCAAAACGTATGATTTAAGGAAGTTATGCTTTAATATGTAATTTTGAAAAATTTCGTTTTTATCATTGCGTTTTCAAATAACCAAAATTCAAAGCTAATGCAAGAAAGTAAAAGGTTTTTTGCATCGTATAAAATTAAGTAATCTAATATAAATAAATTTTATTAAAAATTATGAATGATCAGAATGATGAGGTTGTTGAATGATTCTTTGTTTCGAGAACAAAGAAATACATATATATTTTTAAATATTGAGGCAAATCGTTAATGCTTTCTCTATGAGGAAGCAGTGCTCAAAAAATGAACACAAAAAATATAAATATAGTTAAATGGAACACCCGAGATCGAATTCATAGCTAGTCTTGTAAACAATGCCATTTTTTCGATAGCTTCTCAAAATCCACTGAAATCAAAATGTATCGAAAGTAAAAGCTGGCAAAAGATGTCACTTTTACAGCAATATGTTTCCAGCATAAAAGATGTGTTGTTTCGGGATAAACCATTGTCTACTTTGTCTTCTAAAATAAATATGTTTTAAAATAAAAAAAGGAGAACAAAATTTAAGTTTACCGTCATTGCAGTGCCTTTTTTTTCTTTTCTGGAAATCGATCAACGCAACCTTAAGTTCAATTCCTTGAGGACATATCCTGACTGCATTACTTTTACAATCTGGCATTTATGTTCCCTTGCACGAACCTCAATCTTGTCCTCTAAGAGATCGTTCGTATTCCATTGGTCGAGAGAATTTCCCCAAGACACCCCCCGCTTGTCATACCAATCAAATGGAGACACTTTTTTTTCACTTTTTCCGTCGCTTTGGATCAATAAATCCTTTCTGTTTGTTCTTAAAGGGTGAAGTTACATGGATTCGGGTTTTTGAAGAAATCAAAATTTATTTTATGCGTGAGCGTCGTCGAAGGGTCTCAAAAATAATATATCAAAAACTTATGGGTGGGCAAAATCTCTAAATACCTTAGTTTCGGAGTAGGAACAACTTCTGGGAATATTTTAACAGATACGTACAGAATAGAGTAATCTCGGGGGAAATCAAAAAGTTGGGACGCATTCTGCTTTTACTCTAATTCAGGATTTTGTGGACATCATAGACATATTCCGATATTGATATGAGGAAAAATCAAATTTTGAGGAACTATTATGAAATGGCAAAGGAAAAGGGAAACAAGAGAAAACATCAAGAAGAAACAATGGGGAAAGGGAAACGGCGTACACGCAGAAAAAAGAATCAATTAAAGTTACAGATTCAGATCTGTTAGACATTTTTGCTATTTTAACAAATAAAATCTGTTACTATAACGGATAAAATCTGTTAATCTTACAACTCTATTTGTAAAATTTACAGATTTTTCTTTAGATTCAACAGATTTTATCTGTAAATCAAAAAAAAATTTTCAGTAGAATCTACAGAAATAATCTGCTGTCCCTATATTCCAGTAGATTAAATCTGTAGATTCAACAGATTTTTTTCTGCATGTAGTAGCGTACAAAGTAGTTAGGAAAACGCGGTGATAGGTAGAATGAGAAAAATAAAAGAGAAATAGGGAGAAAAAAGGAAAGGGCAAAAGGGCAAATAAGGAAAAAAGGAAATGACGAAATAGGGAAAGAGGGACGAGAGAACAGGGAAAATAGAAACGAAAAGAGGGGAATGGTATAGGGGAAACGGTATATAGGGGTTAGGAAATAGGGAACAGGTGAAAACAGGGAAAGGGAAAGGGAAAACGAAGGGAGGAAAAGCCAAATAAGGAGAAAGGGACAAATGTAATGAAAAACAGGGAAATTCGGAAAAAGAAATGGGGAATGAAAAAGGGAGGTACAAGGGTTTGCTGCAGTAGGGGAAAAGGAAAATAGGGAGGTGGAAAAGGAAACGGGGAGAGGGAAACGGCTTAGGAGTTAGGGAAATGGGACAAAAAGAAAAGACAAATTAGGAAAAGGTAGAGGTGGAAAAGGTAAAATGGAAAAAAGGGAAAGGCAAAGGAAAAAAAGAGAGAAAGAAATGCAGAAAGGGAAATGGTATAAGGATATAGAGTCTATACAGTTAGGGACAGGAAAGAGGGGGAAAACAAATAGGGAAAGGGGAAAAGAGGAAAAAGGAAATAGAAATGGGGTAAGCGAAACGACATAGGGGTTAGAAAAAGAGGGAAAAAGGAAAGGAGAAAATGAGAAGGAAAAAACGAATGGGGAAAGTGGAAATAGGGGACGAAACTCATGATTGAAATAATTTCCTGACATTAGGGCATTTTGGTGATAGTATAAAGATTAGTTGGATGTCATCTCGAAAGCATATCATATCATTTGCTCAGTGTTCATTCAATCTGTTGCTATCTCAATCAAATCCGTCAAAATTGTTAATTAAATGGAAAGCTTGCGATAACTCTTCCTAGGATGATAGCGTAGTCCACTATCAAGTATCAATTAGATTGTGCAATCCCTGTAGGCATGGGTTGTTTGAAATCTAGTGCACAAGCATGCTCACATTCGGCATAGCTCCTGTAATGTCTGTTGCACAAACATATCCTTCTCTCTTGGACATGTAAAGCCAGATACACAAAGGGGGTCGTGTTCTCGCTTTGTAGTAACAACGGTCGTCCGTGAAATTCAATCTCACTGCGTCCTATCAGCGTCGCGAAGAGATTGACCGTAAAGCGGGCAAAATGCTCTGATTCAATCCCCATAGTCATCACTGAGTAGAATTGTAATACATACGTACAATCAGAGAGGTATCACCAAATGGCTTTATTGTATATGGACAAAACGTGATGAATTTTAATTGAGCGGCAATTTTGATATTAAAAGTGGTCGGTGTTACGAGCTGATGGATTACTTTCCTAAGATTGCAAGTTTGCGAAGTTATAACAGCATAGATAAACGTATTGTATTCGCTACAAAACAAGAAGAGAAAAAAGCAAAGAAAGGTTCTTCTTTTATACGAAAAAGCAGTGCATGGATTGGCTCGTATATCACGGGCAGCAAAGCGAGGCGAGGCGAGGCGAGTCTAGAGCTGGTTACAAGTGGAAGGAACGCGGAACGTGAAACTCTGGTCGTGGATATAGGGAGGTCGCTGCGAGGAAACGGGGCTCTTCGGGTCACGGACTTGAAATAAAACCCCATATGTCCCAGCATGCAGCATACTCCCCGCAGCGATTGGTGTCTCGATTCAATTTTCAGAATTCCGAAGTGATACCGCTGTTGCTGCTAATAAGATGCGCGAGAAATGGTTTTCTCACTGTGTTCAACACTTTAGATGAGATGGATGAAAAAAAATCGGTTTAAAAAAAGTACAGTTATTTTATTTGATCGCTAATTCTTAATTTCTATATGTATTCTACATAATTTCGAATAAATTGAATATCTGCAAGAACATGCCTTGTACGTTTGGCGCTCGACTTGCTCACCTTCTCGCGATTATCTTTATCGCACTCTACAGAACATTGCACATAGTCAGTGTATGTGATCCAGTACGCGGTCTTAGAATAATTTCCATGTACGCGATTCGAACGCATAATTCGCATCTCATTTATTTATTTCTTGCATCGCCTAGATATGCTGCTCGGTCGTTACCGCGAATTTCAAGGTTCGTCTCAACCAGACGGTGGGGAATAAGGTCTAATTAGGCGCTGACTAAGATAGTGATGCAAGGAATTAGAGATCAGGGAATGCAAATTGTCATAATAGAAATTAATTATTGACTTAGCAATAGAACTTTGCATAATTAAAGATACGTGATCGTGGAATTAAGATTATGAGACTGTAAAAGCGAAATTGCATTGCTGAAGAGTTCTCTATTATCTAGTTTTTTAAATTCTACAGATACTTTCAACTCACTTAGATGAGATTTTTCATTAGCAGACGCAATTTAGCATTTGAAAACTTCACTCTTTGTAGAGCAAACAACTTCAACGCTTCTAGTCTGCAAATAGCAGCAGCCTTAGTATTGCCTCGAGCACCAGCATCATCTATTATGCATTTGCAAAATCTACAAATAGAATCAACATCAGGATCTGGATTCACAGTTGAAAAACAGCAACGTCGCCATGCATTTAAAGTCTAGAAAATAGTAGCAGAAAAACTTGCACTTCAATTTTGAAAATTCTTCCATGATACGTTGCGGATCTAGACGTTTCAGACAATTTATAGTCGATCTAAATTTTTGAAATATGATTTTGTGAGTCCTTTTAAACAACATGGCTTGGAAGATGAAGACATCTTCAAAAGACATGCACCAGATTGCGAGCAGCTGATGCTCAATTATTTTACACTGTTGCTAAGGATTCACGTAGGTACACACAGGGACGACTAATGGATATGTAAGTTGTATATAGTCAGCATGTGGAGTATCGAAGTCGTTACCTCATGAACTGCTTACACGCAAAACTGTCTGGTGTCTCGTAGGTTCCGGTTGTGTTCACAAGTTGATTGCTAATGCCGCTCCTAAATCAACGTCGTTTCTTGGTTAAGCCATTTAGCGTCGGTGTTGAGAGGACATGCCGCCATCGTTGCTACTAATTCTGTGTAAATAGGAACCATAACAAATGTACCTTAAGCAATCCTAAAATTCGAGAAAGAACACCAGTAAGTTCTGAGTAATTGGGGTGTAATCTATAAAGATAAAACATTGACGAACAATTTTCATCCGTCTCTTCACATTGCATTAAACTTAAGAGCTAAGGAGTAGACAGTTTATATGGCAAATTATAAATTTGAAGCTAATTACATTCGCAAAATGGAAAATGGTAAGTAGATTTAATCACAAATTGACTTATTCAGAACACAAACAACAAATAAGAATGATGTAGCTTCGAAGAGATTGAGAAATAAGAGAAGTCAGTACTCTAAAAGCTTCGCAGAGTTCTAGAGTGCAATTAATTAAATGCAGCTTTCGAACAGCAAAGGCTGCTTTTCGTATCAACGACAGCATCAACATATACACAAGGATAAATCTATTAAATTCTCAAGGACGAAGAGGCTTTGTTACTTGGACTAAGGTTAATGAATTAATAAGTTCTCAGGTTTATATATTCTTAGAAATACAGTTTTAATTTTTGACGTACTTTCCTAGGTACCGAACTTGAAAGATTTAGCGAATGCCGCAGTCTTTTTCCGTGCTGAATTTAAAAGCGCTAAAATTTAAATACGATCGAAATAAAGAGCGCCTGCATTCGTATTCGAGACTTGATCATCTCATCAATATGCGGTTTTAAAGAAATGACTCACATTTGTAGACTGAACCCATTTCCAACTCGATATCGACTGCATCAACTTTATTCCTTTGCCCACACAGAGAGTAAAAAAACGATACGTGTTCTTCAAATAAAAACGCAAAGAATGAAAACACCTACTTGGCGTCGATCTATTTGCGCATGGGAGTGTATGAACTTTTCCAATGTTTTTCTACGCAGTCAAGATTTCCCCTCACACCCATTTTCTCTGACTTCAAGTTTGCCTTGTACCTCAAACTGCTTCCGAGGAAAAAAGTACATGTAGTACACAATGCTCCGGAGTCTCACTTTTACACTTTGCTTTCACGATGCATTAAAATATAAAAAAAGAGCATCTACTAAGTTCGTTTTTCCTTTTATTGTATTAAATTACACAAAAAAAATTAAATTATCCCCTTGATATTCCAACAACTGCTGTTTTTCAAAACGTTGCAGATCTAGACGTTCGAGACGATTTCCAGTCTATCTAAACATACTTTAGAAACACGATTTTGTGACTCCCTTTAAACAAGGTGACCTTAAAGTGAATTTGAAAGTGTTTTAACATTTAAAACTCCAGTTTTGAAAATTCTTCTGCAAGACGTTGTAGATTTAGATGTCTCAGAAGATTTCCAGGCGAACTGTACATACTACGACTTTAGAGACAAGACTTTTTGAGTCCCTTTAAAATACATGACCTTGAAATGAATGATAAAATCAAAATTAAATATTTTATATATGCATACTGTTGTTTCAAATATGAAATTAGGGTATGGATGTTCCAGCTGCTGTTTCTGGTGGGATTAATCCCATAATAAAAACCGTCAGTGCATAGAAGACACAAATTGTGTAGGGATGCATTGAATGAAATTCATTCTGGCTTTGACATGAATTGCATGAGAATGAGAGTTTGCCACTGTCTCCGCTCTACATTATGGGTAGCCCCTGTCCCGCGAGGTTCTATTACATGGCTGGTTTAACCGGACAAACACAACGAGCATTACCTTGTGTTACAAGGCGAACCTTCTATCATGCCAACCTCCTACCTAGGTATCAACACCAAACCGTCTCAAAGCCTCTGACTATTTCCCCCACCCCTAGGAGCTTCCAAGCAAACTGAAGCCTTTGGGAACTACTCTGATATTAGCTGCACTCGGAAGATATATATATACACGCGATATCGTATCCCTTCAACATATCTCATTGAAATGGAATCGGATAAGGTTCGCTGGAGTTTAATCCGACCTGAACAGATTCAGCTTGGCAGCTTCCGAAATTTAGGAATCTAAAATTAAAACAATCTAAATTGTGTTCAATAATTCTTCAAATGAAAGTCGGAATTGGAAAACTTATAATTTTATAGAACTCCAGTTTGGTCCAGTTCGAATTTTTCAACCCCCTACCCCACTAGAATCACCACCAATCATCCCCTAAGTACAAAAAAAATCATAGCAATTCTCCAAACTTTAAGATCCAAAATTTTATTCTTTGAAATGGTTCCATTTAATGTCCAAAGAAGCCCAAAACAATTTCATCCACCTAAACCCTTAGATTCAGCCTCAAAATCAACCCCTAACCTTAGGCGTTGATTTTGCGGGTGAAACTAAAGGGTTGAGTAGATGAAACTGTTTTTGGCTTCTTTTAACATAATATGAACGCATTTGAAATCATAAAATTTTAGGTCTGGAAGTTTGGGGATTTTTAATGATTTTTTTGTGCTTAAGTGTTGATTTTGAGGGTGCACCTAGGGGGTTAGGTGTATGAAACTGTATTGGGCTTCTTTGGACATTAAATGAACTCATTTGAAACGGTAAAATTTTAGGTCTCGAAGTTAGGGGAATTACAATGATTTTTTTTTGTACTTAGGGGATTATTTTGAGGGTGAACCTAGGGGGTCAGGTTGATGAAACTGTTTTGGGCTTCTTTGGTCATTAAATAGAACCATTTAGCGCAATCAGATTTTAGGTCTCGAAGTTAGCAGATTTATGATTTTTTTGTGCTTGAGGGTTGATTTTGAGGGTTGATTCATCTACCTACCTAGACGGTTAGGTAGATGAAACTGTTTTAAGCTTCCTTGGGCATTAAATGAAACTATTTAAAAGAATAAAATGTTAGGTCTTGAAGTTTGGGATATTGCTATGATTTTTTGCTTCCTCATAGAGGAAGCTTTGTGGTGGTGACAAAATCCAGTTTCCTGAAAAAGGTTTTTTTCAACATATTTTAATGTCAATATATCTAACATGATGTCCTGAAAAATTGTCCGGTGTGTGTGTGTGTGTGTGTGTGTGTGTGTGTGTGTGT
>CAJFCO010018496.1:263612-315510 GCA_904066015.1 Synergus gifuensis
TGATGTCATTTTCCTCTTTCCAAGCGCTGCAGAGACGGCTTCGATGTATTGGGTCGTTATCCTCTTGCAAGATCCAATCGGCATTATCGGCTCCAAACATCTTTTTAGCAGACCTTAGAAGACCACGTTGGTATATCTGCAACATTTTCTGAGCGTTGAGGTTCTCGGTGAAGAGCTCCAAACATCCAAAACCGCGCTCAGAGAAGCATCCCCAAACATGGACCTTCACTGGGTGTTTAATGGCCCGCTGGAGAAATCTACTGCCAGCCGTGGACCAGGCATACTTAATGGGAACCCATGCTCAGAACGACGCTTCGTCAGAAAAAATAACGTTCGACCAGTCCCGGTCGAGAATTTCAGCAGCCCATGCCTTCCCTTTTCCGATATGGGTTTCTGAGAGTAGGGGTTTTTGCCTCGTGCTACGGTACTGCATCTTCGATTCGGCCAATCGCTGTCGTATGATGTGTGACGCTCGCTTTTTCTTTGAATTATTTATTAAATAAATAAATCAAGAAGGTCTCTAAAAGTGACGCACAAAGGGCCCAAAAAGATATAAATAAATTAAAAAAATAACAAAATAATTTTTATTTTAAATAAATGAGGTACTTGGGCGCCAGTCCTTTCTTGGGACAATTGTCAAAAATTTAACCAAAGCTTAACAACAAAAAAAAATATGAATAAAGATAGATCAATCCATTCTATGACATGCAAAGAGATAAAATAACGGAATCTGAATTCCGAACGCAAAGATAAAGATAAAGATAAAGATAAAGATAATTATTGCATGTTTTCCGTGAATTAACCAACAAATATTCAAAGATAGATAATTGAATAGGTAAAATATATTAGCGATAATATAAGATAATAGTTTAAATCAAATAAATTGAGAAGACACTTAACTAGCTCAATAGAAATCAGTAGAGAGGGAGGTTCGGAAAATTATAAAGCTCAGACATTCATATAAATTTAACAATAATCAATTTAATTAAATTCAGAAAATTTCAATAAAAAAAAATTATAATTTATGACAATGTGACATCCTAACGTCATTTAAATTCGAGATTACAAATTTAAAGCAAAATCTAACAATAGAAATCATGAACAAATTCAAATTAAACCAAGTTACAAATAAATAAATTAAAAATCTACAACAAATTCTAAATCAGACGTAATTATTTACAATTGGGTATAAATTATAAACAAATAATACATTCGCAAGACTAGATTCATAAAAATTATATAAAAATCAACTTTCATATATATATCAATCAAGCATAAAAAAAAAGATTAACATATAGAATATAATACATAAAATTTTAAAACATAAAAATCTTTACATAAACAAAATATATTTCACAACTAAAAAAAAGGTTTTGGTCCGGGTTTAATTTTAAGTTAAACAAAAAGGAATTTTGGTCCGGGTTGAATTTAGTTAAAAAAAGGGGTAATTTTGGTCTGGGTTTAATTTAATTGAAAGAATGCAATTTTTGGTCTGGGTAGAATTTAATTGTAAGGGGTTAATTTTTGGTCTGGGTTTAATTTAATTGAAGGGATGCAATTTTTGGTCCGGGTAGAATTTAATTAAAAGGAGGGTAATTTTATACATTTTAAACCATCACTAAGAAAGAACATAAATAGATTAAAAGCTAAACATCAGGTTATTCGGCACTTCGGATTATTATGGGAATTTTACAGGTACATATTAAATGAAATTACCATCAAATATAAAAATAAATCTCACTAAGATCCACAAGATACAGTCCAAATGAACACAATAATACGATAAATACAACTTTAAATAAGATGATTTAGCCAAGGAGTATATAAAAAAATATAAAATATTAGAAAATATTAGAGAAAGTGCTAATATCTTGGCTAAATCATTAAAGGAAATAAATTCCTATCTCAAAGATCGATGAAAAGCAACGATGATAAATTCAACAAATTTCACAAATTCAACAATTCAAAATAACGATTATAATCAAAACAAAGAAACTCGGGCTACGTGTTGTCACTCAGAGTTCACAGAGGTGAGAGACCGATACAAATCCTTACGCTAGCTCGTTAGGCTGGAGAAATTTTAGATTAGTGGAAAGGGTCGATGCGCGTAAGACTAATTTCCGTAATTGCTATGGTCGAGAGAAGGATAGCCGATAAGGGTCGCTTGCCGTTGGTCCGTCCGATGTCCTTTCTTCGTCTTCTTCATTGTCCCTTATCAGTCGCCTTCGACGGAGATAGACTCTAAACTCCTTTGCGTGAGATAGAGTGAGATGCGAATACCATTCATGTATTTCAGGGCCGACTATAGTTTAAAGGATCGAGTGGAACTTATAGAATCCTTACTTCAAATTGCTGATGAAGGTTGATTCTTTCGACGCTCCAGATAAATACATAGAGATAACAAATAGCATTAAAAGCCAGAAAATGTCTATCCATAGAGAAATAGAGATAAGCGATAAATTTTTTTTTTAGGCTAAATTACCTATTCTTAACCATAGAATTTTATGGTAAAGCAGCCGTGATCTATCCATGCCAGGAATATATGTAGAACTCGGAAGACCAATACCAATCCATCTGTCCATTATTGGCAGAATTAAAAACTCTGTCTTGGACGTTAAGAGGGATGGTGATGAAATATGAGATAATTGAGATAATACGATCCTTCAGGAAACTAATGATATTGAAGATTTGAAGATGTAGAGTCTGATGAACCAAATCAATCTGTAGTATTGCTGGCTGGGCCTTGGGTGGCTTTCTCTCGGGACCGCAAGATCAGGAAATTTAACAAAAAAATAAACAAAAACGTAAATAAATCAATCCTAAAAATTTTAAAACTATGACAGTTTTCTTTTGGATAAAAATTATAATAAATTACATAAAATAAAAGTGATAAGATAAAAATGAAACAGTAAAATAAAATAATAAAATAAAACGAAGAGGAGTGCCGAATTATACTCTTCATGAGAGCACGATAGTTTCGAATTTCTTTAAAATTTAATATAAAAAATCATTTAATTTGTGAGTTGCAAATCTGCAACGTCACAGATGTTAATACTAATGTGTACTCCCTTTTTGGCTAGTATAGCCTTGGCATCTCGCAAACCGAGAGTGGGGGTACGCTTGAATAGCTGCACGATCGCTTTGTCCTCTTTGCTGGTTATTGCACGCATTTTTCCTCTTTCAGGAAGAACGTCGACAGTTCCACTGACTTTATACCGCTCAACCCACTTCATAATGAACGACTATGACTTTTTTAAGTATTTAGCAGTCGCTGCGACGGAAATTTTTGGTCCTTTTGGGTGGCAACACAAGAAGACGGCTTCAAAACGTTTAGCGAAACAGAACTCATTTTCGTTCACGTGCGTTCTCTCAGACGGTTTGAATGATACTGAAGCGGTATCATAAATGCGTATTAGGCCTTTGAACGTACTTTAATTTAAAAAAAAAATGTTCAAAAATCTCCAATAGTTTTAAAAATAAAGACCACACGCTCTTGTCGAACAGACTGTATTGTGCATCCCTGTTGGAAGTAAAAAGATAGAAAAGAATTGAAATTTTTGGATAGAAAAGGATAGAGATTATCTATCCCTCCCAAGTGTACACTTTGCATCTAACAAACATTATTCTTTTCTATCTTAGTACTTAGTGTGTATCCATCGTTTTAACTAGGCTCTATCTTTTCCTATCTGTTTCTATCCATCCCAAAAAAATTCTATGATTGAAATGAAACTTGTTTTAAATGAAAGAAGTACACAAGTACACTTCTAGAGAAGTACACAAGATTTTTAAGATCGGTTGAAAATTGTTTATTAGGTAAACAAACAAAAATCGTTTTTTTAGGCGAAAATCGAACTTGAAATTCAGATGCTTCCTGTTTTTACAAAAATCAATATTTTCATTAAATATTCGGTACTTCTCTAGGCAATCTTATTAACTTTAAGATAATATTTCGTTTTTTATTCCAGGTGCTTATCCAGATTCGTAGGATTTCCTGCCCGGACTTCTCAGTAGATTGTAAAAAGAATAGAAAAGGATTGAGATGATTAGATTAAGGATAGACACGAATAGAAATGTAGTGATTGAAAAAACTTGGTAATACACCTCAAGAGAGGTAGGAAAGGATTAAAAGGATAGAAATGGATAGACTTGATACTATACTTCAAAAGAGATAGAGAAGGATTGTAATTATTATGCGTGGATAGATGTGGATATAAAGGTATGGATTGAAAAGGATAAACTTCCCAGTAGATTGTAAAAAGAATAGAAAAGGATTGAGATGATTAGATTAAGGATAGACACGAATAGAAATGTAGTGATTGAAGAGACTAGGTAATACACTTCAAGAGAGGTAGGAAAGGATTAAAAAGACGATAAAAGGATAGAGATAGATAATAATGGTAAAGATTGAAATAGATAGACTTGGTAGTATACTTAAAGAGAGATAGAAAAAGATTGAAATGATTATACGAGGATAGATATGGATAAATTAGTAGAGATTGAAAAGAATAAGCGTGTAACAGAGAAGAGTATGGATTCAAATGATCAGACCAGGGATAGACATGGATAGGAAAGTAGAGATTGAAAAAGATAGGCGCTGCAATAGATTACGAGAGGGATAGAAAAATATTGGTGTGGATAGATGGAGAATAAAGAAAGATTAACGTGGATGGATGGAGGATAGGAAATTATTGGCGAAGATAGACAAAGGATATTGAAAGATAGAATTATTGAGATTCAAAAGGAAAAAGATTATTGTAGATTAAACTAGCGTTCATTTTTTGAGCACTTTGCTTCCTCATTTTGCTTCCTCATAGAGGAAGCATTAACGATTTGCCTCAATATTCAAAAATATATATATAATTCTTTTTTCTCGAAACAAAGAATCTTTCGACCTCATCATTCATATTTTTTAATCAAATTTATTTATATTAAATTACTTAATTTTATATGATGCAAAAAACCTTTTGCTTTCTTACATTAGCTTTAAATTTTGGTTATTTCCAAACATAGATAAAAACGAAATTTTTCATAATTACAAATAAAAGCATAACTTCCTTAATATTCAATAAAATGCAGTAATCATAGATGTCAATCGATTCGTCTCGACGCAAGGAATCTTTCTTTCCTTTACATAAGCTTTGAATTTTGATTATTTTAGAAGTTATTGTTGAAAAATCAATTAAAAAAAAATTCTAAATGTTCATAAAAATTTTTAAATTCAATATTTTGAAAAATCCTTTGGCACGTTATGAGATATTGGTAGAGCCAATATACCTTACAAATTTCATTAATTTATCTACAACTGTCTAAGTTAATAGGGCGACAAAAAACGGCGACACACACACAATTGATTAAAATGTTGCATTAGACATTTATCAAGTGAGAGAAGTTTAATTAAACCATTTTAAAAAAATATTGGAAAATGTAATGATTACAAAGCTTCCTCTACGAGGAAGCAAAAAGAGATAGAAATGTATTGGCATGGATAGGGATGGATACACTTTGCGCAACGCTATACATGCCTCGAAAATCAAACATTCCGTGCATGTGTTACAAAAAAATATAATTAAAATAATTTTCGCTTCCTGATTTATCTCTCTCAATGTGTTTTAATTTGCCAGAGGGGCTTTCCGGCTTTCTTCCAAGCTCTGAATTTGTGACGACCGTTTCCAAAACGTATAGATGCCGATAAAACGTTAAGTTCCGCCCTTAGCACCGTTCGGACAATAATTCGAACGAATTGGACGATGGGGAGAAAGAGGTGAGGCTGAAATTGGACGAGGAGGGAAATTAACGCTGCTGCAGATGAGATCGTCGGTTGGCTGGAATGGGATGGAATAGTGGAACGGATCGAGTTCTTGGCGCCGTTAAAGGAACTTGCGTCGCCTCGTATTTTTTCCGTCTAGAGATCTACGTTTTTTTATTTCTCTTTTGAAGAGGATTCATTGTCGTTGGCGAAAGAGGAAACATAAAGTAGGTGTCATCCTCTATTTATCGTTCAAGTGCTTTAAGGTTAAGACTTGACCGCGTTAAAATATTGCGCAATATACGTATTTTTAATAAAAAATATGCAATAAGTCCTCTTGCGATTTACATTTTATGTTTGTATACGCATTCTGCATTTTAATAATGGAAATGAATTACCATCACGTTCTCAGTTGGAGAACTAAAATATGCTCAACTGCTTCTGCTTCAAGTCAGAATTATTCGCATCTGATAAATGTGGAAAATTGAGGTGAGAGTTATCTTCACAATTTAATAACATGCAAAGTACCCTACTTTTGGGACAGAACTCTTATTAAAAAGGTAAGAAAGTCGTAGAAAACCTCGTTCATATTAATTTCAGTGAGAATCGAAGGTCAAAAAAGCGTTTATAAGTCGTAAAAATACCTAGGGTACAGTAGGTCAGACTTTTACGAGAAACTGAAATGCTTCGCAGATCGATTTGCTGTCGAAAATACCATATCTCACTTCTTTAGAGATAAGGGATATCATATTTCATTTCTCTTCCTCCAATGTCGAATAGACAGTAATATCGGAAAAGTCGCTATTACTATATTCGCTCTAGGCCCGTAAAAAAAACATTACCAGAACCGAAAAAAGTGAATCGACATGCATTGACTCTTCGCTCCGATGTACATCGATTCCTAATCGAGTCATCGTTTCTAACACTAAAAACTGTTAATTTACATATATTTTAATTTCAAAATTTTCTCCTTCACGTACAGCGGATTTAAATCTTTTAGACGATTTCGAGTCGATCTTTACTAATTTTAGAGTTACGATTTTTCCATGTCTATCTTTTTCAATCCCAACTTTCCTATCCATGTCTATCCTTTGTCTAATCATTTGAACGAATGATTTTTTTTTGGTTACATAAGAAATAAAATAAATGAATGCAACAATTTCAGTAATTTTAAATGTAAAATAAATTAAATTTTCATTTTTGAATTATTTGATACTACGATCCTGAAATTCTGAATTTCGTTAAAGGTTATGTTCACACCTTGTATACATCGTCAGCTGAAAGTATTGTTTTACAGAAGAAAAATGCCAAAATGTGATAAGAAAGCATCGATTTCGCCTTATACTTTACAATTAAAGAAAAAGAAAAGAGCTGAAGCTGCAAGGGAAAAACGTAAAAAAAATTAAAGAAAATACGATTGAAAAGGCTAAAGCTTAAGTGAAACGTCATTTCGGGTATAGATTTATAGGTTTTTCTTCCAAAAATGAAAAAATGCCCTAAAAAAACTTGAAATAAATTTTAAGCGTGGCTCCTTTTAGAAACTCTTTTTAGGATGCTAATATATCTAATGATTGCAAATAGCAGTCATTTGAACGACTTTGGCTCATACGTACATTTGGATTTTCAATATGCTGATTATATAAGAAATGCAATTTTCAGATAATTCCTACATAAAAACTATTTCGAATTTTGCACTGCTTTTAACGGCAAAATGACGGCCTCAGATTGTAGATTAAAAAAAGTTTGTTTTTTAATTTCGAAAAAATGGCTCTTATTTACTTTTGGATTTCCACCCATCATATATATTTCTATTTCTGTCTACCTAATCATTTCAAAGTTGCTGTGTCTCTTTTCGCAATTTAAACTCTTAGAATCTAAAATCACAAAACTTATACACTACAACCTCTAAGTAGTCCTCCTTATTTGCTATGAGGACTACTTGGCGAACGTCAGTTCCGAGAAATTTCGCTCGGCGAGCAGGGGCGGCGCATCCCATCTGAGCGCCCCTTTGGGCGCTGCCAGTCAGAAAAATAGATTGTAGTAAGTGAGCGGCCCTGTTGTTACCCCCCACTTAGTTCCTCAGTCGCTCGATCTTAGAGTAGATGCGCGCGGGACGGAAGGTATCAGGAATACTTCGCGAAGGACTACTTCGAGGTTATAGTGTACATTTTAATTATGATTATAAGTAATATCTATCAGACAGAGAAGAGTGGATTAAAAGATCCGCTTTAAACAAAAAGATTAAAGATTAAAAGAGTAGAACCATATTGTTGCAAAAAAATAAAAAATAAAAAAACGTACCAAAAAAGGAATATGATAAGTTAGAGACAAAAGGGGTCGGATAGAGATAGGTTAGTGATTATACTGATAAAGATATTGAAAGGGATAGAGATGGATAGACGAGAAATAAATGAGGAGATTGAAGATATAATTTACAGATTTTTACTTCCAACAGAGAAGTGTTTTGCAGTAGAATTTTGTTGCAGTTTCGAATGTACCTTTATAGACAAGCGAAATAGAGCAAAGAGTAATAATGGAAGGCGACACCTATTGTCCACTGGACGGAGTAGAGTCCTACCGTGACGGGCGTTGTTGTATGAAAAATGTGGCTACATCGGGAGCAAATAAACTTTTTGAACAATAATGGACACCGCCTTCCATGATGCACTACGTTCTCGCCACCCGAGGGGTAAGTGAACCCGGCCTTTCTTCGCCGCGAATACAAAAAGTAGAAATTCGTTGCACCGGTTTCAGCTCCCGCTACAGCCTTAATTAATTACCCCCGTTTCGAGTCTTTTTTTGCCTGGGTATGTACGAGAACCTCAGCTCCAA
Source organism: Synergus gifuensis (assembly GCA_904066015.1). Taxonomy (NCBI): domain Eukaryota; kingdom Metazoa; phylum Arthropoda; class Insecta; order Hymenoptera; family Cynipidae; genus Synergus; species Synergus gifuensis. The sequence goes on from CAJFCO010018496.1 coordinate 272,191, forward strand.
TCGCTTTAAGGAGAGGTTAAACCTCGAAGAAAATGCACGTTTAATCATCCTCTCGTCAGTTTTTCTTCTGCTAAATGCACTCCCTGTTACATTAATGGAGCTTCCGCTTTTCAAGTGCACGAGCTTTGAAAAAAAGTTAGGCTTCCCTTATATCTCTTAAGGAGACATTAATTGTCAAAAATTAAATAAATAAGAGCAAATAAATCTTGAGTATATTTTGTGTTGGAACATTTAATATAGGTGTGCGAGACGGCTTTATAAAATCCTCTATCTCTTTTGAATCAGCACTTTTCAATTAATTTTTAAGCCCAAAGAACATGAATTTCACCATGATCCTCGAATCTTAATTACAATCTGGACAGTCAGCAGCGCGCGAAATTCCGGTTGTCGTATCGCTACACCTGTCGCTTTGCAAGGGTGATTTACAGCTTAAGAGGCGCTCGTAAAATCATCATCTGCAGGGAGATTTTCACCTATGTAATGCTGTGCATGCAGGATCGATTATGCGCACTAGGATCCTCAAGTCCGTGTACTTTTCACCACTGATTCTTAATCAGTTAGCAAAAGAGAATCCAGACGTTATATCTACAACTTAGAAAGAACCTGCATTAAAAGTCAGCACTCACACGTCTGATTTATATCCCAGCATTTATGGTTTGTGTAATTTAATTGTCCAGATGGGACGTAAAGATGCGGTCGACCGTGGAAATCGTGATTCGCAGAACTGTTCCTACATTGAACACCAGGAAGCCCGAAAGGTACTCTCTCTCATCTTTCACAAGTTAAAGTCAGGATTATTGAAAAATTACATTCAGAAATATATTTAAGTATCTTTTAGAACCATATCTTTTTATACCGTAGTGATAACAACAAAATGATAACAGATGCTATAACTGTAACTATAATCGAAATTAGTGCGATTCACTGGCTGCCGGATTTCAAGCGGAACTGAAGTTACATTCCTGTCGCCGGTCAATTAACGGACCCTATATTTGCATATTTGAGGGCGACAATGGGTTACCGGTAGTAAAGCGCACACGTGGTCGCGGAATTATTACCGGCCTGCCTGTCGGTCATCAACGACTCCCGCTCTCTCTCTCTCTCTAATGATCCGCGTTCAACATTTCCAAGAGGGAATTATGCATTCTGTGTATTAACATTTACATCCGTGCGATTAGCATGCTTAGGGTGATAATTGTCACAATAAACGGACCAAACTTAACCCAATTTATGATTCAGCCGAGGAATAGTATTAGAAATTGTGGAAGATGAATAGAATTTCAATTTTCCTTAAAATACGATCGTCTCAGGGAAAGACGTCCTCTCAGCATCCTTGGAAGGGAGAACTTGATACTTTTGATAACGTGGTAACATTACGAATTCTACTCCCAATATCCGTAATCATAAAAGAAGCGACGAAAATTTTGACGTAACGACAAACGCTGCGCATTTAAGACGTCGTTGTCCTTTTAGCTTTTCTGGGGAACGATTTTTGGAATATGTCGGTTTTGATGCACGGAGATAAACACAAATGCTGCATCAAGATATAAGTCGATCAGTATGGAAAGAAATAGAAAATTATGAAGAGAATGATAGGAAGATGAAAATATATATTTGTATATCAAAATGCAGCATTGAAGAGATCGCAAACGAAATAAGCCAATGGATATATCCAAGGGAAATGAGGTGCCTATGTACTTTGAGGTGGCAAGTGAAGCTTAACGTCTCTGAGACGTACTTTTCTAGAATTTTTTATTTTGCATGATTGAAATCAATGTTTCGATTTAGATTTAGACATTTCAGACGATTTCCAGTCGAACTATATCTACTTTCGAGAGACGATTTCATGAGTTCCTTTAGAAAAGATGCCCTTGAAGAGATTGAAAAATTTCAAACTTCCATTTTGTAAATATCTCTTTGGGACGATGCGGATCTAGACGTTTCAGACTATTTTCAGTCGATCTACACCTACTTTAGAGGAATAATTTTGTGAGTTTTTTTAAACTAAGCAATCCCTTGACTCATATTGAATTTGACTTGGTTAAGGGCAATACGCTGATTTAACTACCGCTAGGAGTTATTCCAGAAAAGATTTATACTCGTCGGTGGAATTTTCTCGTATATTAATTATTATACCTGTGCATCGCATTGGAATATCCATTCCGGAATAACGAGCCGTGGCGGATCATTAGTTTTAATTAGCTTCAGCCAACGGTCATCCGGTAGGGCGAATATACTGCCATCCTGCTATGCGGCTATCTGCCACACGCGATTCGCGACGAGCAAATTGCAGTTAGCTAATGTGAGCCTTGGTGCCGAAAGAGACGGACTGAGAAGTCAACCCGAAAAGGACTGAGAAGTTAAACCGAAAAGGCTGGGCAAGCCAACAATGCCGGGCCTCGTTTACTTCGACATTTGCCAAGCTGAGTGGTGTTGCCTAATTATCGTCACGCGCAGACAGCCCAACCCGTGATTGCATTTTCTGTTAAGCCTGGTAATTAAAGTTGATTCGTTCCAGAATAACGATCGACCTAAATGACTTTTTTGAACCGCAAGGAAATATCCGTGAAGAAATTTAAATTGGGATTTGGTAAGGCCCTGGTCAGTTTCCCTATGACACGGATCAGGCGCGGATCAGGAAAATAGTCAAGACCCAATTGACATCGTCACACTTAACAATTTTTTTGGTTTTTACTTTTTTCTTTCACTGTATAGCTTTCACAAGCATAATACCCTCTGTAGCCCTTAGTACACATCAAAAAAATTCTGTCTAGAGATGAATAAAGTACCAAGTCGAAGCAAAAGAGGCAATCTAGCTAGTGCCCAATCACTTCCTCCATAGTGTAACGGTTTTTTAAGCCGACATAAACAATTATTGAAAGAATTAGCAAGATGGTGCTAATTGTCAAATAAAAATTCAGAATTCTTGGACGAAAGAGTGGTGGAGATTTCTAGTGAATTAATAATTTAAACTAGCATTTAATATCAATCAGGGTAACCACAATTATCAATTTTACACTATAAATTAAAATGAAGTTCCTCCCACAAAATCAGTAGGTTCATGAAAATGCTCACATATAAATAAAATATTACTCATGCACTTTCACACTCAAACAATGAATTATTCCAATTTGGAATGAAAATAATACAACCCGAATATAAAGAATACACAATAATAAATAAATAAGCAATTGTGGCACGCAAAAAAGCACTTTCGTTGGCACACAATATTTAATACAAATCCCAAATCTGGGTAACTATTAAGACAAGTACACAAATAAGTAGTGACCAGGTGAATCATCAAAAGGTAAAAGAAGGCTCTGTACATTCGCAGCTACTTTTATTAATTGCCTTCTCCCACCTCTCCCCGATACATACACCTTATTGATTCGTTCAATTTGCTTGTTTCGTCATTACCAAGATTTGAAATTTCTCCGCGCTGTTTCCAGCTATTTATTCTGAATCTAAATACGAATTTCATTTACAATAGGTTTCTCTGACTGGGATGTCTAGCTCGATTCTATTTAGCATCCAACTTTAAATAAGGACAAATTGGGAATCCACAAGGGTATCTCAGAAATTTATTTTTCGACTTTTTATCTGAGCTGCGGAAACGATTTAGAATGAATTTTAAGTGAGGGAGAACTATTATCTGCTTCATTTGTTTCTCCTGCTCTTGTTTCCGTTCGATTTTCAATACTACCACCTATATCTTTCGATATTTTCTTTCTATTTCTGACCAATTTTCTTTTCGTGTCAGTTTTCTGATATTGGGTACAATATAACGAGCAAAAAGTTCAAAGGGATTCCAATACGAATGCCTGAGTGTTACTCGAATGGAACGTCGGATATTTCAGCGTGAGTACAGATTGTATACAGCCACTGAAAGGCATTGATTCATTAGAATACAATAAATGGGCGTCGAGAGTGACTGGATTTGTTTTTCAAACGTGACGTCTCAGTTCATCGTGCAGAAAGTGAAAAGAATGGAAACCGAGAAGCTGCGGCGGCGCGGGCGTCTCTAAAACGTAGTCGTGCTTATGTGCTCAGCGAATTCGATGACCTACATTTGTTTTGTATTTTAGACGATAAAGCCTGAGGGTTTCACCACTTGACACGAGATTTCAAACGATTTCATGTTATTTTATAGACGATGTTCACTAGATTTAAAAAGTTGTAAAACACTCGATAAAGCTGCATTTATAGGTACTTCTGCAAGCAATTAGATAAGTTTGTACAAGTAATATATAGAAAATACCGGAAATTAGATTCTAAATTCCTCTTTTGAGTTACGTTTTATCTTTACACAACCTGTTAATGTAATGAGATCCAGTCATAAGAAGTAAACTTAAAACATAAGTGTTTTGCCAGAGTTACCCGATATTTATTCGAGCCTGAGGCTACTCTCCAAAGAAATAAACAAAAATTTACTGTCTGGGGTGTCAAATACGTCTTATTATTTATTCACATTGTCCCTTATCGATTCCGACAAGTTGAAAAGGTAAAATGAATGAATGAAATCGAATTTCTTACACTAAAAATCATAGTAAAGGCAACGTGTGCCTTTGACAATTTATGATTATGATAATTTTCAAAAATCTTCTGTTAAAATATCATAATCACCAATCATTTAATTTTAGTCTCAAAAACATAACTTAACATGTTTTATATTAATATGTTTCATAGTATGCTCAAAATCATTTCAATAAATTAAACAAATTTTCAATATATAAAATGAATAAAATTGAATAAAAGAGATTTCAGAGATTTCAAAATATTTGAAGGAAATGAAAAAATATTTCAGGATATTTAATAGATTTTAAAGAATTCAACATAATTTCAAAGTAATATCAAAAGTAATACCAAAAGGCAAGAGATTTTAATATTTTTTGCAGGATTTCAGTAGGTTTTAAAAAAAATTTTAAGATATTTAAAATAAATTTTTATAGCACATCTGTCTTGGACATGAATTGAAATCTTTCAAATTTTGTGGTTTTGAATTTTTATAAATTCTCTAAAATTACTTGAAATCACTTTAAATCGCTCTAAATTCCTTAAAATTGCTTAAAATCTTGAAAATTATTTGAAACTAATTGTAAATCTCCTAAATATTTTGAATTTGTTCAACTTGCTTCAAAATCCCTTAAGTCCATGTCAGACCTTTCCGATACCTAACTTACCGACGAAATAGGTGCTTAATTTTTTCTTTGTCGAGCTTCTGCACTTGTCCACAATCAGCGCCAGCAGCGCAATGCATGTCAACAATATGTTCTAACCTTAGAACTGTGATAAATTCATGCACAATAATTCATAATTTGTGCAAAAGCTTTTTAGAAAATTATGCATAAGCGGTTTTCCTAAGTGGTTCTTATTGTGTTTTACAAATGGTGAGTGTGATCTTTTGCTTCGTTTAAACGTAAGGCTGCAGAGAAAAATGCTCTCAACATGCTCTCAGTTTTAATTTTCTGTAATTCACCTTTTTTTTAAAAATCAGTTAGCAGCTATGATCTCCATTTTTAAGTACAGATGCGGCAAGTACAAATCCAGACAATAGATGAAGATAGAAGAATGCGGCTTCAGATTTCGAAATTCTGAGAATCTATTTTCGATATAACCAAAACATACAAAATAATAAACATAGAAAAAGTCGAAGTATTGTCCATGGATATTTTAAAAACCCCCCTCGAAATATTCTTCTCGATCCGCTCCAGATCACAACCCTTTTTTTCTGATAGGAACTTATCGGAAAAAGAGTTGCTCAAGAAGATTCTGATTATATTTTATTCCCCCTTTCATTCTAATGCGAAAGGTATGAATCCATCAACATTTTTTCATCTACTCATCCTGGAAAATCTACTTTCTCCCATTTTTCGCTCCACTGTAAGACTATGAGACTCCGGCGCGGCGCTCCCTCTAAACTTTCTCGCAAGTGAACTTTATATATGGACCTATCCATTACTGGCGTGTGAGAGTGCCAGCGAGTCAAAGGTCTCAATTAAACCGAAATGGCACACTAATGAACAAAAGCCCAACGTAATTTGGTGTGGAAGCTATTATTAAAGATCTAAAAGAGGTTTCTTCATCCACTGCATCGCATCGCGTCGCATCGGGATAATGATGGACTATGGACCTACCGTCAATGCCGCGACTTAGGCCTTTAGCGCAGGATACATAAAGACTGAATACCGACCTCCGAAGCTCCGAAAGGCGACCAAGGTTACAGCTTTGCGCATTCCAAGAAACCTTGTATGCCTAAGGTCTAAGGAGAATTCGCTTTTACGAGTGCTCTTACCTGAAACAGAAAACAAATAAGGGAATATTAAGTATCAACATTTATGTTCCAACATGTGTACTTATCTTAATTTGCTTACGCTGCCGAGGACTTAGTAATTTGAAAGAAATTTTCAGCAGTGTGTTCAAGGACTCGACAACATATTTGCTTAAATGTAATACATATTTATTGCACAGTGTTCCTGAACGAACTTTAAATGGGGGAAACAAGAGAGATCTTATGTATACCATATTATTTTCGGGTTTCGTTCTAGAATGCTTCAGAAAGACTTTCCAAGAAAAATTAAAATTAAGATTTAAAAAAATTAAGATTTATTTTCGATTAATAACTTATGGAATCTCCTAATATGACTTCTGAAACAATCAATGACTTATATCACCTTCCATGACTTATAGAACCGTCAATGACTTATGAAATCTCATAAAGTGACTTATGGAATATCCTAAAATAGCTTATAAAACCTCGGAAAATGATTTTTGCGCCATTTATCACTTATAGAACCTAGATTAACTTGTGGCATCTCTAAAAATGTCATATGAAACCTTCCATAATTTTTACCTAGATCCTTTACTGACCCATAGAATCTCCTAACATAACTTATGAAACTACAGTGACTTATGAAACATTCAATGACTTATAAAACCTCCAATAATTTAAAGAACTTTTTAGAATTGAAGTAACCTTCAATGCCTTATGGAACCTTCCATGACAAATACAACTTTCAATGACTTATAGAATTTTCAATGACCTATAGATTCTTCAATGACAATGGAATCTCCTAGAACAGTAATATTCAACACGAGATTCTCATTTTCTCCTTTTTTTTCCCCTTCTCCGAGTGCTTTGCAGAGAATTCTCTTCTCTTCCCGTTTCGCTATTGGCGAATAGCGCGAGACTCGAGCGTTCTTCGGGGCCGCTCGGCTTCGTCCGCCTCTCATCAAATGTGATGAGAGAGGGGATTGCCAAGTTGACAGGTTTTTAGTATTTACTCTTTTATTCACGTATTGGATTAGACATCACTGTCCTAGAATGACTTACGTAACTTTCATTACCTTTAATCACCTTAAGTGAAATTCGGATTAGCGAAAGTGTGTTGACACTATAGACTAAGCTTTTAACGGTTGTAGTCTAATGTTGCTCCGCACGCGCGGAAGTCCATTACGGTTGACATCAGCTGAACTAGCACGCTAAACCTACTTAGGAGATCGTCTCGTTATCCTGCGTTCAAATGGGAACCCACGTTGGCTTTACGGTCGCTCTCCACGAACAAATACGCCTTAATTAAAAGTACCTTCGTTACTGGCGTCGTGCCACTAGGTCGACGAAAAAGATCACTCCTTATCGATCCGGATAGCAGTATGTCTCCCACGAAATTTTGTTCTAGATTCCGAACGTCGCGATTCAATTACGCTTAATTCACGATCGCCTTTCGCGCACCGTTATACGTTTGGTAACATATATACGACGGCGAGTTTCAGTCGAAGGTGATTACCATCGCTGATAAAAGGAAGTCTGGTGAAGCAGTGTATGCTGCACAAAATTCATTCATGTGAATAGTTTTTTATCCTAGAATTTGGTTAATGAAGTATTTGGAAGTTATGGAAGTACAGCACTGAAGTTGCTGAAGTACATATTCTCAAGTTAATAAAGTTGCTGAACTGTTCTAAATTTATAGCTTTAATGATCGAAGTCTCCAGAAATCACTACTCAATCTGGAGTTCCTTTGAATTTGAAGTTCGTGTACCTTAGATCTGTCGACTTGAAAACTTCTCGATCATTGCTATAACTTATGGAAATCTTGAAATTCCATCTTGTAATATATCAACAACGATTGAGAGATACCCCATTCTTAGAAGAAATGGTCTTGTTTCTCGAAAGTGGCTTCGAGGTCGATACCAAGTTACAATGTTGTACCATAAGTGCTGTAATTATCACACTGGGTAACGAACGGTGCAGTCTGTAGATGTCGAGAGACTCAAGCCTTGACGCCACTTATGTTACGAGTCGAGTGAAATTCGCGATAGCGTCTTGTCACGCAACCGCACTTTTTAACGACCTTTCAAGCGACATTCGCGAAACATGGTTACGCCTTCAGGCATACTGAAGAAGCGGAAGTCAGGATCTAAACGGAATTGTCATTTCAGCTAATTTTTCATTTCAGATAATTTTAAAATGAATTCTGCATTACGGAAATGTTACTACATGCTTTACGAATACTTTTAAGGAACATATAAAATTCTTCGATCTTTCTCTGGCGTGAAAAGACGGAAAATATCAACTCAACTCAACCAACGGTATTTTTGAAAAGTGTCACAAACCACACGTGTTCATGTCGAGTCGAGCTGAATAATATGGATACAAATGCAAGAAACGTCGCAAATGCTTGGTTGCTCACAGACGGAAGTTAGGTCTGCGGTTTATTGAAAATCCAACGATTTCACGCCGATTTCCGGCTTTTCCTCAGTATTTTTATTGTGTGGTAGTTCGCTTCGCTTTGCTGGCATTTGCCCAAAAAATAAAATAAATCTCCTCGTCCGATTGTAGATAAAGTATTTGTGAATCCTGCGAGGAAGAAACAAAGTCGATGACTTTTGAATAATCAACGAATAATATGTTTTAAAAAATTTTAAGTAATTTTAAGGAATATCAGAATTAAAAGGAATTTCATAAGAATATTTTCGTTCAATAGGCAAATACGTCTAGTCTAGTTTAAAAAGGAAATGCCTTATAGGTCCAAAAAAAATATTTGTTAAGTATAATAAAGAAATTTAATTTTGAGGCTGGAAACTGGAAAGAGGACATATTTTATTTGGTTTGTTCCAAAATGAACTTTTCCAGTCAACTTTGAATAGGCGGAAAGTTTGTAGATTTGAACAAGAGTTCAATAGACTTCTCAATTCATGACCGATCCATTGAGATTTTAAGAGAGCGAAGCTATGGCGCAAATCCTTAAAGTCAATCTAGAATCGGGAAGAGAGTTTCAATGAGTCCTCATCAAAGAATAAGGGTTTTTTCAAGTGTGATATTTGAAATCGATTTTGAGAGCGGTTCTAAGAAATTCCTTAAATCTCTCTCATTCGGGGAATTTGTCTTATGAATGCACATTGCACATATAGTAAATTTATTTTCAAAAAACTAGCACACCGACGCCAATTGAAAATTTCCATTTGGGTGGTTTTAAAAACTATTTTCTTGTCTGCAAATTCTCGTATTTAATTCCAAAATAAAAAATTCTAATCAATATCCTCTTTTGATCGCGTTAACATTTCAGGTAGCGTGCATCTCAGGGAAAAGCAAATAGAATAGAAGGATAATGAATAAATACTTCTTTTGCAAAGTCAAGATAGAAAATTGATTTCTCTGGAAACCACACTCTGGATTGTGAGAACGCTTTCGTCTTTAAATAGATTTGCAGAGCTTATCCTGGATCATAATAATGAAATGGCGTGTATAATTCATGAGTTCTGTCTTTCATCTTCCTTAGCAGTCTTTGTTAATTTTAATTTTTTCAATTATCTCAGGAGTGAAGCGATTTTAATGAGATGGAATCTTCAAAGACTTGTGGAAAAAAGGTTCTAAAAGTCGCTGCATGAAGATTCAATAAGTCATAAAAGATCTGTTAAGTCATAGAAGGTTCTAAAAATCATAGAAGGTTCTGTAAGTTACTGAAGGTCGAATAAGTCATAGAAGGTTCCATAAATTTGCGAAATTACATTTACGCTCGACAAATCAGACTTTGTCTAATTGAAAAAGATTATTAAGTACCTAAACATTCAACGAGTCTCAAGAAGAATAGCTTTGGTGGATTTTTATTTTTAAACTCGAAATCTTTTTTTGAAACAAAAATATCTCATTCGACGAAATTAAAATAAGAAATGTGTGTATGTACACTCTGAAATTATTTTTAAATCTCCTGTGGCGAGGAAAAGAATGTTATTAAATATGAAATTGTGTTGATTCTTGTGTACCTCAAATTTTACGAAATTAATACGGCTTTTTTTAGCGAATTAAAAACTTTACTTCGTGGAAAAAAATTTCCTAGTTAGTGCAGAGTTATATCCTCCATCTCTCTCAAAAGATTAATTGTACAGAGCGCAGATGCCGTCCCCTTTCGTTGGATGAAATTACCACAACGGCTTTACGCGATTATGTAGCTACAGGGAATTAATAGTGTTTACTTTATATCCTTTAATCAACCAGGAACGAATTGCAGCTATCAAAGCACCTCCTGGGAAAATATATGTATTATCAATAAATTAAAAGCAATCTTCTCCGTTGCATAAATGAGATGCAGTAATTGAAAATCTTTCATTCCGAAAGGTTGAATATTTAAAAAGTGTATATAGTCTAAGGATAAATTTATTTATTCAGTCTGGATTAAAACATAAGAATATGAAAAATTTTATGATCAAGGAAAAATTATAAATATAATTCATTTTAGATTCAATTAACGAATCCAATTTATTATTAAAGCGTTTCTGAATGAAGGTAACTTTCGCGAAATTAGAATGAAAGATATAACCGTTTCTCAGACTTGTAACGTCAGACTATAATTAGGGTAGACAAATGTTAATAAGTGAGGTCGTTATCCTATTAAAAGATAAACTTAATATTAGCTTCTATTAAAGAGGTAGCTTCGAAATTTAAATCCTGGCTTCCGTTGCGGGAAAAGAGGCCTTTTCTGAGGAGATTAAGTCAGGATGATTATCATTTTTCATTAAGAAGAACTTAATAAAAATGCTAAATAATTCAGAATTTTTTTACATATAAGGACTTATAATTCCTTATCTAATTTCAGGAACTTCAATAAGTTTCATAAAATTCCTTCTAGTGAAATTCCTTTAAGTTTGGTACTTGATATTCCTTAATTATCCTTAAAATTCCACCAAATATCGTTATATTCTTTAAAATTACATAAAATTATATGAAATCTTATGATACCTACTCCTTAAAATTTCGTAAATTCACATGAGGAATGATAATAAAGTCCACTATGCATTAATTCTGCCTTCAAGTAAACTAGAGATTTTAATCTACTACAGACAGATACAAACGCATTCAATTAGCATTCCACACGCCCTCGATGAGATCGAGGATGAGAATGATGAACTCCGTGTTATATGGACGTGGACGCGTTCAACCAATGTAAATAGATACAAAGCTACGTGTCAGGTGTACTTAGTTGTTCATAGTAATCCAGACACGTGACCTGAAAAAGTGACTCACTCGACAAAGAGAGACAAGATACGTTTATTGTCGACGGAAATGGATTGAAAAATATATCACGCTCGGTTCTGTTGCACATCGAATCTCTTTCTGTCTTATCACTCTTTATCAGATTATTGAAACATTTCCAACTTCCATTCACCATATCATGATATTGAATTTACATTTTTATGTACATGTTTTCTATCCCCCGTGCACATCTCTAGTCAAATTGAAAGTTCTCAAAAGGCATTGAAGGTCCTCCTATAAGTTATGGAAAGGTTCTATGAGTCATAAAAGATTCTATAAGAAATGGGAACTTCTATAAGTCGTAGAAGGTCATAAGGTCAAGTAAGTCGAAAAAATTCTATAATACATGGGAAATTCTCTAAGTCATATAAGAGGTTCTATAAGTAATAAAAGGTTCCATAAGACTCATAAAACCTTCAAGGACTGATAGAACCTTTCATAACTTATAGAACTTCAAGTCACTTATAAATCAGCAAATGTTTTGGAACCTTCCAAAACTTAAACAAGATTCTATAAGTCATTGAGGTTTTATAACTCACGAAAGATTTCATAGTTCTTGTTTATCATGTTTAAATAATATCTATTGGCCTCACTGATAAATATGCAATGGATACGAAATTGCCTTTTACCAGTTGCACTAATCTTGAAACGAATTGACACTGGCTTCGGAATTCACCGCCGCCATCGGTTGGTAGGTGAACTTAGTAAAACTAGCGCGAAATTTAAAAAATGTATGTATTTCAAATTTATACGATGTCTCATCTCGTGGAAATCTGTGTAACAACATATTCAAATTAAAACACCAATTGCATATTCGTAATAAATAAAATATTTTTACATGTTGTTCAGTTCCAAAGATTCTAAGTATCAAAAGTGCGGCAAATTGAAAAGAGGTTATGAGGTTTGATATTTTTACACTCCGTCCATAACGAAGTTATTCTTCGTTGTACAGTAATGTTCAACGATGCCTTCCTCTGTTTTCTAACGACCCAACCCTGTTTTCCATAAGATTCGAATGAAAAACAGGGTTGGGTTGTTACAAAACAGAGGAAGGTATCATTGAAAATTACTGTACATCGCGTGTTATGCATGCTCAGATATCTTTGCGCATGCTCCGAACCGAATTTCACTTACCGACCGATGGCGGCGCTAAATACAATAGCCAGGTTTAATTTGTATCACAGCATCTCGTATCCATTCTATATATCAGTGATTGGCCTGCATAATATCGAAAAATATTGAGCTTTATCGTCAACAGGTATGCAGGAAAGCTTTACCACTATTGATCTCGCGTAAAATATCACGGAAACAATTTCTCCGAAAAATTGAGACCCAAGAAACGCAGATACGCTCCTGATTGCAGTTAGAACGGGTGGATCGGATAGATGCGGGACGGTAGAGTTATGGTGTCGTAGATCAACTGCTTTTGGCCGCGTTTTGAAATGTGTAATCAGCGTCCGTGATTTACCGCTCGTCCGATTGCTATCGGCGTTCACCGCACGGAGTGCGACCGATCGCAACCGGAAATGGATCGATGCGATGGTCCGGTTATCCCCGAGCATCGTCTTTTTGTTATATAGACAGATCGCCTCGACCCGACCTTTCTACTACTGATGAACTAATCGCAATTCGATTTCCATTTCGATCAATTTTTTCACCTCGAGCGAGATAACATGACCCCAATTTGATAGCGCGGGACTTTCACGTGGATGGTGTTGCACGAACTAGCCAACTCACAGACTAGCAAATTTCGACAGCACATTTTTATTTATTTGAAAATATTGTAAGAAATGTCGTAGAGACTATAAGGGAATACCTTAAACAGACACCCTTCAGCTTTCGAACTATTAATATCTGACGAAAACCGAACCTTTTCTTGTTGTATTTTTAGTTGAAAATAGTTTAATAACAAAAAAAACTCTACTTATTTCCGACATCAAGTCAAACAGTCGAAATAACAAAATGCATCTTGCATGACCAGAGATTACACGTTGAAGTTCTTGCTCAGCAGCTTTTCAGCTTGAGATCTTGCGGCGTCTAATACCTAATAATTGAATCTGAGCCTCGTCATTACCTCCTTTCTTTTCGAGAGTGAAGTGGATACGATCAGCGCATTTCAATTGGCTAGATACAGGATTTGTGCGAGTCCATTGATCGCAGCCTCCTACAACTCGAGCTATCTAATTTTCCTCTCTTTTTACACACAGAGCATCTACTCCACAGCGGAACTTCCTACGTTTGGTATCGTAATGAGCCGTTACGCGCGCGTATGGCCGTGAATGTGTACATGCAGCAAGGCACGTAAAGCAGGTGCAAAAATTCGGCCTACACAATGTTCGTAAGTGCACACACGACCAATCGTTCGATCGATCGATCGCCCATCATTATCGGAGGTAAATGTTTCCAGTCTCCGTTCATCAATTTAAATTGGCAGCACTGTAAAAAGTACAATATAAGAGACGTTGCAGTTTGCAGTTATCGTCCCGGGTTCCGGCAACACGACACGATAGACGATAACGCTAGGTTGCTACAAGAGGTATTACACGACTATTTCAGTTGCACATTGCTATTAACGACATACTTCAGCGCAAATTTGGGTTGTTTCAATTTTGTGTTACTAGTAGCAATGATCTTTGTGCTCAGTTTAGATCTTTTTACATTATTAAACATAGCAGTCATAGAAGGTTCTATGAGTCACTGAAGATTCTATAAGTCATAGAAAGTACTGTAAGTTAGAGATGGTTCTATAAGTCACTGTTATCAAACTTTCTACGACTAATAAAACCTCCGGTGACGTGTAGAACCTCCCATGACTTATTAAACTTTTCATGAAATATAGAACCTTTTATGACTTGTATAACTTTATAAATTTTTAGGACGTCAGTGTCTATGGAACTGTCAGTGATTTAAATGTCGTCCAGGACTCATACAGGGTGGCCACATGTCAGGGAAGTCAGGGAAGTCAGGGAAATGTCAGGGAAATGCGAGTAGTGGTCAGGGAAAATAGAAATTGACATTTACGTTAACTATGTTATTTTTGTCGTATTATATATATAATTTTTATAATTTATTTAACAAATTTTAAAAACTATCCAAAGATTTCGAAGGATTATAAATAATTTATAAAATTTTTAAGGAAGTTTAGGGAATTTAAAGAATTTTAATGAATTTTAAAGTTCCTTCAGAAATTTTAAAGGATTTCACGAGATTTTTATGATTTTCTAAAAATTTTGAAAAGTTTTCAAAAATTATAAATGTTTTTTATGTATTTTAAGGGATTTAAAAGTTTTTCGTGGAATTATAAAGGAATTTAAGAAACTTGTAAGAATTTAAAGAGATTTTAAGGAATTGTAAATATTCTCGTGAAATTAAAAAGGATTTTAAAAAGCTTGTAAGAATTATAAGAAATTTTAATTACTTTAAAGTAATTTTAAAAAATTTAAATTTTCCTCATGGAATTTTAAAAGATTTCACAAAATTTTTATGATTTATAAAATATTTTGTAGAAGTTTAAGAAATTTCAAGAGGTTTTCAAGAATTTTAAGAAATATTTAGGTATTTTAAGGTTTTTCGTGGAATTCTAAAGGATTTTAGGAAGCTTGTAAAAATTGTAAGTAATTTTGATATTTTAAAAATGATGTTAAGGAATTTTAATAGTCCTCATAAAATTAAAAAAAAATTTTAATCGGTTTTTAGGAATTTTAAAGGATTATGAGAGATTTGTATAATATTTAAAAGATTTAGTTGAATTTTAAAAGGACTTCATGAAATTTTTAAGAGATTTTTAAGGAAGTTTAGGGAATTTAAAGAATTTTAAGGAATTTTAAAGTTCCTTGAGAAATTTTAAAGGATTTCATGAGATTTTTATGATTCTCTAAAGATTTTGTGGAATTTTAGAGAATTTTGAAAAGTTTTCAAAAATTATAAATTTTTTTTACGCATTTTAAGGGATTTAAAAGTTTTTCGTAGAAATATAAAGGAATTTGAGATACTTGTAAGAATTTAAAAAGATTTTAAGGAATTATAAATATTCTCGTGAAATTTAAAAGGATTTTAAAAAGCTAGTAAGAATTTAAAGAAATTTTAATTACTTTAAAGTGATTTTAAAGAATTTAAATTTTCCTCATGGAATTTTAAAGGATTTCACAAAATTTTTATGATTTATAAAAGATTTTGTAGAAGTTTAAGAAATTTCAAAAGGCTTTCAAGAATTTTAAGAAATCTTTACGTATTTTAAGAAATTTAAAAGTTTTTCGTGAAATTCTAAAAGAATTTAAGAAGCTTGTAAAAATAGTAAGTAATTTTGACATTTTAAAAATGATTTTAAGGAATTTTAATAGTCCTCATAGAATTTTAAAAAATGTCAAGTCATTTTTGATTTTTAAAAGATTTTGTGAGATTATTTATTTCAAGAGTTTTTTTTTTATACATTTTAATACACTTTAGGGAATTTTAAAGAATTTCACGAGATTCTGAAAATGTTTTATGGAATTTTAAAGGATTACTGGAAATTTTAAGAGATTTTTAGGAATTTAAAAAGATTTTGAAGTTTTTTGAGGAATTTAAAGTACATATTTCAAAGAATTTTGAGGAATTTTACAAAGATTAGTGAAAATTGAAGGAATCTCATGAAATATTAACAAATTTGAAGAGATTTCGTGGAATTTTAAGATGTTTCTAAGAATTTCAAGAAATTTCAATGAATTTTAAGAGATCTTTTCAAAAGTTCTTGTATATTCGAGAGATTTTTACGAATGTTAAATATTGTGAAGTGATATTAAATTTCAAAATATTTAAAGTGATATTATACGAAATTTTTGAAAAATTTCAATAGTATTATTATTGAAAATTTATACGTATTTTTAATACTTTTCTGTCAGAGAAATTTGTTTGAAAGTCAGGGAAAAGTCAGGGAAATGTCAGAGAAATTGAAAAATTGAATCTTGTGGCTACCCTGTCATAGAACCTTCTGGAGTCATAAGACTTTACAAAACTTATAAATCCTCATGTCCTTTGGAACCTTCAGTGACTTATATAACATTCTAATATTAATGGATCCTCTATAGCTTACAGAAGATTCATGATTTACAGAACACCTGGCATTTAGAACCTATCGTGGTCTATAGAACCTTCAGTGATTTAAAGAATCTCAATGATACATAGAACTTTCAGTGACTTATAAAACCTCAGTCACCTGTAGAACCTTCTATAAGTCATAAAACTCTACAGGAATTTCTTAAAACTTAATTAACCGTCTATGACTTACAGAACCTCCTATAAATTCAGGAGACTTCAGTGACTTCAGAATATTTTCATCTCTTATAGAATCTTCCATCACTTATAGAACCTTATATCATTTACAAAAGCTTCTATAACTTATAGAACCTTCAATAATTTATATAAATTTCAGTAACTTATTGAACCTTTAATAATGTAAGGAACCGAGAATGACTTATTGAACCTTCAATGAGTTACAGATTTCATAGGATTGAAAGATTCTTCCATGACTTAGAGAATCTTTAGTGATTTATATGTTCAACCTCAATGATTAATAGAACCCCCTATGAATTATGAAACAATTTATGACTAGTAGAACCTCTACGGCTTATAGAACCCCGGTGACATATAAAACCTTCTAGTGACCTATTGGACTTGAAGGACTTGAAGAAAGTAGAAATCAAATAACATTTTGACTATAGAGCTTTCAGTGCATGTCTTGTAGAAACCTCTATGACTAATTGAACCTTTAATGACATAGAATCTTTTGTAACTTATGACACCTTGAATAATTTATAGAACCTTTCATAAGTTTAGAACTTTGAGTAGCTTAGATGATTAGTAGAACCTTCTTTGACTCATAGAACCTTCAGTAAGATAAGGAACCTTCTTAGACTCAAAAAAACCTTCTATGACATATCGAACCCTCATTAACTTGTAGAATCTTATATGAATAAAAAAGTCTCTTGAAAAATTTGAAAAAATTTCGCATGAATTATTACACAGGCACACAAAAAAAAAGTGGTAATGTCCAAAAACCGGTCCTATATATTCGTATGTATTTTAACGCGCTGAATCCGAATCTGGAGTCCGTTTTGCTCCATCACGTCTAATTTAAGGGAATTTGAAGGTCAAATCGGCAAAAAAATCGATTGACAGAAGGTGACTATCATTTCTATGGTTTTAGCGGACGCTGAATCTGAGTCTGGAATCCGTTTGATTCCATCATGTCTGAATCAAGGTCAATTCAAGGTCAAATTTTCAAAATGTGAATTTTTGACTGCAAATTCTGAAAGACCGGGAAATTTTACGTCCAGACATGGTATTAATTTTTATTTTTATGATCCTAAAGGTCATTTCTAGGTCAATTTAACTTAGTAACTTGATAGTTCAAATGACGATTGCAAAAATACGAAAATGTGTCTTCGTGGAACTTGACTACAGTTTTCATACGTTTTGAAGGTCGCTGAGTCCAAATTCGAGGTCCATTAGACCGCAGCACGTCAAGGTCAAGGACATTTGAAGGTCTAGTTGAGGTCAATCAAGTCGTTTGAGAGGCGATGACTAGTATTTCTATGATTTTGAGGGTCGCTATATCTGGATACTGTCTCAGAATTGCCCCAAACCTGTCACCCCGATCACAAATGATATGTGCATAGTTTGTGAAACTTCTGTCCAGGCACATATATCGAATCAGCCGTGCATTACCTTAATATAGATGAAGGTACTCCAAGATGCAAACAGCATTTCGTGTTATTACAAAAATTCACACATTTCACAAAAAACCCCCAAAATCCCCCCAAAAAACCCCAATAAAACAACATTTTTTTTTAATCTAAAAAAACTGTATGAGCTGAGATACATGCGGCCACTTTCTCTACGACGAGTACATTCGTCTAAATTTTTCGAGTGTTGGAACCCAGGACACCTCCAGGGTGAACGTTTTCATCAAGATATTAAGGAAATGGAATTTCGGTGTCAAGGAAAGTGGGATGTAAACATGATGGCAGATTTTTGTTGGATGCTTAAGAGGGACACCGAGATGAAGACGCAAAAGATAAAGAGAAATCCGTTACATAGATCTTTTGAAGACAAAAGGGTTCGCTACAAAAGAAGAGAAGTGTGAATTTTTGTAATAACACGAAATGCTGTTTGTATCTTGGAGTACCTTCATCTATATTAAGGTAATGCACGGCTGATTCGATATATGTGCCTGGACAGATGTTTCACAAACTATGCACATATCATTTGTGATCGTGGTGACAGCCCAGTGGGCAAAAGATATTAGGAACGTTTTTGGAACGTTCCAAAAGCGTTCCAGGAACGGTCCCTATGTCTGATGTCTGGAAGACGTTTCAAAAACGTCTTTAGAACGTTTTTAGGACATTGGACATAGGGACCGTTTCTGGAACGTTTGTGGAACGTTCCAAAAACGTTTCTAATATCTTTTGCCCACTGGGAGGTGTGGGACAATTCTGAGACCGTATCCAGATATAGCGACCCTCAAAATCATAGAAATACTAGTCATGGCCTCTCAAACGACTTGATTGACCTCAACTAGACCTTCAAATGTCCTTGCCCCTGACGTTCTGCGGTCTAATGGACCTCGAATTTGGACTCAGCGACCTTCAAAACGTATGAAAACTGTAGTCAAGTTCCACGAAGACATATTTTCGTATTTTTGCAATCGTCATTCGAACTATCAAGTTACTAAGTTAAATTGACCTAGAAATGACCTTTAGGATCATAAAAATTAAAATTAATATCATATATGGACGTAAAATTTCCCGCTCTTTCAGAATTTGCAGTCAAAAATTCACTTTTTTCACATTTTGAAAATTTTACCTTGAATTGACCTTGATGCAGACATGATGGAAACAAACGGATTCCAGATTCGGATTCAGCGTCCGTTAAAACCAGAGAAATGATAGACACCTTCTGTCAATCGATTTTTTGGCGATTTGACCTTCCAATGCCCTTAAATTTGACGTGGTGGAGCAAAACGGACTCCGGATTCGGATTCAGCGCGTCAAAATACATACGAATATATAGGTCCGGTTTTTGGACATTACCACTTTTTTTTTGTGTGCCTGTGTTATTAATGAATTTACTACAGTGTATTTGAATATAAGCGCGAATGACTACTTTTTGCCCAGAGGCTGAGAGAATAAAAGTATCTCTCTATACCTACTAGCGATTTGTCATTCTCTGGATTCTATTACTATTTCGTATGACACTTGTGACAAAAAATTAATAGTTCCTCTATAGGGAACGATCACTCGTGTAAATAAATTGTCATTCTCTCGCGAAATAACAATCGAATCCAGAGAGTCACTTCTTTTTTTCTCACTTCTGTATAAACGCCATTCGAAATCTTGCACTCGTACTCCATGTGGTTACGTGTCTACCAGGAAGATATAAGAACATAGGAACCCATTGCCAACCATTGCGATTTATCACGACCGTGAGACAGTGAAACGAATTGTTCCCTCGACTTCAACCAATGGTGTCTCGTTTCGTCGACGCATTTTGCGAACTGTCTCAACGGAGTCCACTGTACTTGTCGAAGAGAGAACAATTCGTCTTCTTTTGAACAGTATTTCGGAAACTTCTGGCTTTGAGAAAAAGTTTGCGGTACCTCGTTATTATAAAGCAAAACGATATATCTTGTTGATATATAAATATATTTTTGTCGAAAAGCCAAAATCTCGAATTTAAAAAAAAAAAAATTTCTAAAATATTGTATTCCCGAATAAAAAAAATGAGGGCGCCTACGGCGCGCAAGGGGTCGAATATGGTTCGATCGTCGCGCGCTTGTGCCCTTCATGAAGCTTGCGCCTTACAGGATGCTTGTACCTATATGTTTTTTTTTAAATTACTTTAAATTTAAATTTAATTAAATTAAAAAATTAAATTAAATTACAGCTTTGAATACAAAAGTAAACTAATTTACTTAAAGTTCTATCGACCTTAAGGAGCACATTCTCATCAGGGCAATTCTTTCGTAAGTTATCGCGCTAACAAACTAAAATCTACAGACAGACATACAGGCACATTCATAAAAATACACTCGACGTTCTCAATAGTAACATGTTCCCAATAGTAAAGGAGTTCCGTTCTCAATAGTAAAAAGCGCAACTCACATTAAGCACTTGATACCACTGCTCATCTCTAGTAGAAATTTTGCTGTGGCCCCGATCGGGGCCAGATCGGGGGATTTCAGACGGGGGATGAAACACACGGCCCGACCGGGCGTTTCATAACCGATCTGGGCCAGGTCTGGAAATTTCTACAGATGCCGAACGCAACGCATATATTCTGTATAAACATAATATACATAATATAATAAAATAATAATATACATAAACGTTTATACATAATATATTCGCCGAATATATTCGCACGCAGTTTAAAATACTAAAAATAGTATTTGATATGCGATACGCATGCGCAATTGATGTGACTATAGAGAAAAGGAATTTTTTTACTATTGGGAACGGCTCTGGTTTGAATTTCTTTACTATTGGGAACGGCTCTGGTTTGAATTTCTTTACTATTGGGAACGTCGAGTGTATGTTTTTCGGGTTCAGGGGGTCCCACAACGTGGACATTTGACAGAAACTGGGGTGGTCAAATTTTACACAAATCTAATATATTCTCTCTGATGAAAATGTAATACTATTACAAAAAATGTTTATTAACGAAATTTCAAATTGCCGCAAAAGTTAAATTCCAAACAATTTCATATTTCCGAAACTAAAACCAAAATTATTTATTAACGAAAGTAAAAAATTACTGAAGTTTCAAATTTCAGAAAGGGGCGAGTGAAAATTCCCAAGAAATAAATAATAAAATTCCCGACTCTGTGAAATTCCCGAATAAAAATATTTTAATAAATAAATAAGTAATTTAAATAATTAATTTTAAAAAATTAATTATTCTGTATTTTAGAGTGTAGGGAATTTTATAAACTGTCAGGAATTTTCCAGTGCCGGGAATTTTATTTTATAGTAATTATTTATTCCGGAATTTTCGTTAAAAATTTGTGACGACTGAAAATTCCCGAAAAATAAAATTCCCGACACCGTAAAATTCCCGAATAAATAATTACCGAAAAATAAAATTCCCGACATTATAAAATTGCCAACAATATCAAATTCCCGACACTTTAAAATTCCCGACACTAGAAAATTTCCAACAGTTTATAAAATTCCCGAAATTAAAAATTCCCGACGGAAAATTGACGATAATATAAAATTCCCAACTCTGTAAAATTCCCGAAAAAATTATTTTAATAAATAAATAAATAATTTAATTAATAATTTTTAAAAATTATTTTTATTATTCTTGAGTGATCTCTAAAAGTTATTGAAAAATATTTTTAAAAATACAAAATAATAAAAACAATTTTTAAAAATTATTATTTAAATTATTTATTTATTTATTAAAATAATTTTTTTTTGGAAATTTTCCAGTGTCCGGAATATTCTAGTATCGGAAATTTTACAGAGTTGGGAATTTTACATTATCGTAAATTATCCGTCGGGAATTTTCCAGTGTTGGGAATTTTTATTTTCGGGAATTTTATAAACTGTCGGAAATTTTCTACTGTCGGAAATTTTCTACTGTCGGGAATTTTAAAGTGTCGGCAATTTGATATTGTCGGTAATTTTATGTCGGGAATTTTATTTTTCTGTAATTATTTATTCGGGAATTTTACAGTGTCGGGAATTTTATTTTTCGGGAATTTTCAGTCTTCCCAAAAATTTTTGTTCACTTCAGCATTTTAACCAAAAATTCATTTAGAACTCATGTCAAAAATTTTCTACTTTTGTTAATCAATATTTCCGGTGTATTTAAATTTCATTAATAAATATTTTCGAAAATATTTTTTTGATACTATTGGATAAAATCAATCTAGGTAAAATAAATTTAAATATAAGGTATAAATATAAATATAAATTTGAATATATAATAAATTTAAATATTAATTATTATTTGCCTCGGGTAATTAAGAAGAATTAAGTTTTAATGGCTTCATGTAATTTTTCTTTTTATTAAAATACGGAAAGTCGCATCCGCCTGTAGTAAAACTTTTTATTAAAACAGCACGCGTTTTTAATTTACTAATACTTGTACAAATGTACACGTTGCTTGTAACCATTTCCAACTGAAGAGTGTAATGGAAAAATATTTCCATTACTTTTTATCAAACCAGTATTTCAGGCGCGCTCTAAAACACGTGCCTTTGTCAATAATTTATGCTAATGATAATTTTAAAAAGCTTATGTTAAAATATTTTAATCTTTAATAATTTTTTTTTAGACTGAAAAATAATCCTCGCTGTCATAAAAACTGTATAAAAAATGCAAATTACGGAATTTTAAAATTCCCGAAAATAAAAAGAATAATTAAAAAATATATAAATAAAAATATTTGCTCAATATTTTTCATATTATATAATATTTTTCAATTATACTTGAAAATCTTGAATCTCTTCTGAATCCTTTTAAAATTCCTTTAAAATTCCCTAAAATCAGTTTGCAGCTCTGATCTCGACTTTAAAGTAAAGGCGGTGAATAATAAATCTAATTAATAGAAGAGAGATAATTATTTTCAAGTTACAACAATGCATTAGGAAAAAAGAAAATTATTATTTGAAAATTAGTAATCATTATTTTCTCTTAATCGTAAAAAATTATAATGTCGATTAAAAAGAAAGCACATCTGAAAATTGACATAAACGCGATGCATCAATCATCAAAGGATTACAAATTCCATCTTAATGGTGTTCCACTCGGTGCGAAACATGAACATTGAGCTCTCTGTGTCGACACCTCACCTGCATATCAATTTACCTACAAACTCATTTGCATACTCAATTTTTCTCAATGTCATTTGCTCGAACCTGATTGAAGGAAAAAACCAAAAGAAAAAGGATGAGGGATATTTAGTATATTATTTAACATAAAAAATATGAATTAAAATGGATCATATTTTGTCAAAAAGAATTTCAACTAAATTTGTAAATTTAGGTGTCTACTAAATTTTGTCTTTCAAGAGATTTCAAGAGATTAAAAAAAAATTCAAAATTTTAAAGATATTTTAAGGGATTTTAGAAGATTTAGAGGATTTTAAGAGTTTTTAATCAATTTTTGAACAAATTTCGAGTAATTGCGAAAGATTTTTAATAATTTTAAAGAAGCTGAAGGGATAAAAAACAAAATTCAGAAGAGTTTAAGGATTTTCAGGATTTCTAAGAATTTAACTGATTTTAAGGAATGTAAAATATTACTAAAGCTGGAAAAGGTTGACAGAAAGTTATTTTCCTTTTTTCTCTCACTACTGAATCCTTCATGATCCCTCTCTGCAGAAAGAGGCCACGCCCATTCATCGTCCACTTTTGCTGGGACGTCTGAGGAAATTAATTAAATGGCGTCTTTTCCAAGAGAAATTCTCTCTAATCAACAGTACTCTTGACCGACCATCGTATTTCAAGAGCACTGCTTCAATTCTATAAATGCAGCTTAATAAAAATTCAAAGAAATCTCGATGATGCCAGTCGGAATTCATTAATCCATTTGATGAATAGATCTTGAGTGAAGCGTTAGAAGTATTTATTGAAATTCGTATCTCTCTGCAAAAAGCACAAAACTCTTTGCAAATTTAATTTTAAAAATATCTTCATTTTTCTTTGAATATTTTCACATTTCAACTTTCACATCTTCCGAATTTTCAAACTTATGGAATGGCAAAGCAATTTGTTTCCAGAGGTATTTTAAGCTTGTATCGCTCGCTACATTTTTTTATCCACCGTAATCCTGAATTTTTCTTTGAAAGATAAGCCAACCTCCTCATCCCAGTTTTAAGAGACAAATTTTATCGTCAACTTTTAGAATATGGAGAGAAGAAAGTCAGGTCGATGACGCGTGTAAAATTCGATTTTGAAACTCAATTTGCAGATCCGTCGTAAAATAATGCGAAATCTACCGGAAAATAATCATGCACGCCTGCTTTTGACTTTTTAGATGCTAACACTAGAAGAAGTTTATCAAAAAAAATAACATTACATTTTCATTAAAATTTTACTAAAAATTTTATACTCCAACAGATTAAAAATAAATTTTTTCCCGCAATTTTAGGAGCTATGCCTACCTTGCTCCTGTCTCTCTATTAAACACTCCCACCTTATTCCCACCAATTGACCAATCACGCCCAATTTAATCAATATAATCTCATAAGTAGTCACGCCCACCTTACTCCTTCCATTTAACTAATCACGCCCACTTTAATCAATATAATCATGTCCAATTCGATTTATTTATTCTCAGGACTGAATTATCCACACCCAGATTTACCCCTTCCACTACATAAAGAGCCACGCCCACTTCATTTTAATTTAATTAGCCACATCCAAATTATCTACGCCAGTTAATTGCTACGGAAGTATTTAAATTCCTCTCCCTCTTTGTCTATACTTTTTTCTAATCTGAGGAATAATTGATTTATAATGCCAGTAATCGTTGTCAGATCAGAATAGTTCTTTTCTAACGGTCATTAGCCATCTGCTCTAATGGAGAGAAAATTGCATCATAAGCTTCCTAGAACTTTTCTCGAAGCGAGACTGCAGGTAAATCGCGTAATAAATTAATAAAGAGAACGACGCCCATAATAATAAATTACGATTTTGTACCGGGTCGATGAAGTCATCGCGCTTCCCGTCGATACGGGAAAATTTATGGCCAGTACCTCGTCTCCCGGCACCATCTTGCGCCTTCTCGTACCAAATTGATATACCTTGAACACCTGACGCGACGGTTGTAATACGATCGCAGTGAATATTTTGATACAACTTTTCATTTAGAGCTATATAATCTTTTCTAATACCCACTTCAAATCCCTTTTCCCCCACTTTTGTCCAAACTTCTTTTCCACACTACTTTTATAAACTCTTTCCCCTTTCTGAATCACTTTTTCAAACTTCTTTTCCAAATCGCTTTTCCAAACTACTTTTTCACCTACTTTTTCCAAATTACATTTTCAAACCCTTTTCATCATCAATCTTCCAAATCTATTTTGCAAACACATTTGTGAAACCCCTTTATTCTGAAATCTACTTTCCGAACTCCTTTTCCACATTACTTTTCCAAAATTATTGTCCAAAATCTTTTACCAAACACTCTTTCTGAGTCTTTTTTCCAAAAAAGCATTTCAAAATCTCTTTTCCAAATGCTTTTCAAACATTCATTTTCTAACTCTTTTTCTAAAACCCCCTTCGAAGCCCATTTTTAATAACCTTTTCTTCCAAACTTCTTTTCCAAATCACTTTTCCAAACCCCTTTCCAAATCTCTTTTCCAATACTACTTTTTCCAACCCCTTACCAATCCCTTTTGCAAAATATTTATAAAATGTTTCATTATCTCTTAATCATTATTTTTGATGATTTTATAATTTAAGTATTTGAATTCTTAATGAAATTGTTATCAACATTATATCATTTGTCGGCTTCATCGAGGAATTAGATGTAATCGAAGGAATGTGTGGATTTGAGAGAATCTGCTATGACAAGAAGGGTGAGGCTTGGCAGACGAGTTTCACGGGTCACTAGACGTGTCAACTATTCTGGTTATTCGGACGTTGAAATTCTAGAGATGGAGCTAACCATCCTCTGGTCACAAGTTTAAACTTGAATCATCCAGTGATGGGATGGGCCATACTTTCAGTATGCTAAATTCATCAAAGTTCGTATTCACTTCCTTGACCCTTAACACATGCATCCCATTTTGATTCTCATTTATTTTCACTTTTTCCAGTTTTTCCAAATCTCTTTTCAAAACTACTTCTTCCAACCCCCTTTTTAATCTCATCCTTTCCACAATATTTTTCCCATATCCCTGTCCCGATTCTCTTCTCCAAACTCTCTTTTCCAGCTCACTCGCTGCAGATTTCCGGGGCAAGAGAGACAAAGAGTGGAACTTTGGGCAACTGCAGAAACAAAGTTCGCTGGGGTCTGGTTAATAATAAAATTTATAACATGAAAGTAGCCTCTAGCAGAGTATTTTCTCATATTTCTTTCGCGTATATTAACGAACTTAAGTTGGCGGGCGGAAGATATTAATAAAACTTTGGTTCGTAAAAATGATTCAAAGGCATCGTAGTTACTCTGTTCATTAAAAAGAAGATTGTTTTATTTAATTATTTTTTATTCCAGCTTTATTAAAAGCACTATTGTATCACAAAAACCGGAAACTTGAGAAAATCGAGAGAAAAACTTCCCACGTCAGCCGCTTCTTATAAACACAAACATCTAATTCTCACTGCGATATTTCAAAGTTTAAACCACTTTCAAAATTGGATCACGTTAATATACTTGCTAAACAATCAGGATACCCTAATCTCGTCAAAAACTTGCGAACGGAGCGTTGAGGATTCGCGGATTAGATCAACTTTTCTTCTTTCAAAGACAATTTCAACTCCCCTTCGCAAATTTTACTCGACAAGTAATACCTCAAACTTTCGCACCATCCCATTCCTTTCCGGGGGCTCCTGATGTCACCGTATTATATTCTGCAAGTTTCGTCGACCGTCGCTTTTCCTAGGAAAAGTTCGCATCACCCCGGAGACCGCCTATAAATAATTCTTATTCAGATTTATGAGAAACGCGCTTGGGTTTGAACTGTAAGAATCGACTTTGGGACACGTCAGGTAAGAGGTGTAAAGACGTCTTCTCCGAGCGAAAGAGAAACCCTTTGGGACTTTTCTGCAATCCGCGTAACCAAGAGCGATAATATCGCAGTGGGATAGAAATCCGAGACTTTTAAAGAGAAATTTTCGGTGAGGTGATTTACCATTTTTCCTAATCGATTTTCTTTGCCTTTTGCCCAATCACTTTTTCAAATTTCTTTTTCAGTCCCGCTTTTCCAAATCTCTTGAGATACGCCCATGCGCATAAACCAAACATTTCTAACAAGGAAACCAACTTAAATAAATTTTAAGAAATAGAATAAGAATAGAAATAAAATAGCTTAGGGGAAAGAAAAAAAAATCATTGCCTTGAAATACTCAGACTTAAGTCTGACTGTGGCGCGGCGAAGACACTTTCTACTTACACCGCGAGTGCAGCAGAGAGGGGATGCGGACAAGCGCGCTGATTGAGAAAATGCACCTCGCGCATCTCCCTCCATGCATTTCTGCCCTCACCACGCGACTCCGCGAAGTCCGACGGAGATAAAAAGACGAACACAACGAGAAATCGTCAGATTGTACAGGGAAGGTATATACCACCCTAGAACAAACTGGACCTAGTTGGCATACCGCTAGACTCCAGCACCCTCGCCTAGGTAGTATACCGCTGGGCTCTTCACCTAAGCTAGCTCTAAACACCCTGGACCGGCTGCCGGTCTCTGGGTGCATCGTCTATGATCGGGACTGGTTGCCAGTCCCCGATTCGCCGGACCCAGACGGTATCCGCTCCTAGGTCCCTGCACTAAACATCCACGACCGACTACCCTCTGTAATCTCTATGAACAGCGCATGTACTACAGTAAGCAGATTAGATAAATAAATCAATCAAAACCATCTACAGCAACTACATTAAACAAAAACCGTCCAAAATATCCTCCCTCTCCAAGAGAGGCCGGCATACCAGCCATCTCTGTTATCGATTCGCTCTCAATGGACTTTTCCATGAACAAAAAACTAATTCCTCACCTCGTACAGTCTGTTCAACAAGAGCGTGTGGTCTGTATTTTTAAAACTATTGGAGATTTTTGAACGTTTTTTTTTAAATTAAAGTACGTTCAAAGGACTAATACGCGTTTATGATACCGCTTCAGTATCGTTCGAACCGTCTGAGAGAACGCACGCGAACGAAAAACGGTTTACGTTTACGCTAAACGTTTTGAAGCCGTCTTCTTGTGTTCCCATCCAAAAGGACCAAAAATGTCCGTCGCAACGGCTGCTAAATACTTAAAAATGTCACAGTCGTTCATTATGAAGTGGGTTGAGCGGTATAAAGTCAGTGGAACTGTCGACGATCTTCCTGAAAGAGGAAAAATGCGTGCAATAACCAGCAAAGAGGACAAAGCGATCGTGCAGCTATTCAAGAGTACCCCCACTCTCGGTTTGCGAGATGCCAAAGCTATACTAGCCAAAAAGGGAGTACACATTAGTATTAACACCATACGACAGCGATTGGCCGAATCGAAGATGCAGTACCGTAGCACGAGGCAAAAATCCCTACTCTCAGAAACCCATATCGGAAAAGGGAAGGCATGGGCTGCTGAAAATCTCGACCGGGACTGGTCGAACGTTTTTTTTCTGACGAAGCGTCGTTCTGAGCATGGGTGCCCATTAAGTATGCCTGGTCCACGGCTGGCAGTAGATTTCTCCAGCGGACCATTAAACACCCAGTGAAGGTCCATGTTTGGGGATGCTTCTCTGAGCGCGGTTTTGGATGTTCGGAGCTCTTCACCGAGAACCTCATCGCTCAGAAAATGTTGCAGATATACCAACGTGGTCTTGTAAGGTCTGCTAAAAAGATCTTCGGAGCCGATAATGCCGATTGGATCTTGCAAGAGGATAACGACCCAAAACATCGAAGCCGTCTCTGCAGCGTTTGGAAAGAGGAAAATGACATCACGACCTTGGACTGGCCATCACAGTCCCCAGATGCAAATCCAATCGAAAACGTCTGGAGTATCTTGAAGAGGAAACTTGACAGAAAATGTGTCTTCATCCTAAAACAGCTGTCACAAAGAATTAAAAAGTTATGGCTAGATTTACCAACGAACTATGCCGAAAAATTAGTTGAAGGTATGCCAAGAAGGTGCCAGGCCATTCTGGACAACGATGGAGACTGGACCATTTAATAAGTGATTGCGTATTAGTAGTTTGAAAGTACTTTCATTTTTTAAAAAATCGTTCAAATATCTCTATTAGTTTTAAAAATACAGACCACACGCTCTTGTTGAACAGGCTGTAGCATCATCGCATACTCCCTCACTCTTCTTACCATGCTGCGTTTTCTACTTACACAAAATCTACCTACCATAAATTATGGGATCGTAACACTCTTTTTCAATTCTACCAAATACTTTCTCAAATATACTTTTCCAACCTTTTTTAGCGTTCTTTTCCAAATCTCTCTTCCAAATCCCTTTTCAAACACATTTTCCAAACAACTTTTCTAAAATCCTATTTCTAAACCCCTTTTTCCGTTTGGCATAGATGTTCTCTCCAAGTGAAAGAAAAACTCCAGGAGATTTTTCTGCACTCTGCCTAAATAACTTGTTTATTATTGCATTAGATTGAAAATCCGGGATTTTTACACACAAAATCTTGGATAACGCGAATTCCTTGCTGTTGAAGTGTAATGGACAATCGTAATTTACTCTTTACCCCGAGTCTGGTGAAGAGATGGCATGAGAAACGAAGGTCGTAAACATCACTTGTGTTATAAAGGAAAATTGAAAAGGGCGTTTTCATACATTATAAGAGGCGATAAAAAGTTCCCTTTGTTTTCGATATTATATACGCCATCATAATAAATTACTTTAAATTGAGGACTTTTATATATTCCTGGCTTTGAGAAAAGACTGGCGAGCTTGAGATTTTCGACCGAATTATGTCTAAATACATCAAAAAATTGGATTTGAAAATTTAGGTGAAAACAAACCTTCTTCTATTATATGAGAAAGTAAAATTTTTTCCCCTTCTTCGAGTGCTTCTGTTTTTTTAGCTTCGGCTCTGCTCTTTTCGTGGACGGACCTATAGTAAAATAAGAAAAAATATGTCGCAGAGATAATTTTACTCTAACCATTAACAATTTCGATTTCGATGTTATCGAGATGAAATCTTCAACTGCGTCCTTTTAAGTGTTATTATTTTTATTAGAATGACTTCAGTTGTGGCACACTTCACACTTTATGCGAAACTCGACATACCCTTGTTTTTCTCTGTTTACTCATGCTGTTTAACCAATTCGTTGCAAAGTTTGCTTGTATGTAAGTTGGAGAATCTATTGGCTATTGGCGGTCGAACTTGTGGTTACCTCGACGAGATTTCGTCCTTGTGGGTACGAGAAAAGCGATTTACCCTTTCAATGTTCGACCATTCAATGTGTCAGGATGACTTACCTGCAAAAAAAAACACACGTTATATTTCCGATTGCCTAGCCACTATTTTTTTAAATAAAGAAAAGCATTTTCGATTTGAGCATTTAAAACTAGTTCAGTTCAAGACATTAGAAAACTCCCGCACTGGATAATTGGCAAATTTGTATAATCGAAAAATGTAAATTCCAGAATAAAAATAATATTAACGAAAATTTTTCTTATGTAAATTTAAATATACCGAAAATATTTATTAAAGAACCTTTAATGTTTAAAATTTTCGTACAAAAACTTAAGTTCAAAATTTTTCCTAAATAATCTGAAGTTTTCGGGAATTTGAATTTTCGAGAAATGGAAAATTCGGGTATTTTATATTTTCAGGAAATTAAAATTTCTGAGATTTGAAAATTCAGTAATTTTCTTTCGTTAAAAAAAAGTTTTTCGATAATATTATTTTTATTCGGGAAATTGAAATTTCAGGAATTTGTTTTTTTCGGGAATTTGAAATTTCGAGAATTATATATTTGGTACTTTTTCACATTCCAGATTTTGGTTTTTTCGCAAAAATATGTTGTTTCAAATAATAAATACGAAATTTTTGAGTGACGTTCTGATATACCAAGTAAATTTCTCTTTTATAGATTGGCACAAATATTTGGCAACGGTGGCGTTGGTGTATTCAAACTGTATTCACTCCAGTTACGAATCTCTCAGTTTCACGTAGTGTGCCTTCGGAAGAAAAAAAACGTCGATCTCTTTGATAGAAATTCAATTAAGCTAAAACCTCCGCATGCCTCCAGCCATTCATCAACAATTTTGTTCATGTATTGCCAAATGCATCTACTAATTAGTCAGCGATACGAAAAAGTCGATGAAAAACAGTCGGCAAAAGAGTAAACAATATTTCAAGGAATTTTTAATCAATAATTTAACCCTTGCTTGCCACACCGGGGTGGATTACACCCCAGTATTTTTTTTTCTCTTAATTTAAAGTACTGAAACGTGAAGGAAATCAATTTAAATCAATATTTGTCAATAATTCGAGACGAACAAATTGTCAAAGAAAATTATCCAATAGTTCATTTTTTATTAAAGTTTTTATGGCTGAGGTGGCCGACACCCCAGTTTGGCAAGCGTTTTTTACTCCGCTAAGGTGTGGCAAGTAAGGGTTAAAAAGGATTCGTAAAATTTCAAATTTAAAAAATTTTTGGAATTGTTTCAAAGCTTTCGATTTTGTTTAATTTTATTGACTTCATTTGAATTTACCGCAATTCTTTTAATACTTATCGAATTTTTTGAATTATTTGCAATTATCATAGAAGTCAAAGATTTACAGAAAAAGAGAATTACAAAATTTAAATAATTGAAAGAAATTCAGCGCATTCGAAAAAAATTGAAAAGAATGTAAACAATTTAAAAGAAATTAGATTGAATTCAAAAGCATTAAAAATAATTCAAAGGTTTAAAATAAATAAATAAATGAAAAAATTTAGGAGAAATTCAATTGAAATGAAAAGATTTT
Source organism: Synergus gifuensis (assembly GCA_904066015.1). Lineage (NCBI taxonomy): Eukaryota > Metazoa > Arthropoda > Insecta > Hymenoptera > Cynipidae > Synergus > Synergus gifuensis. The sequence goes on from CAJFCO010018496.1 coordinate 304,350, forward strand.
TTAAATAATTAAAATAATTCAAAGAAGTTCAATTAGATTCAAAAAATTTTAATAATGAAAATCCTAAGAATATATCTGAAATAAAAAAATAATAATAATTCGGGTATTTTATATTTTTCGGATATTGGAATTTCGACAATTTGAAATTTCGGTAATTTTTTACTTTCATTAATAAATCATTACGGTATATTTAAATTTCGAAAAAAACATGTATCGGAAATGATATGTGTAATTGTGTACCGAGTAATTTTTCAAACAGGGTGATTCACTTTATTTTACTTTATTCGGAAGATTTAAATGATTTAATATGAAATGCAAATTCTACCGAATTAATTTTGAGTCTGTACAGACTAAATAGTCATTAACATATTAGCATAGGGACAAAGGCAACGAGTTAAATTCATTACATATTACTTTCTTCCAATTAGTTTCAAAGGACGGATTCGTTTGTCAACAATATTACCACATCTTCCACATTTAGTTCAGCAATCTCGGTAATTTTATTGCAAGTTATTTTGAGATGAAAAGAAAATTAAAATAATTAAATTTTAATTATAGAGGACTATTAATAAGGAAATAACGAAACGATCAATATGGAATTTATAAATTAATGAAAAAAGAATAATAATTCGAGATTTAAAATAAAGACAAAAAAATTCCTAAACTTGAAAATGCGGAAGTTGAAAACATCTTACAGTAAAATTTACCGAATTATACAATTTTACCGAAAATCTTAAATTCACGAAGTTTATAAAATATTATCAAAAATTAAAATTAACAACGTCGAAAAAATTCCGACATTGAAAATTAAAAAAATAACTTTAATCAAAATCCCGAATGTGAAAAAAAAACCGAAAAAATAATTCCCGAAAAACGGAAATTCCCGAAGTTTAAAATTACAAAAAAAATAAAATTGTTTAACGAAAATGATTTTTATGAGATTTTGCAGTTGTGACTTTTAGAATAATAGAACAGAATTCAAAAGAATTGAAATATACCAATACTCGCAAAGAATTCCGTAGATTCGAAAATAATTGAAAACAATAAAATTCAAAATGAATTAAAATAAATCTAATACTTGTAAAATATTCAAAAGGTTCTTTAACTCTTGAAATTCTTTAAAATCTTTTGAATTAGTTTGAAATCTCTGCATTTTCGATGAATTAATCGTCATTATTATTCAATTCTTTTCTTCTATTGGAATTTTTCAAATTTAATGTAAATTCCTTTAATTTCTTTAAATTGATTGAATTCTTTTCAATTCTTTCGAATTAAATATTGATTAAATTAAAAATTAAAAAATTAAAAAATTAAAATAATTAACTCTTTTGATTAAAGTTATAAATGGAAACCTTATGAATTATAAATTTACCTTATAAATTAAATAATCAAATCCCTGAATCAATTTAAATTAATCAGGTTCTACAAATACAAATAGAAATTTCAAAATGTAAACTCATGAAAATTGAATAACCCATTGAATCTGAAAGTGTTTTCACAAATTGTTATTTCTATTTTAAATATTTAAAAGTAAAATTGTGTACGTTTTCCAAACTAGAAATGAAGAACGCAACGGCATCCTCATGAATGAAAGATGAAATTACATTTGTTTACTAGCCGTATGATAATCTTCTCAGCAGCTAGCTGGAGATTCAGCCAAAGTAATTTCCGCAAGCGTGAAAAAGCATGCAAGAAACTTTTCGTTATCCGGTTGCGAAAGAAAGTTTTCCGCTCTTAAATTGAATTTCGAGGCTTTCGTTCTTCTCACGTCTAGGATGAGAAGACTTAAATAATGAACTTTATTTCACGGGTTTTGTTTAATTATCTCATTTCTTTCTCGACTGCTTTATTATATTTATTATTGGCTATTTAAAAATTTTTTTTTCTTATTCTTCTTTACGTGTTTATTTCGTTGTTATATGAAAAAAGTATCGAGTCTTTCGGATTCCTGATATCCGGTTAAACTCTTTTCCTAGTAAGCTGTCAGTTGGTGCCATCAAAATAATACTATTTACTCTTATCGATAGCGAGGCAGGCCAACGGCCTCGGCCTCCGATCGTCCATATTATGAAAGATAAATTCGAACAGTAAACTCGATGCGTTGAAGCAAAGCCATGAGCAACAAGAATAACTACCGAGAAATTAACCTCGAGAGGCTTTATCAACTGTCTTCATAAAGATCGTAAATATATTTCAATTTCGCGTTTTAAAATATATTTTTTCGTTTATGATATTTTAATTCTTTAATGAAAAATAATTAGTAAATAAATATAAATAGTAAATAGTAAATAAATAATAAATAATAATATATATATAAATAATAATATAATAAATTATAAATAAATTATAAATAATAAATAAATAAATTAGTAAATAAATAAAATAAAAATAATTAGACGAATCGATTGACCTATAAGATTAATGCATTTCATTAAAAAATAAGAAAGTTATGCTTAATTAATTTTTTAAAAATGAATTTTTCGAATATAAGTTCTCAAATTATAAAAATTTAAAGCTGGTGTAAGGGAAATGAAGATTCCTTGTATCCAGACGAATTGATTGACCTATAAGATTAATCCATTTCATTGAAAAATAAGAAAGTTATTCTTTATTGTAATTTACGAAAATTAATTTTTCGACTATAACTTCTCAAATAATCAAAATTTAAGGCTAGTGTAAAGAAAATAAATTTTTCTTTGTGTTGACACGATTCAGGTGACCTAATATTAATTCATTTGATTAATTAATTAATGCTTCCTCTATAAGGAAGTAAGTCATATTTACTTCCAGGAAGCAAAGTGCTAGTTTAAGTCTTTGAAAGTTTAAAGTCTTTGAAAGTCGTTTAAGGTTTTTCAACTTTCACTTGTTTAAAAACTTTTCTAAACTCCACACGAAAAAAAGAAAATCGTTGAATTTACCATTTAAAATTGCAAAAATTACCACTTGAAATAGTGAAACTTACTAAATTCCAGGAAAAATTGGTTCAGAGCGAAAGTTGACCATTTTAAATGGTAAATTCAGCTATTTTCTTCTTTCCGTGCATTTTTTAAACCACTTTTCCAAGCCATTTTCCTAAACCAGTTTTTCGAACCTCATTTCGATAACGATTCTTCAAATTCATTTTTTCAATCTACTTTTTCTAAACCACATTTCCAAACTAACTTTTGCAACCTCTTTTACAAACCTCTTTTTTCCAAACACATTTTCCAACTTTATTTTCCATTCAAACATCATTCGAAATATCTGGAAATCTTTTGAAATTGTTTTAAATTTTTTTGAACTCATTTTATATCCTCTATTGGATTATTTTTGAGGCTAAAACGAAATTATTGAAGATTAAGATATTTTAAGATACAATTTTAATTAATGCAAGCAGAAATCGACAAAGGCATGCAGATAACATTCTAGTTATTAAAAAAAAGTTTTCAAGTTTTGAAATTAGTATATTTTTTAAATATTGGAAGCAAAATCTTTATCGATTCAAAGGGCATTCTCACTTCTTTTCGGGTCAACTTTGTCGTTGTACTCGTTTCATATGCGTCCCATTTGCCGCACTTTCCGCCTAAACTCCTAGAAAAATTCCCATAACGATAGGAAAAGTTTTCGCGATCTGAAACCCGTATACGATGAAATTCTCATCGGCGCGGAAAAAGTGCTTTTGCAAGTCGTTCCCACGATATCGTTTCCCTCTGAGAACTAGAAATTTCGTTTCTCGATCTTCACAAAGTTTCATATTTGTTTCATTTTCTTTAAAACTGTTGTTTGAAGAAAAGAAGGCGATGAGAGGAAAATTATGGTATGTAAGAGAAAATTGTAATCAAAATGGCGAAATACTATGAAAAAGTTTTAATCCCATAAACTAAGTGGAAATACATATATTGAAATTCTTTGAAATTCATTAAAATCACTTGAAATCTTTAGAACTATACATCAAAACCTTTTTAAAATATTTTGAAACATCCTTTTTCTAGAAATCATGGAAATCATTAATATAGAAATTTTTTGAAATCTTTTGAAATCCTTGAAACTTTTTGATATCGTTTTGAGTTTGTTAAATTTTCTTGAAAAAACTTGAAAATCCTTAAACCCTTTTGAATTCTTTTGAAAATCACTTAAAAGCTATTGAAATTCCTTAAAATTTGTTATAATCCTTTAAAGTCTCTTTAAAATCATTTAAAATTCTTTTAAATCATTAAAAATTACTTAAAATCTTTTGAAATCTCTTAAATTAAATCACTTAAACCTTCTGAATCTTTATCTCAGAACCTTTTTGAAGTCCTTTGAAACCTCCTTAAATTTTTTGAAATCATTACAGACTTTTTAACCCTTTCAATCGTATATTTTTCTGTACATTCAATTCAATAATTCTTTAAATTCGTTTTCTGGGGGTTTTCATCATCGCTGAATCCGAATCTGATGTCAAAATTTGCAGTTGATGAAAATCCAAGATGGTGGAACCAATATGGCGGATAAAAATTTAAAAAACGGTCACATTATGTTTGGAATTGATTTTTAGGGGGTTGATTGTCACGTTGATTCCGCCATCTTGGATTTTTCGAAATTGTTCATTTTGAATTCAGATTCAAATTCAGCTACCATAAAAACCCCCTGAAAACTAATTTCAAACAGAATGTGTTAATTTAAAAAATTTTTTTGTCCGCCATGTTTTTTCCGAAATCTTGGATTTTTTGAAATTGAATATTTTGAATTCAGATTCAGATTCAGAGATGAAAATAAACACCTCAAGAACAAGGTTGAAAATAATACAATTGTTATATTGGGTTTAGTATGAGAAACACTGCATTTTAGAGTTTTTTAAACAAAAAATAGAATTTATAACTTATATAACATTGCAGAAAATTCTGAATAAATTCTGAAAATTTCTTTAAGGTGTACTCAATACAAAAAAAATTTCAGTTCCAAACTATAAGATAGATTAGTGGAAAACAAATTTCTTTGTGAAAAATCACCAATTTGGACTACTTGTTTATATACATTATTTTTATAATTAACAATTAATGACGTATAACATTTTTTTCACATTCATTTATATCCCTGAGACTTAGGAAAAACAAAAAACCCGGTACTTGTAGTTAAAAAAGTAGTTAAAAAAATGTAAAACCATTGGGAAAAACGACCCATCATGACGCGAAGGGTTAAATTCTCTAGAAATCTTTTGAAATAATTTGAATCTTCTTCAAAAATATTTTTCGTTAAAACGTATCAGAAGCCCTTAAAATACTTTTTATTGTAAATTATTTAAAATTATTACGAGTAAAATGAACGCATTTCCAAAAGCACCAAAAAAGTTGTCAGTTGGTAATATTCATAGGTTTGGATCATTACAGATTCATTCTTACCTCAACTTCAAGTTTCAAAAGATCCGTTTCGCTTCATCCCTCGGAAAGAACTCGATGCGAAAGTTTCTCTCGAGTTCCTCCTCTCGTTAAATCAAGAGGTCTCTCATTTCTAAGTTTCTCTTGAAATTCCCCCGAAATTATAGCATCTGTAGTAGCTATACTCTGGTGTAGTCGGGATATGATTCTTACAACGATTAAATTTGCGGAAATAAAGCAGAAGGAAATCTTTACCTCTAAGACCGGGCTTACATTGATTTATGCAGCTGCACCGCGGATTACAACTTGAATATGATTTATCTGAAACATGCTTCAATTTATGCGTGAACGATTTTCGCTGGAAGCTCTTCCGTTTTATTATTAGAGAAAGCGGAAGGAGCGAGGGGGGGAGAGAGAGAGAGGATGATATCTAACACCTTTCTTAAAACAATGCATACCACTTTTCCAATCTCTTTTACAAATCCCGCTATGGGAATATCTTCTTGTTAAGTCACTCTTTTGCTTCGAACTTTGGTAAAAAAAAAAGTAATTTTTTACTTCCTAAGGACTAAAAATTATTCACTCAGAACCTCACTTTTTAGACGCTAGGGAATAAAAAGTACTTTTTTTTTACTCTCTAGAAATTAAAAAGTAAAACGTTAGCCGGTTTAGTTTCAAATTTTAGTAAAAAATACTTTTTTCTACTAAAGGATTAAACTTTACTTACTTATGAAGTCATTTTTTAGTCCCTAGGGACGAAAAAACTAAAACTTTAGTAAAAAAAGGATATTCTATACTTTAGGGTCTAAAAGATAACGATCTAACCCCTCTAGTATAGAACTTTAGTAAAAAGTACTTTTTACTCTCTAGGGATAAAAAAATAACACTTTAGTTCTTTTATTTTATAACTTTAGTAAAAGAATTTATTTATTCCCTAACGACTGAATATTATCTACTTACGATGTGACTTTTTATTCCCAAGGGAGTAAAAACTACTTTTTTACTCCTTAAAACTAAACATTATCTTCTTATATCGTCACTTTTAGGGTAAAAATGTTATAGCCTCTTTAGTTTATTACTTTAGTAAAAAGTACTTTTGACTCACTAGGGATAAAAAAATAAAACTTTAGTCATTTTACTTTACAATTTTAGTTAAAAAAAAGTTCTTTTTACTCCCTAAAGACTGAATATTATCTATTTGCGATGTCATTTTTTAGTCCCAAGAAAGTAAAAATTATCTTTTACTCCCTAGGGACTAAAAAGAAGAACTTCTGTTCCTCTTCATGGACATGAAAAACGGTTCAAGTGTTGTAAAAAAAACCTTTTCTCTAAATTCTCCATTTCTATATTCCAATTATACAGTATATACAGAATGAACACATATGGGTTTGAATACGTTTATTGTTTACTAACATCCTTATGGACAAACAGTTCTAGAGAGACAAACCGATTATGTTAGCATTGTGGCTAGTGTGCCGAGAGGGTAAATATTAGTCTTACGTAATATTATTCAAGTAAAGGGTTTTGGGTTTATTCAGTGTTAAATTAGAAAATTTCACTAGTAGCACCCACCTTCCGGTGTAGTAGGGCGTAAAACTCGACTTCCACTAAAAATACAGTTAAGGGGTTAGTATCAAAGTTTTCACCTTTTTTTAAGAATTTTTTTTAAATTAAAATTTATATTACAGATTCTAACTTTTCACACATGAGTATAAATATAAAACACTATTATAAAACAAATTTTTTTTTTAATCATAAATCTGGCTGGTATGGTTGCCAAAAGTTACCCGTTTTAAAAACTGGTCGCCATGATATCTCAAGTTTGGAGGCTCGTAAATACAAAAATCAACGAGATTTATAAAGATTAGACTTGTCGCTATCGCATGAACCAGAATAGTTAAAACCCGAAAAAAAATAAATACAAAATGGCCGACTTGAAGATTTTTCACCTTTTTTTTAACCGTAAATTGTTTAAGAAAAGGGTTAAATATTAATCAATAATTATGATTCTGGTTCATATATGTGTGTAGAATAACATATCCAAATTTCAGCCCGATCGATACAAAAGTTTTTTCTGAATCATGGCGACCAGGTTGAAAAACGTTGTTTCGAGAAAAACGCGTTTAATTTGTTCTAAACTACAGGGTGATCCATTTTAATCTATAAGTATCTTCTAAAATACTTTATTTACGAAAAAATGGTTTAGACAAAAGTTGACTAGGATCGAGAGGGCCATTTAACTGTACCATCAATTTTGACCTTGAGTTCAATTTTCAAGGTCATTTGCTTCAAACGCTCTCCAAATGCACGTTCGGCGCGTTCGAGATGCTTACGTTGTTTTGCGTTTTTCGACCTGTTCTCGATATTTATGACCAAAATAACGATTAACCCAGCAATTCTACATACATTTATTATAAGAATTTGCACTTTATAGAAAATCGATTTTTCAAAAATTTTCTTTGGTACTAACCCCTTAATGGCACATTTTCAGTTGATGGTATGGTAAAGTTGGTGATAGCAGAATGATAGCTGGTGATAGTAACCCATTCGCACCTCCCTAACGCATGATGCTTTCCGCCGATTACTAGGTGATAAAATGTTAACGAGAAACATCCTTTTATTGTTACATATGAGCAACTGCGCACACTAAAATGCTTTAGGGTTTAGCCTCCGCCAATTAATACCTAGATGATGTGTCAGGGTCGTAGAATTATCGATTATCGAATGGCTGGTAATCACTCCTATATTTGCTCTTAATCAGAATAGAGAATACTCTCTACATTATAGATCTCATAGTTTAATGAACTCCCGCCCACCTCCTTTCACACCACCTTAAACACCCTTTGACCACACCCACTCTATTTAACGAGAAACCTTAAAAACAAACGAGACCACGCCCACATTATTTGACCACTCCCATTTACCTTGACCTCTGATATTTTACCACATCCCTTGACCCTTTAAGGGTTAAGCCTAGAACCTGTTGAATAAAAACTATGAAAAAATTCAGGAATAACGCCCCTAGAACACTTCTTGAACACGCCCACATTATTTGACCACTCCCATTTACCTTTACTTCTGATATTTTACCACATCTCTTGACTATACTCGTAACCCTTTAAGGGTCAAGCCTAAAACCTGTTGAATAAAAACTATGAAAAAATTCAGGAATAACGCCCCTAGAATACTTCTTGACCACGCCCACTGACCACTTCTACGTTATATGCTGTAACTACTGTTTGCAACGTTTATAAATGAAAATAAAAATTTTTTAAATCCGTTTCTAAATCATTTTCTATTGCTTAAATGACAATATCAAAGATAAAATTGAGCATAGTCAAGGGACAGGATTAAAGATGTGACCAAATCTTTTTATGAGGTACACATTTGCGTATTTTCGACAGCTGGAAGGATATTTATTATTTAGAAGAGTTTCAATTTTGCTAATAAATAGAATGTAAAATAAGAAATGTAGCTTTAATTAAACAAAAGAAATTAAACTGAGAAATTTGAAATTCAATTTAATTTAAAAGGCGAGATAAGGTTTGCAATTGAGAGAACAATTACAATGTAATCTAACAGACAATTATTATTGATAATCAAATGAACGAAGCAAACAATAAAAGAAGAATAGCCTTCAAAACAATGCGACCCCAAAACAAATAATAGACACGGTCGATCGAAATCAAATCAATAAAATCATAAACTTGGAAAACCGTTACGTGAATCGAAATAAAAGCGAGAATTACACAAATGAATATTTTAAATAAAATTCGCAAGACAATTGAATAAATCACGCAAATACGCGAAGATACAAGTTTAAATACAAAATATGCAAAATCAATGACGAAAAATCATACGAAAGAACATTCAATATCAAATACAATAAAATGCAAGAGTAATAATTGTTAACGAGAAGATTCTCTCGTCAATAGCCAAACATGATAAAATATACATAGATAAACAGGATTCATCTAATAATCAACAAAGAAATTTTATAATAATCGCATCATGTCACTCGCGAAATCTTTGGCAAGTCGAGAGAGAGACGTTACATTTGGAGAGCCACCGATGTTGGAATTCGCTGATGAACGATTAAATTATCCTTCCAAAAGATATTGGAATCTAAACAACCCTTTCAAACCTCTCAACCAATTAGGAAAACGCGAGCAACCAGATTTTGATGCAGCGATCAAATAAAAAAAAACATGTCTAGATACATGTAAATTCGCCACGCTGCAACAAATAAATGCACAAATGTTTCCATTAGCACTATCACCACAATAAACTTGATAAAAAATTATTATCACATCGCTTCATTACGGCTTTAAGCGCAGCGAAAATCAGAAAAATATTCACAGGTGAAAATCTCAATCGATTCTGACTCGTTCCTGTGGCTCGCACGCTTATCCCCTCCCGAGCTCTATTGTCCCCTCGAATATTGATAGTTTATTGATTTTTGGTGATAGGCCAATAAGAACATTCCCACACTTCTCCTACGTTTATTAACGCGCGTAGTTCAAATCCACCGTCTCAAAGATGACATGGTGTATGGTCAAGTTGTGGGGTCAAATATAAAATTGGGCATGGCTGGTGGGTAAGGTCGTAGATAAATGTGGGCGTAGTCAAGGAACATGGTCAAAGACCAATATAGGCTTGACCAAAGGGTAGGGTGAAAGATAAAAGTTTGCATGCGTCAAAGATAAATATGTGCATGGTCAACGGTTAAGGTCAAAGATAAAATTGGGCGTGGTCAAGGGGTGGGATCAAAGAAAAACGTGGGCTTGTTCAAGAGTTACAGTCATGTTTAATAAGGAAATTTAGAGACTTTGTTGGTGAAACGCATAATCTTGTATTAATCAAAAGTACACCACGCTTCAATTAAATTAATAGATTCAGAGGCGAACAGAAGGACGGATTCTCTTATGAGAGGATTCGTGACTGCTCAAGGGAATGCTGAATCTGTTGAGGCTAGAGAGCCATTAGGTCAGAGGGAAAGTTCGACCAAGAGAGCTAAAGAGTGTTCTGATCTACCTGCTGCCATTGGGTTGAGAACTATGTAGCATGATTAGCTTCAACTTTGGAAACTGTGATTGTTCCCTGGCGTCTCTGGAGCGCCGAGGATCCGATCGAGCGAACGTCGCGTCGGTCGGTCATTAATTAGTTCCGCTCTGAGATCGCGCCTCAGTGAAGCTCAATGAAGAAACTACGTCAATCGGGCCAACGAGCAAGAATAAGCTCTTTAGGAAGCGCGAATTTATTAGCAACGTGTCACATAAATTTGCTGTTTTAATTTCCTTTTTTCACTGTTTTTACTTTTCTTTACAGCTGAGCCTCGATTGAATGATTGAAAGATAAAATCAAGAGACTCCATTGCAAGGAAGTCCACACCAATTTTCTAACGCTTTTCCCCACCCTAGATTTTCTTCTCCTTCTTCGAGCACTTCTTCGAGCTTATCGCTCTTTTATTTACAAGATTTCAAGAGATTTCAAGTGATTCTAAGGTATTTTAAGGGATTTTTAAAGAATTCAAAACAGTTTCAGGATTTTCACATGATTTTAAGAAATTTTAAAGAGATTTTAAGGATTCAAGGAAATCGAAAGAATTTTAAAAAATTGTAAATGATTTAAAAAACTTGAAAGAATTTCAAAAGATTTCGTGCGTTTTTAAGGAATTTTCAGGGAATTTAAGTGATTCAAAATAATTCTTGTTCAATTCCCAGATTTTCGTTAGTTCCCGCACAGTATATATCCTGTTGAATTACATACCTTTTTTACATTCTCATCAGAGAAGGTATTAGATTTGTGCAAAATTTCCCCCCCCC
>CAJFCO010018496.1:326702-342440 GCA_904066015.1 Synergus gifuensis
TTTAATCCCCTTTTACTCTCAGCCCCTCAAATGAGAAGATTGAAGATATCGGTTGTAGAAAATACCATACTAAAAAAAAGATAGGATTTTCCATCTTTTTATTTCCAGCAGGGATAAGCCTAAAAAGTAAGAAGTCAGAAGCTCTTTACTTACCTCAAAGGTCTCGTGAGGGTAATGACACCACTGACAGGATGAATAGCGAACTGATCCGTTTCCTCTGCAAAGCTATAATAAATCTCTCCATTTCTTCCCAGATCCGCGTCCTCCGCCGTAACCTTCAGAATACTGCGATGCAGAGGCGTATCTTCCGTAACCGTCGCTTCATACTCCGTTGGATAAAAAAGTGGGTTGAGATCGTTTGTATCAAGAACAGTCACTACAACCGTCGTGTCCGCTTCAAGAACTGTAATTTTGTTCTTATCTCGTCTCGTTGACGTGGCACGCACTTCCAGAACATATCGATCCTTGCGTTCACGATTTAACACATCCACATTACCGGTTCGAGTCCGAATCAACAGAAAGCAAAAATCACCAATTGTGCGCTCCTCAGCTTTGAAAAACTTATCCCGATCGCCACCCACAATGCGGAATTTTATCTCGCCGACGGGCTCCCGAGAAGAGACCTGGATACCCATTTTTTCATCGGGTACGACGTAAGTCTTGCTCATGGAGTTCTCAGGAATTGAAACATTGTAGATCATTTGCGTGAAGCGAAATTCATCGAGGGAAGATGACAATTCTGTCGTGGTTGTCGGAATTGTTGTTGTTGTTGTAGTCGTCATTGTGGGCAGAGTTGTCATTGTTTTCGATGATGTTATCATAGTTTTTAATGTTGTTGTTGTTGCTGGTGTCGTTGATGGGGGGAATGTGGTTTCGGTCGAACCGTCGATCGAAGACGGCAATCCAGCCGTGGCTGCGAAGAGCCAGAGCCAAAACCACGGCCAGGCGAGCAGCTCGCGCTGCTTTATTCCTCCCATTTTGCTAGCTCATCGTCATCAGTTTTCCTCGAAGGCTTTTTGGCTTCACTGCTTCTTGTGTTGATTCCAGATCTAGGATCTAACTTTCATCTGGAACAAAGAGATTTTTCATTAGATTTTCATATATTCAATGAGACAAAAAATTTATTAATGGTAACAAAACAATTTTTTATTAAGATTTTTTATTTCACAATCACATTTTTGTTGTTAACACTATATTATTTTGTTGTCCTAACAAATTATTTTATTGCACTAACTATACAATTTTGTTTAATATTTTTATTGACACAACAATTAGAAACAATTTTAAAAAATTCATTTAAATTTAATGAAATTGAAAATAATTTAGAATAAATAAACATTAATTTTACAAATGCTTTTAATTCAGGAAAACAAATTAATATCTAAATAATTTTAAAAAATAAAAAAAATTATAGTGAATTGCAAGTATATCAAAAGTAGTGAAAAAATTCAAGTGAAGCCGAAAGGAAATAAAAAAAATTTAATAAAAATCGTAAGAATTACAAAGATTTAAATAGATTTTTCGAATCTATTTTCGTTCAAACAAATATTTTCCAAGATATTATTGGAAAATTTTTTAAAAAATATTATACTTAGAAAAAACCGAATTTTTTCAAGATTTGAACATATAACCTGAATAATTTTCCAAAATTTTAGATCAACAACGAATAACGATTCTTCGAGTTTATAATTCCTCTCTTGAATTTTCAATCAGTCTTTTCTTTTTCGGCCCATTATTATCAGATTTCTGAATCTCTTTTCTCTTAGAAAACCGTGTTTACTTGCGAGATCAATCCAAAGAAATGGTTTCCACGCAACAGGTTGTCGATTCGAAGCTCAAGAAAATTCCGGAAAGTCGTCGCTTTCTCTTTAAGAATTTCCATTTCCATTATTTCGTCTCTTATTTTATTATTATAGTAGGCAATTTTTTTAGGCTAAATAGAGGTTAAAACATTACTTATGAATAATAGACGATATTTCAACAAGGGCGAAAATTTCAGAGTAAAAAATAATTTCAGTCGTTTTTCCAGCCTATAAAACTATATACAGTCCCTATATTATATTTAGTCCCCATGATGTGAAAAGTACTTTTCAGTTTCTAGGGTTTGAAAAATACTTTTTTACTCTCTTGGAAGTAAATATTAGTTACGAATTACCTTTTTAGTCCCTAGCGAGTAAAAATGTTTTACATATGACATAGTTTAGTCTTTAAGGTTTGAAAAGTACTTTTTTAGTCCCTTAGGAGTTGTAAAGTACTTTTACACTCACGAGCGAGTAAATATGAATTACGAAATAATTTTTTAGTTCATATGAAAGTAAGAAGTACCTAGGGAGTAAAAAGTACTTTTTACTTTGTACGGACTTAAAAGTGACTTTGTACTTTTACTCCCTAGGGTCTGAAAATACTTTTTCTCCCTAGGAAGTAAAAAATACTGGGAAGTACACTTAGCACTTTGAGATAGTAGGAAAAATAAAAATTTTTCAAATGAAGGGGAGAGTATATACCAATTTGTATAATACTTTAGCCTCTAATTTATGAGAAATGATTCTCATAGAATTTGAACATAACCTGTTTCCTTTGATTTACTGTTTTTTTTTGTTTTTTTTGTTTTTTTTTTTGTGATTTAGCGAGAGTGTAGAACTGGATTTCGATATTTCAACCGCGAGCTGACGCGAGTATGCCTTTAACGTGAGCGAGAGAAAAAAAGGACATCGAATGACAGGACACCATGTGATTTATTTCGAATTGGAAGCGGAACTGGTAGAGGTAGTGTGACCGGAGTTCGAGCACTCGATTCACCGATATCCAAATGTCGAACGGCAGAATAGCGATTCTCTCCAGTGATGCAAATGTACATTTGTACAATACAAACCGAAACTCAATGTGTGTTGCACGGTGCGGAAATCTCACCAGGGAACATGCGGAACACCAGCGCCCTCCGGTGACAGTGGCAAGATATTGAGCTCGTGTTTCCCGAAGCGAATCCCTGTTATCAAAGAGGAAACTTGAACGTCACGTTCAAATCGCTCTGTTAACGGCTTCCGTGAATAATTTACCTTAGAACGTAAGAGAATGCCGTTTATGAATATTGAGATCATGATTTATTTCTATATTACCAATTGGTAATAACCGTTTTCTTAAATAATCATTGTTAGCTTTCATGTTAATTTACAAACTATATATTTGATAAGAGAGTCACAAATGAAAACTACGGGAAACTGGAGCTATTTGGGACGCGGGGGTATCTGGGACAGTTTGAATAACTTACAATTAGAATCAATAGGTTCGAATTTCCCCTGGACATAATGTATGTTGCGTCTTTATGTTACAATTTTACCAATGAAGTTTGGCTGACGTATGTATCAATCCCTTTACAATATGTGCAGAAAATTTTGTTTCTCAGCGCTGAATGTTTTTTTTTGTTGTTGCCCCAGAACTTATTGATTGGCTATCAACAAAAAGTGATAAAAACTCCATAGGATAAGTTTTATTTTTGTTTCGTTTTGGGTAAGGAATGAAATTTATAGTGTCATCAAAATCTACCTATATGGATTTGATTGGTATAACTCGTAAATGTTAGAAAATCGCGTCGGGTCATTTCGTTGGAAAAGACGTTTTGTTTATAAAGGGGAGTCGAGTTTTATTTGGAAAGACGAGAAGATTAATGTTGGAAACGGAAGAGGGTTTTAGTTGGAAGGAGAAAGAGGAGTTATAGTTGGAAAACAGAAAATGTGTTTTTATTAGAAAGGAGAGGCATTTTGGTTAGAAAGAGGTAGAAAAGTTTTGATTGGAAGAGGGAAGAGACGTTTTGGTCAGACGAGCAAGAGAATTTTAGGTGGAGAGGGGAGAGGATTTTAGTTGAAAAGAGGAGGGGATATTAGTTGAAAAATGGAAGAGATTTTAGGTGTAAAGGAGAGGGGGTTGTGGTTGGAAGTGGGAGGGAGACTTTGGGTTGAAAAGGGGAGGCAAGGTTTGGTTGGAAAGGGGGAGGAGGATTTTGGTTAGAAGAGGCGTTTTAGTTAGAAGTCGAGGGAGGTTTAATTGGTGAAGGGAGGAATTTTTATTTGGAAGTGGGAAGAGGAGTTTTACTTAGTTGGAAAGGAAACAAGGCGTTTTGGTTAGAATGGGGAGGGGTTGAATTGGAAGGGGGATATGTTAGTTGGATATAAGAGGGGGTTAGAAATGGGATGGGGCTTAGTTAGAATGGTGAAGAGGATTAGTTGGAAATGGAAGGGAGCTTATAGTTAGTTGGAAGGAGATTTGGTCAGTGTTTTATCACTTTGGTCTCTAAACTTAAAATAGTTACAAATCATCTCTAATTCGAATTTAAATCGTTGAAATTCGTAGAATATATAATATTGAGTGCCTTAATTTTAACAATTTAAATGTTGTTCAAATGTTTTATTTTTGAGCTAGAATATGAGAGAATATTTCGTTCGACTCCACCCAGGCTACCATATACTTCGAGATATAGCCCAAGATATAATAATCTAAATACTCAAAGAGTACAAGGCAATGCACCCACTATTCGCGTTATCATTTCGAGGGCATACAGGAATAGGCAATCGCGTCTGGTTTCTTCATGGGTGCTGTTACCACTTAGAGTCATTTTCACGAGAACGCCAAGAGAACATTGAAAAATATCATGCCTTCAAATCGTAAAAAAAGACTGCAAGTTCTTGACGTTGCATTTTCTCGAATAGCTTTCTAAAGATAAGGAGTGAATAACAAAGGACTTCTAAGAGGAAAAAATCAAGATAGATTCAGAAAGAAAGTTGAAAATTTTGAGAGAGTAGAAAAAGTATAAAAAGAATCTTAAAAATTGTCAGAAATATAATTCTTCTTAATTTCTAATTCTTCTTAAATATAATTCTTCTTAATCTCTCTACATTGTTGAAAATCTCTTACAATTATAATACCCAGAAATTCCATATAATACCGCCAAAATTGGTCAAGGCAAACTTGTATGGACAAATAAGGTGGACATGATCTAGGGCGTGGTTTAAACACACCGAAAAATAGTGGGTGTGGTCTATGGTCATAATTAAGATGCGGACGAGACCTAGAGTTTTGCCAAAGGGCGGAACCAAAAAAAACTGGGCGTGGTCATAAAGATTGGCGTGGTCAATAATAGGCGTGGTTAAATAAAGTAGAGGTGGCAGCAAAAAATGGACGTTGTGAATGTCTTTGGACAAGTGGATGTGTTCAAGAAACTAGTCAATTAAATCACGCGTGGCTTATAGCGTCGCCAAGGTGTGATCCATGACCATAACTAAAAATTCGGGTGCCGCCCAGAATTTGGTCAAGGTGCCAAATAGGTATTCCAAGTAGGAATAGCCGTGAAAAGTGGGAATCGTTAATGGACGTGGCTAAACAAGGCGGGTGTGTGAATTAAAAGTGGGCGGTTTGAATGGTTTGAATGGTTCCCAACTGGGCGTAGCAATGGAATTAGTGAAGTAAATTAGATATAGCTTAGGGCTTTTTTAAGAGGGTGTTGAGGGGCCGGCTAAAGGAGGAGTTGTGTATGGGGGAGGGGTCGACGATCCTTAGTGTTGAAAAGAACGACGGTAAAATTCTTTTATTATAACACAGAGAGAAAAGAAAGAAACCAAAATAGTAGGTATAAGAATAATCGAATACTTGCAATCCTAGGATTTGCTTTTCCCCTAAACTTTCTAATCGCGATTTCTTTTGCCGATGGGAAATATACGATCGTTATAGTATACCTAAATAAACTACGATCTAGAGAAATTCAGGATAAAAGTAATAACGATAAAGTATGAATGAAATGCCAGAACAATGTCGACTCGACCTTTTCCCCTTTTACGAGCGTCGGATTAGGTATTTGAAAGCGTAGTTGTCGTTTTTTTTTTTCCTCATGTGATCTTGAGATCGCAATAGTATAGCAAGACGAGTTAAGACTGTAAACGAGTCGTACAGAGGTTATCGTAAAACCATTACGTCTTGTCCTTAGCGAGGCTCGCATATTGCGCCTTGGCAATACCTGTAATAAAATATATCTTTATGCGATCGGCGGCCTTTTCTTTTTGTTTCGCGTTAGCGCACGTAAGAGCAGCATAGGAATCGCATATAGCGGTGCACGACACAGGCACACGTATGGTCTGCATTCCGTTTCGCTGAAGAGATGTACGTGGGCAGGTAGATAAGTACATCTTTGTACAAATGTTGAAATGTACATATGTATTGGTATAAGGTGTAGACTCTACATAACTACATGTGTACCGACGGGCGTGTCCGTATTGCACTTCCTCAAGGAGTGTAACAATGTTGGACAGACCACTAACCCGGAAAGAGGGGAGACATGCATTCAGAGAGGAAACAGGAGTTTCCTCTCGGGATTTCGGGCTTATCTTCCGACGCGACACGAGGCGAAGACCTTGGCGAAAACTCACCTGACACAAATATCGACAGACGCCGTTGCGCTTTCTCCTGCCGTTTTCCTATCCCATTTCCCTTATTTTTCATATTCTCGCTGGATTTATAGACCCTCTGTCTTTGCCCGGTAAAATATCGAGTTTCCAGGTTTGTGTTGTTTGTTTGGAGTTTAGACTTCAGAGTTTAAAGGGCGCGTTAGCTTTGTGGAGGAACAGAAATATATTTTGTTCACAAATCCGTTATGTTTTCCTTTTGCTTTAGCATACGAGTTTTTTAAATCTGAAGTATATCTGAAGAAGAGTCGAATGTTCTTTTGGACAAATTTATAAGATAGTGTGAGAAACAAACACTTGACAGTCGAAAAGTATTGTTTCATTGACCGCAAAGATAAGTATTGTTAATTGGATAGTAAGACAATATTGCTACTTGTTGTTTGGACATTAAAGAAAGTATTTCTTCTTATATAGTAGTAAAATAATTGTTACTTTTGAGAATTGTATAGTAAAAAAAGTATTTGTAAATACAATTTTCGGGTCGGGTTTTCGGACTGGGTAAAAACATAATTATACTCTCCACCGTAAACGAATTATATTTCTTTCCTAGAAGAAATTAATTTCACAAAACACATACATATAGACAAAACGAAAGAGGAAACATAATTTGGTCTGGTTTTCCGTCCCGACGTCGACTGCGGGGTTTTACTCACAGATTTATGATACGCCCGGCTAGCAACGGATATAGGAATTAGGTAGTGGTTTGAAATTATTAACAAGGTAGGTTATGGTGATTATCTTCTACACTCCACGAACGATCGTGCCATCGTAATTACGCACACTTGTACTATTCACTCATATGAAGACACACACATCTATATACATATACAGATATCGACAAAGCACATTCTTTCTATATATTCCCGACTTTTAGATATATTCAAGTTGTAAACAGACTTTCAAGTTTATCGCTTTTTTATTCGTAGTACCGCAATCTGGATTAACGAATAAGGAGGAAGATTGATTTTCAATCCATTTCCATTATCACATTAGTTTTATTTTTTTAATTCATTTGAGAATATATACTTTTCTGTATTAGATTGCATTAGATTAAATTAGATTGTATTAGATTAAAAATTTTACTTAGGAAGTGGCAAAAGTATTGTTACTTATTAAAACAACAAAAGTATTGTTGCTTGGACAACAATAATAAGTATTGTAACTTGGAAAACAATAACAGTATTGTTGCGTCAACAACAAGAAAAATATTTTTCTTTAAAATAAAGTAAAATCATTGTTCTTGAACACTATAAGTAGACATTATAGCATGCAAAATAATAAAAGTACTGTTACTTGAAAGGTAGTAAAAGATTTGATACTTGAGAAGCAATAAAAGGTATTGATACTTGGGAAATA
Organism: Synergus gifuensis; assembly: GCA_904066015.1. Lineage (NCBI taxonomy): Eukaryota > Metazoa > Arthropoda > Insecta > Hymenoptera > Cynipidae > Synergus > Synergus gifuensis. The sequence goes on from CAJFCO010018496.1 coordinate 334,508, forward strand.
GTAAAAGTATTGTTATATAGAGGGAAAATCGCATTTTTACTTATAAAATTAATAATTATTGCTTGGACAGTAAAAAATATTGTTCCTTGGACAATATTTAATTGGACAGTAAAAAAGTAGGGTTACTTGGACAGCGAGAAAAGTATTGTTACTTCGGCAATAGCAAAAAGAATTCTTATCTTTAGACTAATAATTCGTAAAGTAAAAAAAGTTTTGTTGTTGAGAGAACAAAAAAGTATTTTTTTTCAGACAGTAATAAAAGTTTTGTTACTTGAACAGTAATGAAAGTATTGTTACTTGGATAAATAGTAAAAAAATGTTACTTTTAAAATTGAAAAAATTGTGTGTTAATTGGATATTAAAAAAGTATTATTACTTTGTCAGTAGAAAAAAAGTATTCTTGTCTTTAGAGTAATAAATCATGAAATAAAAAAGTTCAGTTGTTGAGAAAGCAATAAAAGTATTGTTACTTGGACAGAATAAAAGTATTTTTACTGTAGAAGAGGTTGGATCTTAAGTGTCGGGAAGGCAGAGTGTGAGAAGGAAAAAATACAACAGTTTAATGTATTATATTATTGACTTTGACACACCGAATGAATTTTCTGATAATCATGCCCCTAAGTTCGGAATTTCGAGATCAGGCGTAATGATCTAGTGACTCGAATGTCGAATTAGTAACAATTAATCTACACCGACTACTGTTGATTCTGTTACGGTCCACTAAACAAACAGTTTTGGGATCCCACTGTAGACACTGATGTTTCGATTATTTACTCTCCTCATTATTTGTGCCGGTTGGTAGAACAGTGTGTTTGCTCAAGGGAGTGAGTCCTTTTTCTAATGTCGATCGTCCCCCATACATTACGTGAAGTTTTGCAACACAGAATAAAAAAAAAAGAAGAATGTGGCTCTGAGATTCTCTTGATCTCTAAATGATTTTTATCACCACCGCTGTATGTCCAAACACGTCCGCTCATTCTACTCCTATTCGATTTTATTTACTTCACTCACACCTGAGTCACATTCGGGCTGGGAGATGATGATCGAAAAGCGATTGTTTTCCATTGCACGCATCATACCATAAATCGAGCTCAGAATGGCCTACTTTCATTCTTAACGAGAAGCAAAGTAGCTCTTGATCTAGAGTTTTATGACATGTAGCAAGTGTTATATTGATATCTACGAAGTTATGTTGAATTGAAGTTATAAAGTTATAATGTTATAAGAAAATAAATTTAATTAATCTAACTAAAGAAAGGCCGAAGTGCTGCCCGATCCCTAACTTACCGACAGTTGTTAATGTATGAATTAGGCTAATTACTACACTACCTACTGTTGATAATGTAGGTAATACGTTACTACGTTACCGACGGTCGGTAATATAGGCCCCTCTGAGATAGTTTTATAATTGAAAAATTTTTGGAAATAGTATATTTTGATACAAGAGGTCTAAAGGGGCGATTTGGTAACGGCGAGTGTCAAGCCGCCTCAGGTTCACGCGGCGGCTTCACACTCGCAGTTATCAAATCGTCCGTTTAGGCCTCTCGTATCGAACACTATTTTAAAAAAAAAATTCATACAACACCCTCATCATTTCTTCGCCATTTACTGACATCAAACCAACCGAACCCAACTTCACCCAAAACATTGTTTACATAGTAACCTTTTACGACGCTAGATGGCATCGCAACCGGTGAGAACAATTTTTTGGTAACCGTGGAGACCACTTTGCTAGCCGGTAACAGCGTTTTGCTCACCGATGTTGGGGATTTTGCTCATTGCTTTTGAGGACAGTATGGAATCAGCCATTTTGCATGTCTGTAAACGGTGAACAAACGAGGGTTTTGCATGCATGTGTAAAGAAAACAATCTTCTACATATTTTTTTCCGATTTTCTTTATGGTATAATAATATAATGTATTAAAATATAATATGGTATATAGTACAATGTAATATAATTTAATGCAAGGAAATATAATTTAATGTAGCAAAATATAGTTTGTGAAAAAGGAAGTGAAGCAGTTATGGGGATGCAACCCTCCCGACATGTTGGCATCCGCCTGGCAGAGAACGAGATTTATCCCCAAAGCCGTGTTGAAAGCTTCTGCAGCGTTGCCCAGGTTAGCTGACGTCTTTACACTCAAAGCCTCGCTTCCATTATCAAATTTATATTTCACCTGGGGCTGCACCCAACAGGTGTCTGTCGCCTGTTATTCAGTCGTGATATCAAAATATTAAAAACCAAAATATTAAACTTATGAGTTCCATACAATACATAGACTTTATGCATTCAGGTCACAGGTCAAAGACAGTTGTAGAAAAAAGATGAAAAAAATTCAGTGACAAAATTTTGTAAAAAATAAAATAAATCAAAAATGTGAAAAATAATATTAATCTGATAATAGTAATATTTCAAAATCTGATTTAGTGAAAATTAGGTCATTATTTTACTTTAGTAAAAATTTTACTTATTATTAATTATATTTCACTATTTTAAAAATTCAAAAAAATTCGGTATTTTTAAGTTCTCAATGAAATGTTATTAATTTTTCAACATTTAAGAAAATATTCATATTATTCAAGTTAAAAATCGAAAATTTAAGCATGGTTAGAATCTTACGTGATTAAAATTTTTCTAAAATCAAATTAAAATTCCAAAGATTAAAAACAAACGAAAAAGATCTACTCTGAGCAAATTCGGTACGTAGGTATTTGAAAGTCATGCCAACTTGATCGAAGTCGATGTATTATTAATGTAGACGTCAAACTGTTGATGGGAGGGCAAAAAAAAAAGAATTTTCATGGTTAGAGAATGCGGCGAAGGGCTCACGAAAAGTAAATGGATGTTCGGACGTGCGGGAATTCCCCTTGTCATTGTACCTTGTCGATAACTAGACACAAGGCAACCGGTTTCAATGACATTATTACGTCAGGATAAACGTGATAGACTTATTTGTTTGAACAGTAAAAAAGTATTGTTACTCGAAAAGTAAAAGCTTGCTGGTGTTTGAACAGCATTTTCTAATTGAACAGTAAAAAAATATTGTTACTTGGGATAGTAATGAAGATGGTATTGTTACTTTGACAATATTTTTAAATTAAAATGAAAAAGCATTGTTACCAGGACGGTAAAATAATGTATTGTTACTTGGATAGTAAAATATATGGTTTCTAGTATAGTGTATAGTAATAAAAATATTTTTATTTGCACATCAATAAAAGTAGGTAACGTTATTTGAACATTAATAAAGGTGTCGTCACTTGAACATTACTTGTTAACTGGAAGGAAATAAAAGTATTTTAACTTGGCTAGTAAAAAAGTATTGTTACTTTGAGAGTAATAAAGGTATTTTTCCTCAGACAATATTTTTTAATTAGCCAGTAAAAAAGTATCGTTCCTTGTTTATTTAAAAGCATCGTTACTTGAACAGCGAGAAAGTATTATTACTTATATGTATATAAAAGAGTATGGTTTCTTGTATATAGCAATAAAAGTATCGTTGCTTGAAGCAGTATTGTTAATTTAACAGTAAAAAATTATGTTACTCGAAAAGTAAAAACTTGTTGGTGTTTGAACAGCATTTTCTAATTGGACAGTTAAGAACTATTGTTACTTGCGACAGTAATAAAAATGGTTTTGTTACTTTAACATTATCATTTAATTAAAATGAAAAAGTATTGTTACCAGAAAGGTAAAATATTCATTGTTACTTTGACAGTAAAATATAGAGTTTCTAGTATAGCAATGAAAGTATTTTTATTTGCACATCAATAAAAATAGGTAACGTTATTTGAACATTAATAAAGGTATCGTCACTTGAACAGTATTTTTTAACTGGAAGGAAATAAAAGTATTTTTACTTTGCTAGTAAAAAAGTATTGTTACTTGGATAGTAATAAAGGTATTTTTCCTCAGACAATATTTTTTAATTAGCCAGTATAAAAGTAGCAATAAAAGTATCGTTACTTGAGGAAGTATTGTTACTTGGACAGTAATAAGAAGTAATTAACAACAATTATTAAAAATGAAAATTTGTTGAACATTCAGAATGTATATTTCATTGCTAATTTCATCGATTTCTGTGATTAGCAGATTTGAAAATGAATATAAATACAGCCAAGATGTGAGAGCGTGTGCACATTCGTCAGATTCATGATAAGCGCCCCAACGAGTTAAAGTGGCTTTTAAGAAGGAAAATTAAGAGCCGATCTGGGCGAAGAATTACGATAAGGTAGTAGGTACTCGTAGGTTAAAACGGATAGTAGTACTAACGCTGGCTGGTAACCTCGATAAAGAAGAGATTAACATAACAAGCAGCGGCATGTCACGTTAGAAAATTTTGCAATAAGCAAGGCACTATCGGGGCCATCGTGATTAGAGCAGACGTTGAATTTTCTACAGATTTTTATCGTGACTACAACAGACAGAAAATTTGAATGTGGGAAAGTTGTCTCTTTTTGTGACCATTCTCCATAATCCTCTCAAGCACAGTTACAATACATTTCCAGTCAAATTATCATAAATTACTGTTTTGGCTAAAGATTCCTGTTGTCGGGTTTGTGTCCGTGCTAAAATGGTGTGAGTCCGTACTAAAATGGTGTGAGTCTGCGCTAAAATGGTTTGAGTCCTTGCTAAAGTGGTTTGAATTTGAGCTAAAATGGTTTGAGTCCGTGCTAAAAATTTTATATTTTATATATATTTTATATATAAATTTTAAATTTCCTAATTATATTTTGTGAATTAATGAAAATTTTGGTTATACTATAGTTTATACATCGTTGATTAGAGCTCGCGATTTTTTAAATCAAACTTTTTAGAACTTTTGCTTCTAAAAATAACTCACTTGCCATTTTACCAGTTAGAGCACCGGAAGTGATAGCATTAGTTTGAATTGAATTGAAAAGGGTAGGTCAGCTTTAAAACGAACGAAAGAAAGGAAAGCAGAGGGAGAAAACGCGAGTCAGCATCCATCATTACCATAGTCCCTCCTGGCATTGAAAGAGGAGAAATGGCCCTTGATCCCAATCTCAGAAAAATTAGACCTATATAATATATAAAATTCCAGGCTCCCTCTTTTATTAGTACGGTTTCAGGAATTGTAAAAACGTGATCTGAATAGTTGATTCTTTTACAAAAATATTCTAGGAGGTGGATGACAAATAAATGAAGAATTTGTGTTCTTCAAATTTAGACGATTACCTACTATAAAATAATAAAATTTTCTCTTAAACTAATCTGAAGAGGAAGCTGCAGTTTTTTTACTGATTTTTAATTCAAAAATTAAATTCTCTCGAGTATTTACACTTAATGGTACCTCTAGAAGACAAAAACAGGTAATTTTCAGGTAAACCACTGTGAAAATCTGGAAAATAAGAAGCGAATAAAAACGACGAGAGAGAAACAGTGGTAATAAGCTTAACCTTTATAAAAGAAAACCGCAGCGGTCATCAACTGCTAAAGGTGCAAACCGAGATCTTTTTGTCACCGGCGTAAGAATTACTTCCGTCTGCGTATGACTGACTACAAAATGTGACTCTTCAAACTATAGTTTGGCTTTCTGTACTTTTGCCGACCCTTTTTGTGACTGCAATCATCTATTTAACGCTATACTGAGAAAAAGCATTTGTCAAACTCAAGTTACTCATGCAAGCAATTTAACAAAAGATGGTTTAGGTTACTCATCTCCGAGAAGCAAACTTCACATGCTTAAATTTTTCAGTAGTGTACTAAGTGCAGCTAAATAATAAATCACAAAAAAAGGAAATATAGTTGTATAACGTAATTATAATAGTGTTACTTTTCCAGTTATACAATAAAATAAATATTGTTATTAGCAAAACGATTAAGTTACTTTTACTTGAAAAGTGACAACGGTATTTTATTTTGAAGGTAATAAAAGTATTGTTACTTGGAAAGTAATAAAGGTATTGTTACTTAATTGTATAAAAGTATTGTTACTTTTCAGTAAAAGAAATATTTTATTTTTTAGAGTAACCAGTGCAGTTTATAAAAGTACTATTACACGAAAAGTTTCATTGTTTTACAGTAACAAATGCAGTTTAAAGGAAGTAATATTACTCGGACAGTATTACATAATTGTTACGTCACAGAGATAAAAGTATTGTTACTTGAAGAATGACAATTAAAGGTAATCTTGGAGAAAGATAAAAGTATAATTATTTTTCTAGTAAAAGGTATTTTTATTTTTAGAGTAACGTTGGACAATTTTGAAAGTATTGTTAATTTGACAGAAATAAAAGTATTTTTACTTTTACTATTTATTGACTAATAATTACTCATTATTGCTTTCCTCTATATGAACAAATATCCTTTAAAATGGACAAAAATATAATAAAATATTTCAATCACTTTACGGTACATTAATTCAGAACCTTCAACTCGTACTACTTTATTACTGATAATTTAAAGTGGCAGTACAATGCACCATGTGCGGAGAGTGAATAATAAAAAATGTATAGAAATTGCGTTCACGATGAGTCCGGCATGTTGGCAAAAAATATCATTTTCATGTTTAATTTAAGCACATTGTCAACTACACTTTATTGTGCTCGTGAATTCTATAATGTATTTTATACACAGTCTGATTTTAAAAATTTTTTAAATAAAATTTAATTTTTTTAGAGAATGTATTATGAGCCCTCCAGGCAAATGATCTATTTGAAAGAAAATTCTATTGTTTGCCTTTCACAATACAAACTATGCGGATAAAATACAAATTTCAATAGCCATTGTAGCTTCAAACGTAGCACAAAAAAATCTGCCCGCTTCGCGGGCACATTCTCATCGCGCGTTTCGCGCGTTTCTGTGCCCTTCGTGAAGCTTGCGCTTTACAGGACGCTTGAACCTATATGTTTTTTTTTAAATTTAATTAAATTATATATTTTGTATATATAATTTATATTTTTTAATTTTAATTAATTTTTTTATATTTGTAATTTATATTTTTATATATTTTTTAAAATTTAAATTAAATTAAATTACAGCTTTGAATGCAAAATTTAACTAATTTACTTAAGGTTCTATCGACCTTAAGGAGCACATTTTCATCAGGGCACTCGCGCTTCGCGCTCGATAGTTGATTTAAACCTCGCTTTCCGCGCTCGGCTCTGTTTAACAATATTTTTCACGATTAAAACGAAAACTACTCATCCTATTGAAAAATGACCAAAGGAAAACTTGTAGATCTTTTTAAGACGAATAATTATGTTTCTTATCATTTTCTCTGCATCTCGCGTTTTTTGGCTCAAAATTTGAATTTTCGATTTTTTAAGGAAATTCAAAAAGTTGTTATGCGGATCCTATAGAGCGTTCAAAAAGAAAAATTTTTCATCTCTAGACTTTTTTTCATATCGTGCGTTGTTTGGCTTCTAATTTATGTTTTCTTTCATTTTTTTGGATTTTCAAAATGTTATATTAAAAAATGTTATATTAAAAAAAAAGTGGTTTCAAAATTTTTCAAAATGCTCCAACTTTTTGAATTTTTATCCAAAATGGCTGGCCAACGAACTTGACCTTCATTTTATGACACTAAAAGAGTATACCAAAGAACAATCCAATCTCTCAATTTTTTCGAAAGTTATCGTGCTCACAAACTAAAAATCTACACACACACACACACACACACACACACAAATCTAATACATTCTCTGATGAGAATGTAAAAAATATCGAATGGGCGGGATTACACATCAGCCCTTGTTGTACTAGAAGTTAATGAAGTATGTCCCTCCGCTGAAGAAAAGTTCAGCATTTAGGCAAATTTTTACATTCTCATCAGAGAAGGTATTAGATTTGTGTAAAATTTTACCCCCCCAGTTTTTGTCAAATGTCCACGTTCTGGGACCCACTGAACCCGAAAAACAGGTTTTTACGAATCTCTCTCTCTCTCTCTCTCTCTCTCTCTCTCTCTCT
>CAJFCO010018496.1:342540-365825 GCA_904066015.1 Synergus gifuensis
TGTGTGTGTGTGTGTGTGTGTCGCGATCCAGTAATTTCTGGAAAACGTGTAGAGATAAATTGATGTAATTTTGCATAGTTATTCCACTATATACCTAGTTGATTTTCTTATAAGGGTTTAACAAAATATTTAATTCAACAAGTTTGGTGTACTTTTATAGTTTTCGTAAAATTCATTTTTTCACTATAACTTCTTAAATATTCAAAATTGAAAGCTGATGTAATGAAAACAAAGATTCCTTGTTTCGAGACGAATCGATTAACCTATTTGGTTAATGCATTTCATTAAAAAATAAGGATGTTATGGTTAATTGTATTTTCAAAAATTAATTTTTCGACTATAACTTTCAAATAATGAAAATATTGACTTTTACGTAAGGAAAATAAATGTTCCTTGCATCCAGACGAATCGATTCGTCTATAATATTATTTCATTCCATTGAAAATAACAAAGTTATGGTTCTATTTAATTTAAAAAAATTAGTTTTTCAACTATAACTTCTCAAATATTCAAAATTCAAAGCTGACGTAAGGAAAATAAAGGTTCCTTGCATCGAGGCGAATCGATTGACCTATAAGATTAATGCATTTCATTGAAAAATAAGAAAGTTGTGCTTTATTGTATTTTGCGAAAATGAATTTTTTGAATATAACTTCTCAAATAATCAAAATTTAATGCTGATGTAAAGAATACTTAATGCTGCCTCTATGAGGAAGCAAAGTGCTCATTGAATGAGCACAAAAGTTGATACAACTTCACAGCTAGTTATTGCTTTTCAAGTACTAATACTTTTAATACTACCCGAGTAACAATATTTATATTAATGCCTAAATTAAAATACCTTTATTTCTCTCCAAGTAACAATGTTCTTCATTCTTACAAAGTAACAATACCTTTTTTGATTTACAAGTAACAATACTTTCATTTATCCCCAAAATTCCACAAAATCATTTTAAAATCATAAAAATCTCATGAAATGCTTTAAAATTCCACTAAATCTTTTAAATATTATACAAATTTCTTGTAATCCCTTTCAATTCCTGGGAACCTCTTAAAATCTTTTAAAAGTATAGAAAATCTCTTGAAATCATTAGAAACCCAAAGAATCTCAAAGAATGCTTGGAAATTCTTTATAATCTTTCGAAATTCTTGGAAAGTTTCTAAAATCTGTTAAGTAAATTATAAAATCTTTACATACAATACGACAAAAATAGCATACTTAGCATAAATGTCAACTTCTATTTTCCCTGACAACTACTCGCATTTCCCTGACATTTCTCTGAATTCCCTGACATGTAGCCACCCAGTAATTTCAGGTGATAATATCTATCTTCACAGGCTCAACATTGAGTTAAAAATTGCAAGATCATTGCATGATAATCTCCTCAAAGTGTTGATGAAATTTCAGACAATTCCTGAGAAAAGTATATTCGGCTCGGTAGTACCGTAACCACAAAGTGGGAAGTACCTCAGCAGATAATTTCGTTAGTGCATCATCATGAAGCCCGTGCTGCCCCCGTTACGAACACTGGTAATTACGGCCCTAACTTGTTTACCTGCTCGCTCTCCTGATAAATGTGTACTCACTATCCGAGACGTTGCCCCAGGTGCGAATTGACCATCGGGCTACGGTCGGGCCAACCGTCGGACGGTCGGTCCAACCTTGTGCGCCATAGAGGTAGGGCCAACCAGCTAAATGATAACTGGAGACAATTTTTTCTGCTCTTTAAAATCTTTAAGGGCATCCTTTACGGTGACGACGTAACCAATTTTTTTGGCACTTACCATGTCCAAACGGAATCATATATCGCTCTCAAAATTTGGAATACAGAAAATGAGACATTAAATTGCGTTTGTATATTTAGTTGTAGTCAAAATTTTGAAAAAAAAATCAAGTCGGTAAAGCAGGGATCTGATTTTTTTCAAAATTATGGCTCCAACTAAATATACAAACGTAATTTAATGTCTCATTTCCTATATTGATCGATTTTCACACCTGGGTGTAAGAATCGAGGTTTCAGTGGATAAAAAAGCCTTGATACCTCATATAATTATCAGATTTCAACTAAATGCTTTTGAAGGCGGATGGCAACTAAATTTCGCGACTCATTTCACGTTAAAATTAATCTTCTTCTCGACAAGATTATCCCTCAAATTTTCCGTGAATTTTCGATATAATTAATGCTTTCCGAAACGTCGATTCGAGTCTGTCAAAATGCATCGGCGTGGTTTGGGGTATTGAATTTAGCGAGGCGGATTAAATATGGACCCCTGTGTGAAGCATCGCATCGCTGCAATAGTTATACCAAACCCCTCCACAACAGCTTCTATTCAGTTTCGTCGCGCATTGTATTCCATTCTACCCAGTGAAATATTCAACGCACACCCCAGCTGCCACTCGTCTTATCATATTCTGAAAAACATCACGTTTACCGTACCGAGGACAGACTTACCAGCTTGGTTTAAGCTCTCTCAATGAAAATTACTGTCTCGTCAACTTGGCACAAGTCGAAAGCGTTTAAGTCTCAAGCCTTGGAAAATGTATAGAAGAAGAATAGATGAACGACGAATTCGATTTCTTCATGTATTTTACGATCTTACTTTACGGAGCAATTTTAAGCCTGGCCCTTTCCATTTCAAAACGACCAATCCGCGCTGGTTGTATTTTTGTATTTTAAAAATACTCAAATATGTTTTTTCTTTTAGCTGAAAAAAATTTTTTTTTCGAAAAGTATTTTTTTCTTATGGAAAAGAGTTTAACAATGAAAAAGTATTGTTCCTAGTGTAAGAGAAAAGGTATTATTACTTTTCTAGTAAAAGTATTTTTGTCTCAAGAGTAACAAGTGTTAAAGTAAAAAGTATTTTTACTTATAAAGAAATTAACGTAATGTTACTTGGACCGTAAAAAAAGTATTGCTTTTTCTAATACGAAGTATTTTTTTAGAATAACAAGTTTACTTTAAAATTGTATTTTTACTTGTAAGAAATTAAAGCATTGTTACTGGAACAGTAAAAAAAATACTTTTATGTACTTGAGGAAAAATAAAAGTACTCTTACATGGGTAGTAAAAAGTATTTTATCTTTAGAGTAAAAGGTTTTAAAATAAAAAAGTATTTTTATTTGGAAAATAACAAAAGCAGTATTACTTTTGTAATAAAAATAACTTCTGTGATTATGGTAACAAGTTTCACAGTTAAAAAAGTAATTTTACCGGAACAGTAAAAAAATACTGTTATTTGAGCAAAAACAAAAGTATTCATACTTTGGTGGTAGAAAGTATTTTTGTCTTTCTAATAATAAGATTTACAATTTAAAAAAGTATTATTACTTGGGCCGCATACAAAAATTTTCTAGTAAACAGTATTTAAAATAGTAAAAAAAATGTATTGTTACTTGAACATTAATAAGAATATTCTTACTTTCACTATTACGTTAATTACTTTCCACTATTTCTAAAATTTAATGTTTAGATGTTTAGATGTTTAGATGTTTAGATGTTTACTTTTAATCTTCTTTCTTTGAAGTCACAAAATTCGTTGTTCCTTCTATTTTAAATGCTTGCAAAATTAAATTCTTTCCGAGTTCAGTATCTAATCTATGAGAATAAAAATATGATTTTAATTCATTTTGTTTTGTTCTTTGGTTATACTGTTGCATTATATAAGTATAATTCCTAGAAGTTGTGCAACCCAATCAAAGTTAGCCTCTCCAAGAGTGTAATAACTAGATACTTCCATCCGCGTAAGAAATAGCGATCTTTCTAAATAATTGCGAAGCTTCTAGTCAGAGAGTACAATAGAGACCTTATTGGATGGAAAACGATAGCAATAAATATCGAGATGACAATAAAAAGAAAGCATAATATAGGAAAGAAAAAGAAAAATGGTTGGAAAGAAAGCAGAGGACTTTTCTGATATACCATCGAATCGCATCGCATCGCCAAGACCGATGCCAAAAATTCACCTAACAATGGCACCTATACGATTAATTGCTTCGATTCTGCCGTATGAGTGACCCTGTTTTTACGAAAACTCGACGCGGGTGATCCTCCGCACTTTTCCTAGACCTATATTCAATCATTTAGTAAAAGAAAGTTTAATCTTAGTGAACTTATGTTTTTTGGCTAATAATTTATTTAAATCTTCTAATTTTTCGGTAAGTTATGGCTTCAGAAGAATTCAATGACTGTAGAAGACTCATGAATTAACAATATTTCTGTTACTTCAGAAGACTCTAGTGACTTTAACATAATTAGTGACTTTCGTGACTTTTATGACTTTTGAGTCAAACAAAAGCTATTTTTTTGTAAAAACGACGAGACCTAAAATCTGATTGCTCTAAATGGTTCCATTCTCTACAAAAAATATCATAGCAATTCCACAAACTTCAAGAACTAAAATTTTATTCTTTTAAATAGTTCAATTTAAAGTCCAAGGAAGCTCAAAACAGTTTCATCCACCTAAATCCCTAGGTTCACCCATATAATCAACCCCTGAGCATAAAAAAATCATAAATCCCCTAACTTCGAGACATAAAATTTGATTGCGCTAAATGGTTCTATTTATTGACCAAAGAAGCCCAAAACAGTTTCATTCACCTAACCCCCTAGATTCACCCTCAAAATCAACCCCTACGTACAAAAAAAATCATTGTAATTCCCCTAACTTCGAGACCTAAAATTTTATCATTCCAAATGGGTTCATTTAATGTCCAAAGAAGCCCAAAACAGTTTCATCAGGGTGGCACAAGATTCAATTTTTCACTTTCCCTGACAGAAAAGTATTAAAAATATCTATAAATTTTCAATAATAATAGTATTGAAATTTTTCAAAAATTTCATATATTGTCACTTTAAATATTTTGAAATTTAATATCACCTCACAAAATTTGTAAAAATCTCTCGAATTTACAAGAACTTTTAAAAAGATCTCTTAAAATTCATTGAAATTTCTTGAAATTCTTAGAAACATCTTAAAACTAGCTGTGAAGTTGTATCAACTTTTGTGCTCATTCAATGAGCACTTTGCTTCCTGTAAGCAAATATGATTTGCTTTCTCATAGAGGAAGCATTAATTATTCATTACATCAACATTAAATTTTGATTATTTGAGAAGTTATATTCGAAAAATTCATTTTCGCAAATTACAATAAAGCACAATTTTCTTATTTTTCAATGAAATGCATTAATCTTATAGGTCAATCGATTCGTCTCGACGCAAGGAACCTTTATATTCCTTACGTCAGCTTCGAATTTTGAATATTAGAGAAGTTATAGTTGAAAAACAAATTTTTCAAAATTAAATAGATCAATAATTTTGTTATTTTTCAATGAAATGAAATAATATTATAGACCAATCGATTCGTCTCGATGCAAGGAACATTTATTTTCCTTATGTCAAGTCAAAATTTTGATTATTTGAGAAGTTATAGTCAAAAAATTGCATTTTTAAAATACAATTAACCATAACATCCTTATTTTTCAATGAAATGCATCAATCTTATAGGTCAATCGATTTGTCTCGACAAGAGGAACCTTTATATTTCTTACATCAGCTTCGAATTTTGAATATTTGAGAAGTTATAGTTGAAAAACTAATTTTTTAAAATTAAACCATAACTTTGTTATTTTTCAACGAAATGAAATAATATTGTAGACCAATCGATTCGTCTCAATGCAAGGAACATTCATTTTCGTTACGTCAAGTCAAAATTTTGATTATTTGAAAAGTTATAGTCGAAAAATTAATTTTTGAAAATATAATTAACCATAACTTTGTTATTTTTTAATGAAATGCATTAATAATATAGGTCAATCGATTCGTTTCGACACAAGGAATCTACGTTTTCCTTACATCATCTTTGAATTTTGATTATTTGAGAAGTTCTAGTGAAAAAATGAATTTTAAGAAAATTATAAAAGTACATAAAACTTGTAAAATTAAATATTTTGTTAAACCATTGTAAGAAATTCAACTAGGTGTATAATGAAATAACTATGCAAAATTTCATCAATTTATCTCTACGCGTTTTCAAGAAATTGCTGGATCGTGACACACACACACACACACACACACACATTCGTAAAAATATGTTTTTCGGGTTCAGGGGGTCCCAAAACGTGGACATTTGACAAAAACTGGGGGGGTCAAATTTTACACAAATCTAATCCCTTCTCTGATGAGAATGTAAAAATAATTTTTCGTTGACGTAAATGTTTGAAACTTCAGTCTCATACTTTTGAGACATAAGAAGATTTTGGTGACTTTCGTGACATTGGAATGTTTTACTAACTAGTGATTTTCTTGACTTTTATATGACCTTTCTGAAATGAAATTGAGCATTCTGTTCTTGTATGAAAAAAAATAAATTCTCTTAAAATAAAGTTAAATTTTATAAAGTAGTTATAGAGTTGACTACAATTGTGACATGAAAACAATGTTTCCCAAAATAAACTGGTTGTGAAGGACTGAAGGCGATAAACTGAGATTGCTGGCTAGTTGACAGTGACAAATGGCAACGACTTTGAAAATTCGAAATCTGGACATTCAATCTTGTGTGCGATGTTTCATCGAGTTAGAGGTGATGGAGAATATCTCAGATGTCTCTGTGGAATCCTATCCGGCTTATCTCCTAAACGCTTCTGATTAAATGCTTACTTTATTGTCGTGACTCGTCGCTGCTCAGATATGGCGGCAATTACAATTAATTATCCCCACTCGATACCCACGAGGCCTAAATTAACCAGAGTCTGACAGACGGCCACTTCTGAGGTCTGAACCGAGAGCTAATATAATCTCTAATTCCCCTGCATTGTGATCTTAATCTTCGACTTGAAAGAAGCGTCACAATTTTAGCCAAGCTTTACACTTGAAGATATTTATATTTAGAATATAGAATATTTTAATGTCAATTAGCGATTCATTTATTAGGATTTTAACTCACAAAAGTCATTAAAATTTTCTCATGTCACAAAAATCATAAAAGTCATGAAAATTACCAGTCAGGAAAGAATATCATTCTTTCGATTCAAACATTCAAATATCACGAAAGTCACTAAAATCTTTTGATGTAACGAAATTACAAAAGTCATAAAAGTCATCAAAATCACAAAAGTCAAGTCACTGAATTCAAAATTAATCCGAAAATTCAAAAAGGTTCATTCCAAACGTCGCTTTATTAAAAAGAAGAAAAAACTTTCTTAAAAAAGTCGAATACGCTGTAACTACAAAATAAAAAATAAGAATTAATTATTAATTATAAAATATAATAATTATACATCAATTTAATGTTTAAGTATTAAATTAATGAGAAAAAGTATTAATTATTTGAGAAAAAATTTTTAATTAGCGTATTCGACAGTTTTGAGATATCTACAATGATTTCCATTTAAAATTTCAATTTCATTAAATGATTTGTATTACCTTAATCATTTCTTTTTTCATTTTCTTCCCTTTACTTTACTTTTCTTTATAATATTTTAACAATACAATAGTTTCCTTTAATAGTTTAATAGATTAACTTTGATTGATACTTCGACAACTGTCGAATACGCTAATTAAAAATTGTTTCTCAAATAATTAGTATTTTTCCTCATTAATTTAATACTTAAGCACTAAATTGATGCATAATTATTATATTTTATAATTAATAATTAATTCTTATTCTTTATTTTGTAGTTATAGCGTATTCGACTTTTTAAAAAAATTTTTTTATTTTCTTAATTTTTAGTGAAATATTTATTTATTCTTTTATTTTATTAATTTAATTTTATTAAATTATTTTTTATAAATCTTACGGGATACGTTAATCCTGTCAAAAGTTTTGATGAATCAAAAAAAAAATTTAATGGTTTTTATTGTTTTCATGGATATCTTTTTCTATATTTAGCACATGAAAGTCTTAGTATGCCTATGTTAATCTAGTAATCATTACATGAATTTCAAAAAAAAAACATGCCGATTCGATAATCCAGTCCAAAGTTATGATGGATGAAAGAAAAGTTGGAAAACTTTATAAACGTATAAGTCTCTTTTTGCTTCTCGTATTCAATTAATGTAACGAAATTAAAAAAGTCATAAAAGTCATAAAAATCACAAAAGTCACGTCGCTGAATTCAAAACTAATCCGAAAATTCAAAAAGGTTCATTTCAAACGGTGGATTTCAAAATTTCCAAATAATTTTTTATCCAACGTCACGGATTTCAAAATATTCAAAAACATAAAACGTCACTTTATTAACACGAAAAACAAAGAATTTCGATGAATCTCATTTCCTTTATATTATTGAGGTTGTTGAATTCGAAACTACCCTCAAAGTTAAAAAAAAAATATATTTTACCCAATATCGCAGATGTCGAAATATTCAAAAATTTTAAAAATCGCTTTTTTCAAGAAAAGTGCTGTATCTAGATTGTCTAGAATAAAAGTTAGTTAGAAAACAAAAAGTTTTTTCAATTTTCCGAAATGAAATCAAAGCTACAAATTGGAAATTTGAAAATGCGTTGACCCAATTACTTAATCTCGAATTAACATAATTTCTCTTTATTTCGAATTGACGTAATTTATTCTTGCATTTATATGTTTACGTCAAGTATAATAAGATCGCGAATTTGTTCAGATATTATCTTGATGTGAATTTTTTAATACTCGTTTGCATACGTTTACAATAAAGACTCGAAAGTACCATGAGTATAAATGAACTCTTCGAGAATTTATCGGAATTTAATTAGGTGAACTTTAGTTTTTTTGTCTCATTTGTTTGAATAAATCGTCAGTCAAATTGAGCATAAATTAAACCCGGAAATTGTATTCATACTTCCTGTGACTAAATAAGATTTATATTTACGGAACATATTTGCGTGTTTTATATGTGCAAATTAATTTTCCTGCTCTTATCAGACTCAATTGAAATAACGTTTGTTTGCATGTCTCTCTCGCTAGATGGAATCGCCGATGAGTCAGAATCGCACGCTCTCTTTAACAATTTGAAAAGACACGATAAAAATGAGTAAATACACCTCGTGCTTTGTGTCGCTAATTACTTTCCGATAATTCCAAGTTTTTTAAAAAGTATTTTATGCGCAGAGGGATGAAACGCTCGATGCATTGTCAATAAAATTTCTATAAATTGTAGTTAAAATATGTGGAGTTTGAAATACAAAATTTTAAATTGAAAATTATATGGAAATGTAATAAATTTCGATTTTCAAGGATTTCACGGAATTTCAAAATATTGTACGAAATTTTAATGTCCCTAAACCTGAAATTACAACAACATCATCTAATTCAAAAAAATCTAGCCTATTTCGAAAATTCCAACATTTTTATTCTTAATTTTTTTTGTATTATACATTTTCCAAACAGGAAAATAAATAAAATAAAGTTTACCATTTCTTTTCACCATTTCCCTTAAAAATTTCCTATACCATGATTTCCGTTTACCATTTTCCTTTGCAATGGTTTTCTTTTAGAATGATTTCTAGAGACAATTTTTTCTGCTCTTTAAAATCTTCAAATTATGCGAAGAAAAATGGATAATTATGCGAAATTCTGCTTCCAAAATCTGGATTATATGAAATTGTGCGATGGAAAAATCAGAACTATATATAATATTCAATACTGGAATCAATATTATACTTACGTCAAATTTCAATGTTTTATAAAAATATCAATAACTTTTCGGAATAATGAACATTTTTTAAATTTCTGGAGCTTATTTTAAAGATAACTTTCTATAGAATCTGATATTTTTTTCTTTGTATTGTGTGGGACTTAAAGTTGGCGTGAAAAAGTTGGAAATATTTGAATATTTTTCCTACTGAGAAAAATATTTTTATAAAATATAAAAAATCATTAACCATGTTGTTTCTGCAAAATTATTAAAAAATTTACATTCATTTGATTTTTATTATTATTTTCCTACCGATCAGGTAATATTGAACTTTTTACGTATTTCAAATCGAAATTTGAGTCCTTGTACAATGCGGAGAAATAATTGTACAATTTTAAAAATAAGTCTATCTATTTTAATAAATCTATCTATAGAAATCTACTTTTAAAATAAGTACAAGTTTAAACTAGCTGTGAAGTTGTATCAACTTTTGTGCTCATGCAATGAACACTTTGCTTCCTGTAAGCAAATATGATTTGCTTCCTCATAGAGGAAGCATCAAGTATTCTTTACATCAACATTAAATTTTGATTATTTAAGAAGTTATATTCGAAAAATTCATTTTCGAAAATTACAATAAAGCACAACTTTCTTATTTTTCAATGAAATGCATTAATCTTATAGGTCAATCGATTCGTCTCGACAAGAGAAACCTTTATTTTCCTTACGTCAGCTTCGAATTTCGAATATTTGAGAAGTTATAGTTGAAAAAGTAATTTTTTAAAATTAAATAGAACCATAACTTTGTTATTTTTCAATGAAATGAAATAATATTATAGACCAATCGATTCGTCTCGATGCAAGGAACATTTATTTTCCTTACGTCAGGTCAAAATTTTGATTATTTGAAAAGTTATAGTTGAAAAATTAATTTTTTAAAATACAATTAACCATAACTTTGTTATTTTTTAATGAAATGCATTAATCTCTTATAAGACAATCGATTCGTCTCGATGCATGGAACATTTATTTTCCTTACGTCAAGTCAAAATTTTGATTATTTGAAAAGTTATAGTCGAAAAATTAATTTTTGAAAATTAAATAAAACCATAACTTTGTTATTTTTCAATGAACTGAAATAATATTATAGACCAATTGATTCGTCTCGACAAGAGAAACCTTTATTTTCCTTACGTCAGCTTCGAATTTCGAATATTTGAGAAGTTATAGTTGAAAAAGTAATTTTTTAAAATTAAATAGAACCATAACTTTGTTATTTTTCAATGAAATGAAATAATATTATAGACCAATCGATTCGTCTCGATGCAAGGAACATTTATTTTCCTTACGTCAGGTCAAAATTTTGATTATTTGAAAAGTTATAGTTGAAAAATTAATTTTTTAAAATACAATTAACCATAACTTTGTTATTTTTTAATGAAATGCATTAATAATATAGGTCAATCGATTCGTTTCGACATAAGGAATTTACGTTTTCCTTACATTATCTTTGAATTTTGATTATTTGAGAAGTTATAGTGAAAAAATGAATTTTAAGAAAATTATAAAAGTACATAAAACTTGTAAAATTAAATATTTTGTTAAACCATTGTAAGAAATTCAACTAGGTGTATAATGAAATAACTATGCAAAATTTCATCAATTTATCTCTACGCGTTTTCAAGAAATTGTTGGATCGTGACACACACACACACACACACACACACACACACACACACACACACACACGCGCGCGCGCGCGCGCGCGCGCACATCCGGACAATTTTTTAGGACATCATGTTAGATATATTGAGATTAAAATATGTTGAAAAAAACCTTTTTAGGAAACTGGATTTTGCCACCACCACAAAGCTTCCTCTATGAGGAAGCAAAAATGTTTATTATTCGAAAGTTATTGATATTCTTACAAAACATTAAGATCTAACGTTCTTTGCAATTTTAAAGAAGGTAACTTCGTCCTGGGCTTTTAATTTAGTTAAAAGAAAAAAACTTCTGTCTGGTAGTGTAATAAACCAATAAATTATTATAAAATGTATTAAGAGTTTTTAATTTTTGCCAATTAAAAACAAAATTTCCATGCAAAAATTGAAAATTTCCAAAATTATGCGAAAATTAAAAAATTATGCGAAAATTCTAAAATTATGCGATGAAGGAAAATTATGCGTTTTTATGCGATGACGAATCTTTATTTAATTTAGAAACTTCATAAATCCCAAAGATTTCGAGTAGTATTCACTTCTGAGACATTATGCGAAAATGCGCTTCGCATAAAATAGAGGTCTCTAATGATTCCTCTTTACAATGTCCCGGAAACTATCATTCGTCGGAAAAAATTCTTGAAACAAAAAATTCATATTTCGATAAGCACTACAACTGCTGTTTGAAACATTTATTTAAGTTTTGCATATTATTTGAGATAATCGTAAAAAACCAGAATTTTCATGGTTTTTTCATGGTTTCACTATGTAAATCAAATTTGCGCTAATTTTCACTATCATATTCCTAATCAGCGCGTCAAAATACATAAGTATGCAGAGTTTAAACAAAATCGGAAGATTTACCTTTTCGGATCAAAATGAAGTTTTCAACGTTTACGTCAACGAAAAGTTACTTTTTTTGGTTTCATTTAATGACAAAAGAAGCCCAAAACAGACTCATCCACCTAACCCCTAGGTTCACCCTCAAAATCAACCCCTAAGTACAAAAAAAATCACTGTCATTCCCCTAACTTCGAGACCTAAAATTTTATCGTTCCAAATGGTTCCATTTAATTTAATGTTCAAAGAAGCCCAAAACAGTTTCATCCACCTAAACCCCTAGGTTCATCCTCAAAATCAACCCCTAAGTACAAAAAAAATCATTGTCATTCCCCCAACTTCGAGATCTAAAATTTTATCATTCCAAAAGGGTCCATTTAATGTCCAAAGAAGCCCAAAAAAGTTTCATCCACCTAACCCCCAAGGTTCACCCTCAAAATCAACCCCTAAGTACAAAAAAAATCACTGTCATTCCCCTAACTTCGAGACCTAAAATTTTATCGTTCCAAATGGTTTCATTTAATTTAATGTCCAAAGAAGCCCAAAACAGTTTCATCCACTTAACCTCCTAGGTTCACCCTCAAAATCAACCCCCAAGTACAAAAAAAATCATTGTAATACCCCGAACTTCGAAACATAAAATTATGTCATTCCAAATGGGTTCATTTAATGTCTAAAGAAGCCCAAAACAGTTTCATCTACCTAATCCCCTAGGTTCACCCTCAAAACCAACCTGTAACCTTAGGCGTTGATTTTTCGGGTGAACCTACAGGGTTAAGTAGATGACAATGTTCTTGGCTTCTTTTAACATGAAAATATTTGAAATGATAAAATTGTAGTTCTGGAAGTTTGGGGATTTTTAATGATTTTTTTGTGCTTAAGGGTTGATTTTGAGGGTGAACCTATGGGGTTAGGTAGATGAAACTGTTGTGGGCTTCTTTGGACATTAAATATATCCATTTGGAACGATAAAATTTTAGGTCTCGAAGTTAGGGGAATTTATATAATGATTTTTTTCGAAATTAGGGGTTGATTTTGAGGGTGAACCTAGGGGATTAGGTGGAAGAAACTTTTTTGGGCTTCTTTTGACATTAAATGGACCCATTTGGAATGATAAAATTTTAGGTCTCGAAGTTTATGGGATTTATGATTCTTTTGTGCTTAGGGGTTGATTTTGAGGGTGAACCTAGGGGGTTAGGTAATTTGAACTGTTTTGAGCTTCTTCAGGCTATGATTTTTTTTGTACTTAGGGGATGATTTGGGGGTTGATCCTAGTGGGGTAGGGGGTTGAAACTGTTTTTCGTGTCTTTTGACATCGAATGGAACCATTTAGAGCGATCAGATTTTAGGTCTCGTCATTTTTACAAAAAAAATAACTTTTCGTTGACGTAACACGGAGAAAAATGGAATTGAAAAAGTAGGTCTACAGTGCTGATAATCAAGACACTTATTCCTAACCTAGCGTTGTAAGAAAAATTCACGTCTGAAAGTTCTATACTCTGTCATGGCAATATTTTAAGTGATTGCTTTGCGGAAAGTATTAGGTCTTAAAACTTCAAAAAAGAATACAGATGCCACCTAAACTATGTATCTGACTTACCAGCTATAATTGCCAAGTGGAAAAGAGAGGGAGCTACGCGCTCCTAGAATGAGTACAGGGACAGTTTAGTAACTCTTCCTAAACTATACAGTATACAGAAAAAAAAAGAAACACCCGAACTCGAAACCGAATATATACACTATTATTATACACTTAACATAATTTCATATGTATTTAAATTAAGAATTGACAACATTAGAAATTACATGTGTATATTCTGAAAACATAGGATTATAAGCTGAAACAGAAAAATCATATTAAAAAAAAATCTGCCCGCTTCGCGGGCACATTCTCATCGCGCGCTTCGCGCTCCGTGTTGCGCGCTTCGCGCGCGTGTGCCCTTAGTGAAGCTTGCGCTTTACAGGACGCTTAAAGATATATGTTTTTTTTTAATTTAATTAAATTACATAATTTATATTTTTATATTTTAATTTATTTTTGTATATTTGTAATTTATATTTTTAAAAATTTAATTAAATTAAATTAAATTACAGCTTTGAATGCAAAATTTAACTAATTTACTTAAGGTTCTATCGACCTTAAGGAGCACATTCTCATCAGGGCACTCGCGCTTCGCGCTCGATATTTGATTTAAAGCTCGCGCTCCGCGCTCGGCTCTGTTTAACAATATTTTTCACGATTTAAACGAAAACTACTCATTCTATTGAAAAATGGCCAAAGGAGAACTTGTAGATCATTTTAAGGCGAATAATTATATTTCTTATCATTTTCTCTGCATCTCGCGTTTTTTGGCTCAAAATTTGAATTTTCGATTTTTTAAGGAAATTCAAAAAGTTGTTATGCGGATCCTATAGGGCGTTCAAAAAGAAACATTTTTCATCTTTAGACTTTTTTTCATATCGTGCGTTGTTTGGCTTCTAATTTAAGTTTTCTTTCATTTTTTTGGATTTTCAAAATGTTATAAGTCTTTCAATTTTTTTTTATCCAAAAAAGTCATTAAGAAAAATTGTTCGACTTTTTGAGTACTACGAACGTGCGTCATTAGAATTTTTAGATTAAAAAAAAAGTGGTTTCAAAATTTTTCAAAATGCTCCCACTTTTTGAATTTTGATCCAAAATGGCTGGCCAACGAACTTGACCTTCATTTTAGGACACTTAAAGAGTATACCAAAGGACAATCCAATCTGTCAATTCTTTCGAAAGTTATCGTGCTCACAAACTAAAATATACAGACACACAGACAGACAGACAGACAGACAGACAGACAGACAGACAGACACATTCGTAAAAACATGTTTTTCGGGTTCAGGGGGTCCCAAAACGTGGACATTTGACAAAAATTGGGCGGGTCAAATTTTACACAAATCTAATACCTTCTTTGATGAGAATGTAAAAAACGAAGCTGGCATTATGAGAGTGAGGAATGAAAACGTCCATATGACTGTCCGAATCCGTTGTTCGGCAATCGACGCAGGTCGGATACGCTCGACTGCGCTCGGTTCAAGGATTGGTGTCTTCTGCAGTAGCCTCTAATAGAGTCTCGGATACATTACTAAACTTTTCCAGGACCGAGTGCTACTTGCTCCTTTGCAAAGACAACTTTACATCGAATGCTTTACGTTACAGCATATTCTACTGCTATTGTTGTTTCTTTTTTAAACGATACTAAATCTTCAATATATACTTATAAGTTTTATGAGTACCGTTTGAAGTAGCCTTAACAATTTAAATACAAATTGAAAAAATTTCCCTTTATTATAATCTTAAGTAAAGAATTCTATTTATTCATTCAATGAATATTTTTTGTACATGAAAGATCAATATATGGAGAGATTACTGATCTTTTTAGGAATGATTACCGTATTTTTGGACTCAGTCTTATAATAAAAGTTCTGTGTAAAGAATTTGTGCAATTGTTACAAAACCGCTGACTTCCATTTTTCTCCGTGAAACGTTGAAAACTTCAGTCTCATCTTTTCGGAAGTTTGTCCATAATTTCAAGGGATTTCAAATGATTCTAAAGATTTTCAGTGGGTGAGTATTGTGATGACAAACCTTTTAATGTGGACATTTGACAAGTTTGATCTTGTTGACGTCCAAGGGTTTGCCCAATACCCAACCGCAACCAACTTCTAGATAACGGAAACCGAGGCGTAGTCTAGCGTAGGTATCGGATGTTCACGTTATCGCAGACAAACTGGGTTACGCCCAGGTAAACATATCTATTACGTGGCAAGCAACGGGTAACGGGAAACAGGAAACGGGCTTCTCTGCTGGCTTGTGTATTCGACATGTTTCAAATTAGACATTGGATGACGGATATCGAAAGCTTACCTCACTATCTTCCGATTTGCGCATTCGTATCTCCCGGCGTGTACATTACGCTCCGCTAACTCATGATCGATCGCCGGATTTGCTCCAGACGTCGAGTCTTATTCGCAAAATGAATTTCTATATAGCTACAAAGGCAGTAGACAGTAGACAAAGAGACACGAGACTCTGCGAGTGGATGTGACGAATCATTATGAAATCTTACCTGTAACAGACAAAAAGACATTTTTTCTTATAGATGAAATCTTTATTCAGTCGTTTCTTCGAATTTCGACAAAACAAGGTGATGTAATTCACAGAAGAGAATAAGTCTTAAATTTAAAAAAAAATCTCGATCTTCTCTCGAAATCAGAATTCTATGAAATGTTTATAAAAAAACCATGAAATATTTTTAAATCTCATGAAATATTTTTGATATTCTTTGAAATCAATTAAAATTCCATGAAATATTTTTAGATCCCGTAAAATCTTGTGAACATTTGAAATGATGGCATTTTATTTTCTTATATAGAAAAAAAATCCCGAAATGTGTTTTTACCACGTGTCACGTTGATCGAATAATGGAAAATGGATGGAAATTAATTTCCATCGTTGCACGACGTAAATTTACATCAACTTTTTTTACAGTATATGAAAAATCTGTATGAGATTTAATATAATGTTCATGCAAATGATTTCATAAAGATTTTATATGAATTATATTATAATATATATAATTACATTATTATTATTATTATTATTATTATTATTATTATTATTATTATTATATACAATTTTAATTTACATTTTATCTGACAAGCTATTTGTTTATTAAAGTTATAAATGCACATTAAAAATAATGTACGTGTATTACCTTTAATACATGTATGAATAGATTTTCATTTAACACAATAAATACGATCTCATTTGCATGTACATTACATATATATTAAATTTTATAAAAATTGTTCTAACAGTGTAAAGCTTTTCCCTCGCAAACCAATATTTATAGAAATAGAATGAAAAAAAGGCAAAAGTAAAAATTACATTTGTAAATATTTTAACAATTACTTTCATACCATTAAAATACATACATCGATATACAAAGCTGTAAAAAAATCTGACATGGCTGGTTTTTCAAATTTTTAACCAAATTTGACTAAGAATTAACTGATTAATTGACTAGTTTTCTATTATTTATTATATTACTAGAAATTTCCAAGAATTAAATTATAGGGCGACTTTTCATTACTTCATTATTATGACCTAATTCATTTCTTATCATTGAAATTATGTACTCAATTCGAGTCTAAAATGAAATTATTGAGGATTAATAACTTATTTTATGATAGTTTTTTTTAAAAATTATCATAAGCAAAAATCGACAAGGGGAGAGGGAATGACATTTTAATAATTGAAAGCTGCGTACAACTGTAATGAGAGTTAATTAAAACTTTTTAAAACCGAGAAAATTAAGCAGAGATGATGCTACTAATTACTAAAAGTTCAAGTCAGAGGAAAGACGTTGATTAAGTGCCCGGCACCTGTCCTCAAAATGTTTTGATCGATGCGTACACTTTACAGGCCGCAGGACATTGCCGAAAAAATGAATTTATTATCCGGCGATATTTCCAAATTACACTATTCGGAACTTCATCCCACAGCTATTGCAATATTACCATTTATTTAAAAAATATTTTGTTTAATTTCTTAATCATAATAATATGTTATAATAATAATAATAATAATAATAATAATAATAATAAATAAGGTTTATTTACCTTCCAGTGCTTTAAGGGTTTTAAGCGAATACGATCAAATTTTGAAAAAATGATCCGCCATATTGGAACCGCCATTTTGAATTTTTAAAACCTAACTGCATATTTATAATCTGCAATCCTTAAAACCTTTAAAAGCACTGTACATTTTATTATACAAGTATGTTAAGATGATATCCTTTCTGTTTTCATTTCCTTCCTCCACCCCTAGACAAAAAAACACCCCCTGCTCTAAGGGCGCATGCGATTAGTTTGGCATACGGCTCACTTGAAAGGGCTTGTTTCAGTTTTTAATTTTTTATATTAACGAAGTTTGGCACGTGATGGTTTTTAGGGGTTCCAACCCCTATTTTCTCAAGAACGTGACATGATGGGAAGCTCTCAAACCCAGATTTCCGTGTTCAGCACGAAAAATCCATTCGAAAAAACTAGGTGCCATCTTATTCGCAAAACACATTATAGGATAGTGTAATTAATTAGTAATATAATTTATATAAGATTTATAACTTCTCGGAAATCTCCCGACCACGTAGTTGTCCTAACTAATACCATCTCTACTAACAAAAAGCTTGTTGTCACAACCAACCATTTTTTTTCAGTGTACAATTATTACACATCTACACAACTATACAGCTACATAGCAAAATAAATACACAACAATATCTTTATGAAATTCTCTTCTTCGGATTGGATGAGCGTTATATACATTACAACGAGCAATTAATACTAAAGTGGTTGATCGATCACTCCGAAATAACCCAAGGCGAAACAAAACTGGGAAATCGAGTTCTATCGATCTCGGGCGCGGTGCGATCGAGTCAAGCATCATGTCGACTGAGCGATTAATCGTCAGCCTGCTTCC
Organism: Synergus gifuensis; assembly: GCA_904066015.1. Taxonomy (NCBI): domain Eukaryota; kingdom Metazoa; phylum Arthropoda; class Insecta; order Hymenoptera; family Cynipidae; genus Synergus; species Synergus gifuensis. The sequence continues at coordinate 361,221 of CAJFCO010018496.1, forward strand.
CCATTGATGCCGTGATACGATGCAATGCGATGCGTTTGCATGCAGCCGCTGCGGCACGCGCATAACCACGAGCCGTTCCAGTTCGAAAGTCGTGCCTCCCCTGCCATTGATACTCAAAGACTCCTGTTTGACCAGTTGGCAGTTGCTGCACCGCACCCGTTCCATCGAGGCTGTTTTCAAATTAAAAATTAATTGTACCAGTTGTGATATATACTTTTATCCTTGCAGCGACTTTTACCCGTTACAGAAAATTATTCAATTAAATTGCGAGATTCTGACCCGAGGTGATAATGAAGGCAGGGCTGTGAGAGCCAAGATGTAGAAGAAGAAAGGAAACTAGCTGTGAATTCGATCTCGAGTGTTAAATTTAACTAAATTTATTTTTTTTTCTTCATTTTTTGAGCACTTTGCTTCCTCACAGAGGAAGCATTCACAATTTTCTTCTCAAAACAAGGATAAGGTTATCAATTATATTAATTGATTACCAAACTATTTTCTTATTGCTTTTGGAAATAAATCCTCCATGATTCCAGCTCAAAAAATTAAAAAATCAACTAGCTGTGAAGTTGTATAAACTTTTGTGATCATTCAATGAGGACTTTGCTTCCTATGAGCAAATATGATTTGCTTCCTCATAGAGGAAGCATTAAGTATTCTTTACATCAACATTAAATTTTGATTATTTGAGAAGTTATATTCGAAAAATACATTTTCGAAAAATACAATAAAACACAACTTTCTTATTTTTCAATGAAATGCATTAATCTTATAGGTCAATCGATTCGTCTCGACAAGAGGAACCTTTATTTTCCTTACGTCAGCTTCGAATTTTGAATATTTGAGAAGTTATAGTTGAAAAACAAATTTTTCAAAATTAAATAGAACAATAACTTTGTTATTTTTCAATTAAATGAAATAATATTATAGACCAATCGATTCGTCTCGATGCAAGGAACATTTATTTTCTTTACGTCAACTTCGAATTCTGAATATTACAGAAGTTATAGTCGAAAAATTAATGTTTGAAAATACAATTAACCGTAACATGCTTAGTTTTTAATGAAATGCATTAATCATATAGGTCAATCGATTCGCCTCGACACAAGGAACCTGTATTTTCCTTACGTCAGCTTCGAATTTTGAATATTAGAGAAGTTATAATTGAAAAACTAATTTTTGAAAATTAAATAGAACCATAACTTTGTTATTTTTCATTGAAATGTAATAACATTATAGACCAATCGATTCGTCTCGATGCAAGGAACATTTATTTTCTTTACGTCAGGTCAAAATTTTGATTATTTGAAAAGTTATAAGTGAAAAATTTATTTTTTAAAATACAATTAACCATATCATCCTTATTTTTTAATGAAATGCATTAATCATATAGGTCAATAGATTCGTCTCGATACAAAGAATCTTTATTTTCGGTATATCAGCCTTTAATTTTGAATATTTGAGAAGTTATAGTGAAAAAATGAATTTTACTAAAATTGTAAAAGTATACCAAACTTGTAAAATTAAATATTTTGTTAAACCCTTATAAGAAATTCAACTAGGTATATAGTGAAATAACTATGCAAAATTTCATCAATTTATCTCTACGCGTTTTCAAGATATTGCAGGATCGCTTCCTCTATGAGGAAACAAAAAAGAACAAATTTTGAAATTATTTCAATACAAAATTGAATATATCATTATTTTAAATAAAATTTATTAATATTAGATTACATAATTTTTTACGATGCAAGAAACCTTTTACTTTCTTACATTAGCTTTGTATTTTGTTTATTTTAAGACTTATACATAAAAATGAAAATTTTCAAAATTAAAAATAATAATCTCAATACTATTCACTTAAATGAATTAATCCTATATAGGTCAATCGATTTGTCTCGACCCAAGGAATTTTTCTTTCCTGTACATAAGCTTTAAATTTTGATTATTTGAGAAGTTACAGTCGAAAAATAAATTTAAAAAAAATTATAAATATACATAAAAATTTTTAAATTCAAAATTTTTAAAAATCCTTTGGCACGTTTTGAGATATTGGTTGTGCAAATAATTTCTGCAAATTTCTACACACACACACATACACACCCCCAGATACGTTTAAAAATGTTATCACTCCGCGAGATGAATTTTTTTTTTAACATATTTTGTACATATTGGAATTTCAAGCGCAGTCGAGGCGAAATAGTGGATCGAATATACTAATACAATATTGCTGCAACAGATAGAAGCGCGAATTAATTTAATGGTTGCTCATGAAAATTGCACTTTTGATTAGCTCAAACTTCTCAAAATCCACTTTTCCCATTTTCACATGCGCAAAAGGAATTCGGAATAACATTCACAGATAAATTCGGTTAGAAATTATTGAAATATAAAAAGAAGTAGGAAAAATGTAGCCAATTATTTCTCTGCAATCAGAAAACTTTTTCTCAATTTTTTTGTTTACGAACGTCTTTCAGATCGCGAGGGAATAGAGACCGGCATTCATTAACGAATTTGACGTTGAAGTGATTTGTGCAGGAAAAGAGACTAAAGAAACTAAACTACACGTCTTATGAACAAAGAACATCGTTAGCGACCCATAAACGTTTGGAACGACTACCGATTTTTCGAATTCTTCGGCATCTTAATTCGCCGAAGACTTTCGCTCCATCTTATTCCGTAAACCCTCTTTTAAACATTATTTATTTCCTTCAGGGGGTCAATTATATGTATAAATTTCCCAATTTCCTATTTTAAGAAATTTCAAGAGATCGAGTTTCAAGATATTCTTAGTCATTTTAAAATTGAAAGGATTTTAAGAGTACTTAAAAATTTAAAGGGATTTCAAGATATTTCAAATAATTTGAAAGAATTTCAAAGAATTTAAAAATACAATCACATATTTTAAGAAAAATATTAAGAAAAAATTCAAAGGATTTAAAAAAAAAATTCAGAGGAGTTTAAAGACTTTTAAAAGATTAAGACAAAATTCAGAAAGATTTAAAATAATTGCAAGAAATTTCAAAGATTTCAAAATGAAATGGAGAAATGATGAATTTAATGAATTTTCTAAAAAGTTCAGAGGATGAGTAGCTTAAACATTTTCAATAGATTCTGGAATATTTTAAGAGATCAAGACATTTTAATAAGTGATTTTTAAAAGGATTTTAGAGAATTTCAAAAAGGTAAAGTATTTTCAAGAAGATTTTACATGATTTTGTAGATTTTAGGTAATTTTAAATGATTTTAAGTAACTTTAAGAGATTTTAAGAAATTTAAAAGGATTTTAAGAAATTTTAACTGAATTAAAAAAATTTAAAGCGATTTCAAATATTGTAAAACAATTTCAAATGCTGTTTAAAGTGTTTCAGAATTTTCAATTTTTTAGAATTTTTAAGAATTTTCAAGTTATTTAAGAATACTTAAACCAGATTTAAAAAATTTCAATACTTCTTTAAAGAATTCCAAAAGATTCTATGATAAAATTTTCACAAGGTTATAAGACATTTGGAATGATTTTAAAGAATTTCAATGGATTTCAACAAAATTCTGAAGAGTTCTTCAAACACTGTAGAATCAATTCGTGTTATTTTTTTAAAATAAAAAATAACACAATGAAATTACGTTGCATTTATTATTTTCTGCTATGACAATCAATTTTCCAAAGGGAAAAGACATTTCATTATGGTATTTTAAGTTGATAATCGACAGAAAAATTTGCTCGGCATGATTAATCATCAGCAAGACGGTTGGGCCCAGAAACAAATGAGGTTGAGATTCAGCGCGAAAGAAAAAGTAAAAGAAGGTGAGAAAAGAAATTAAATCATGATCCCGTAGCAGCGGGTGTCACGATAAAAGGACTAATGGTAACCAAAAACGTGGCGACGACAAGATAAAAAGACATTAAATAAACGTTCATTTCCAACTGAATCTTTTCTCGAGAAAAACTTGAAAAAATGTTGCGAGAAGTCATTTCTAAGTCTTTGATAACTTAGAAATGCTTTACATTCACTTTAAATATGTAGAAAACTTTTTTTGATATTTTCGAATATCGTTACATTCCAAAAAATTTCTTTTAAACTTTAGGTAATGTTTCTCTCCGGACAAGCTGTTTGTTTTAAATCAAGCATTTTCCCCGGCACGTTGACACTCTTCTAATCAAAATAGTACTAACAATGAGAATTGAAAAACTTCCCAGTCAAGGATAAATGCATTAAAATGCAGATAAACCAAACAATTTATAAATGTAAATTGTCTTCCTGGACAACCACATTACCATCGAAATAGAACTAGGGTCAAAAATGAGACCGCGCTGAAGCGATGTTCGACTTTGACATACGGACTGTATTACCATTGACGGGAAGAGAATTATCGAAAAAGTTGATGTTCCCGGCAAGAATGGCGGGAGTAAACGATGCGGCAGAATTGTCGATATCCAATCGTGCGGAATGGCTTTCGAGCCTTTTGCCTGCCGTTGGCCTTTTATCGCATGTAAATCTCGTTCACGAAAACGTCGAGCGAACCATTACCCCCCCCTCTCTCTCTCTTATCATAGAATCTATCTATCTATCTATCTATCTATCTATCTATCTATCTATCTATCTATCT
>CAJFCO010018496.1:370018-391256 GCA_904066015.1 Synergus gifuensis
TGTGTGTGTGTGTGTGTGTGTGTGTGTGTGTGTGTGTGTGTGTGTGTTAAAATTTATTGAATTGTGTTGCCTACAATATTTGTATTCTAATAACATTCATATAAATTTAGTACGTGTCATTCAGGCTAGAATAAAGCAATTACTAATTTAATTAGTAGGTTATTCTTATACACTCGAATTTCCCAATATCAACCTTCCCTATATCAACAATCTCCCAATATCAACTGCATTCCTCTCTCATTATCAACCTCCAGTTACCTTAAATATCACTGGATACACTGCGCATGAGTTGCGCACTTGGAATCTGATTGGTTGCTATTCGCGCGCAATTTAAAATGCTAAAAAGGATTATTTATATGCAATACGCATGCGCAATTGGTGTGCCATTTGAGAAAAGGAATTTTGTTGATATTGGGAGAGCGTCTGGTCTGGATTTCGTTGATATTGGGAGATTCGAGTGTACATTGAATCAGTAGATTCTTACTATTCAAGTCAAAAAAAAAAAAAAACAAAAACAAAAATATTGGCCAAGAACCCTTATCTATTATGGTTTTCAGGATGTATACTACTGCACGTGAATTTAAGGAAATCCGGAAATTAAAAAAATCCCGGAATTGTCCCTGATTTTAATTTTAACGCGGGAAATGGATTTCTGGTTTGAAAAACTTTTGCAAACAATAAATCTAAGTATTTTTATTTGACACCTATTTTTAATTAAAAATTACATTATCACCGTTTTTAATGACAATAGGTAGTTCAGTACTTAGCCTTTGTGAACACTGTCTAATTTTTCTTAACAGGAATCCTTAATTTACATAATTCCAGTTAATTCAGCATTTAGTAACGAGATTCAAATCCAGACCCTGACGTCAATAAAAATTCCTCTCTCCGCTTAAGACGAGTAGCACTTATATCACGAAGTGCATCCCCAGAGAGAGGAGGAAGAGAGTAAAAGAGAGGAGCGTGAGAGATTAAAATTTTTTTTTTCTCTCTTTCGTATGTTTCTGGTTATCTTCGTCTGGTGTTCGCCGAGACGCATTCTATACGTCCCGCATCGCGATGTGACTTCTTTTGCGAACTATTATTCGCCCCTCCCCTGCCCCCTCTCTCCTCCAGAGAGGACTCTTTCGCCCGCAGACACTTCTCTTCGAGAAGAATCCGGGTGCCTTTTCAACGGACTTGGTTCATTCAGTCACTTGGATAGAGCTGGACGAGGTTAATCGCTACTTAACCCAATTTTATTCTCTCGCTGTAATGCGTCTCGAAGAACAATGGGATATGCCCGCCCCGACATCATATCTTGCGGACCTCGCGCCAAACGTGATTTGGATTCGCGGCTGCTTTCCCTGATATAAAGTGCACACACTGTAAATGTAAGGTCGAACCTCTTCGTTCCCAGGCATTTTAGCTTGGCATTAATTTATGCGTTTTAGTGGATTGAAGCGGAAGATCGAATTATTGTTAATCGTGGCGGTTGGAAATAAATTATAGAGATGATTTATCGTTTAATGTTAAATGTTATTAACCAGGGTGTATAACACAGGCTCTAAATCTGAATTAGTAGAAATAAACTACTAATTCATAGTAGTTTTTACTATGTAATTCAAATAGCGGCGATTCGGTTACTAATTATTGGATCTTGTCAAATATTATCCACAGAACACACAAATATGCTTACCTTGAAGATCTTATGTTTTCTTTTTAAATTTTATTGAGACTATTTCTGCGGATGCTAGAAACTTTATACGGTGTTCTGATGCAAAAGACTCAAACATGGAAACACTTTTTATAAGCACGCTCCCTCCGAAATAAACAATGTTGTCCAAAGTTTGTTCTCGCTAAGGAAAAGTATTTCCACGCTCACTTATAAATGGCGCGAATGTTTTTATAAGAAAATTTGCAAATGTCCAATCCTGACTACTATCCAACCCTGACGACTCTCCCCTATTATTATTATTATTATTATTATTACGGGTCTTCCATAAACCACGTGACTCAATTTCAGCTACTTTTTCACCTCCCCATAGTTATCGGAAAAATCCTTTCGACACGATGTGTTAAAAAGTCATCTATCAGGGTCTTTTGTATTTCTTATTCAGGAACAAGGAGTAGTAGGGTTACGTTCTAACATATCATAAAGAGATACAACGTTTAATGCGAACACATAAAAAATAAATGCTTTATTTTTCCAATACATTCCAGTTCAACTCCCTTTTTAGAACTAATTCGCCTCTCGCCAAGACTCAATTATTATTCTGAGCAACTTCTCGCCAGCACCACTCACACTACTGATTTGTCGAAAAAAAAAGCGCGCTTATATGAACTTCTATTTCTCATAGGGTCCATAATTTTGACACTCCTGGCGATAACAAATCTTTTCTGAATGTGCCCTCTGAAAAGTGAGTATTTAAGAATCGGAGGGCGTGCGGACTGATACTTTTTCGAATCAGGCCAATTAATTTCCACGCGAGTCTTATCGCGATTCTTCGACGATGACCGCGAGCGAAAAGCAAGAGTCGAAGAGGTTAGTTTATTCCTGGCGACGCAGGGAGATGGGGTTCACCATGGCAAGGAGAGATGAAGAAGACGAGGTAGAGGAAAGAGGATGAGAAGAGGGCCCACTCAGTGCGAAGAGGGCCGCAAAGACGAGGTCAACGTTCCTCTGGAGGTACATTGCCTCGAGGGTGAAGGGGTAAAGGAAGAACCAGACAGGAGAGAGGAAGAGCGAGTGACAGGGCCGTAAATATATGGACCCAGGTGCAAGAAGACCCAAATAATTTGAATATCAAAAAATTGCTTTAAAAAAAAGATGCTGCGATTATATCGAATAAGCTTCTTTGAAATTGAATAAAATCCAAGTCTCAAAGTGAGTCACACCGGATGAAATTAGTATTCTCACCTTACCTATTGGCTGGATTTATATTTGCCTAATATATTTTGTGGTTATTGGAATAGTTTAATGATTTTAAATAATTTTGAAGGATTTCAAGAAATTTTAAGGGATCTTTAAAAATTCAAAAATTCTGAGAGATTGTAAAGAATTTTAAGGGATTTTAAAAAATTTCGATTGATTTTACTTCCTCATATTCATTTCAAAATATTTTAAAGTATTTCAAGGGATTCTTAATGATTTTCAAGAACTTCAACGGATTTTAAATAATTTTAAAGAATTTAACCCTTACTTGCCACTGCGGGGTTGATTACACCCCAGGCTTTTTTTTCTTAATTTTAAGTACCTAAACGTGAAGGAAATCGCTTTACATCAATATTGGCAAAGCGCCTGCACTAGTTTACGTGTCTGTGGTAACTGTTCAAAGCGTGGGGTGTCAGTCAATCCAGTGTGGCAAGTATGATCGAAATTGATTTTATCTGTACCAAAGATACAATATGATATCTTTGCGCAAAGACTTGAGGTTGGGCATTGCTAGGATTTTGAAACATAATATTCCATCCAAAAATGTGCAGAGTTGTATTCAAAACTCAAAGTCGGTGTAACATCTGCAAAAGAAAAGAAGACAGGAGAAGCAGATCAGGCTGTACAACCTGTCAACGGGCAGTATGTCAACTGCACACCGTTTCTGTGTGTAATGACTGTGGTTCATTAGTTGATGTTTATTAATTGATGTTGATTAATTCTTCTTCAGAATAATGTAAGATTTTCTTTCTTTTTCGTTAATAAAAATAATTTTTTGGCAAAAATTCATAACAAATTTTTCCGCCAAATTTCGTCCTTCATTCCTCAAAATAAATACCTTTTTTGAAAGATCCTATAAACTAATATTTTTTTTCTTATAGTGACACATCAGTAGAAGACTCAACTGAAATTTTAACCCTTAATATAAAAAAATTTTTAAAATATGAATTTTTTTGCAAAAATTGTCATTTTTTTTTGCTTCTGCACATTTTTTAGCGTACTTAAGTTTAATTTTTGGCTATATAACCTATATGATCTTTTAAAGTAAGCTTTTGAGAAGTTCCATACCAATTTTCAAAGAAAAATATCCAATAGTTAATTTTTTATCTCAGTTTTTATGGCTGGGGTGACCGACACCCTGTGTGGCAAGCGTGTTACTCCGCGGAGGTGTGGCAAGCAGGGGTTAAAAAAACTCTAATGATTTCTAGGAATTTAAAGAGGTTGCAAAAGATTTCAAAATAGTTTTGAGATACGGTTTCAAAGATTTTTCTTGTGGTTTTAAAGAATCTGAGGAGATTTTAAGAGATATCAAATGATTTTAAATAAGTTTAGGTATTTTTACGTCATCTTTAGAAATAACTGAAAATCTTATTGAATTTCACTTAAAAATATTTTAAAATTTGTTAAAATCCGTTCTTTAAATAATAATGAAAGCCCTTTAAGAGGCCTTGCATAAACCACGTGGTCAATTTATTTACTGACGGTTTTTACCCCCACCCCCCACTTAGCGCTTCTTTTTCTATTTTCCGTGTAGTTTTTCGCTCGGAACGAGTCAAGTATTTTGTGCAAAAATATTTTTAAATCTTTTGAATTGTTTAAAATAATTAAAAATATTTTTATATATTTTGAAATTACTAGAAACTTCTTAAAATCTTTTTCAATTAATTTTATTAACCTTAAAATTATATACTGGCTTCGGAACTTAAAATTTATAGAAGAAATTATTATGATCGGATTATTTTTGGGCCTAAAATTATCATGACAAAGACACGCGTTTGACATTCTGGTGCACAGTAAAAAAAAATTGCATGGAAAAATGGGTTGAATTTAAAATTTCTCGCAGTTTTTCCTCCCCATATTTTATAAAATCAGTTACCCTCTGAAGAGTGAAAGCTGCAAAACGTGGGTCGACTTCCTGTTCGCACTTGAGACTTCTATTTAGAAAGTAATCTCAATATTTGTACTGCAGGCACTTTAATTGTAGTATAGTCCTCTTTAATCCTCTTTAAATCAGAATAAAATTTTTTCAAGCGAGGGTTATGTTTCCCGAGAACAAGAAACTCATGGAACAAAAAGAGTGTCAACATGACCAGAACTCGCTGAGCAGCTCTACCCAAATTAGGAGTCTGTTTATCTTGGAAATTGAAGGAGCGACAGTGCTTGCTTTAGAAGCTTTTACTTCTCTCATCAAACTTAACTTGAAACCAGTTCTTCCTTAAACTGGAATCAGACTCCTTGATTTAAGATTGTGACTCGGACTCTGAAGAACAATGACCGTAGGGGAGAATAAAAAGAGGAGCGAGATTACCGACAATAAGAGGCAACAGAAGTAGTTTACCAACTCAGATTGAGGGGGAAAGTGGTTCTGATATCATAACGGCTTGAGAAGCTCTTAGCGTATAGCACTGTCTTAGAAGATGTCACTTATTTTTAAAATTACGTAGGCTGATGTTACAAAAAAAAAAGTTTCCTACACTGCAAAAAAATATTTGGATAAGAATTAAAATATTCGTGCCGAGTTTGAACAACTCAATTTGGCAGATCCCTAAAAACCCTCCCACGAATTTAGCTCCTTACCAACAGGTTAAAAACGGTAGGTCCAGATGGATTCTAAATCTTCTGAAACGTCTATATCCGAAGAGTCTCAAATCGTCTTTTGGAAAAAAATATTTTCAAATTTATTCTATCACTTCAAAGTCATGTCATTTAAAGTGACAGACAAATACGCTTAAAAATAGTAGGTACAGGTGGATTCAGAATCTTCTGAAATAAATATATCCGCACTCAGAAATACTTCCAGAAATGTAAAATTTTTTCAATCACTTCAAGGTCATACCGATTAAAAGGACAAATAAAAACGATTGAAAATAGTTGGTACAGGTCGATTCTAAATATTCTGAAACGTCTAAATCCGCAGAGCCTCAGAATGACTCGGGAAAATTATTGTAAAACTTTTTCAATCATTTAAATGTCATATCATTTAAAAGAAAATTTAAAACAAAAACGGTTAAAAATAGTAGGTATAGATTGATTCAGAATCATCTGAAACGTCTACACGAGCAGAGTCTCAGGGTCCAATTTTTCTATCCTTTCATTTTTTGCACCTGCTTTGACGGCCCTGGAAGTCCGAGATCCGGTCGAAGGAAAGGGTAGAATGAAATAGGTGAATGAGGAGGAGGAGGAAAAAGAAGAAAAGTGGTGGATGGGGTCCACGAAACCAGCCAACTCGTACCGGCAGGTGCATTGGAAGATATGCGTGTAAGAAAAAATGAGAGAGATTGAGAGAACATTCTAAGTAAAGGGGATGCGGATTCCCATAATTATGCCCGTGGTTCGTCGAGTTACGAGCGATTTCGATATGTATTTAGTTGTACACGTTTAAGTATGCAGGGATTTATGCCAAGAAAACGCCATAAGCTAGTATTGAGAAAATTATTGCCCGCGATATAGATACAAATATAGTGGGAACACGATAGATGGAACTTCAACCACAGAGACAAAGTTGGAAAATTTATCGTTATATACTTCAAAAAGTCAGGATTATTTGATTAATGTGCTTCCTAATAAATTATTAAATATCTTGTTAGAAAAAAATTATACAATGGACAAGAATTGCTCTTAATCAGAAACCAGGAAAGACCTATAATTTGATTCTGGATGAAATTGATTACCTCTCGAGTCTCGGGCAAGACTTAACTTTCTCAAATAAGAGGATCTTCTTATTGGTTGCATTCCTTTTCTAATTAATCAATTACATACCTTTAGCTGCTTTGTGATAACCGAATTAGAAATCAGAAATTAGTATTGAAGATAAGAGAATAGAACCACTGTACGATCGTAATTAAAGAAGGTTGAGATTTCCTATACATACAATAGGATACAGTAGCAGAAATTGAGAATTACAAACAAAGAAAGATTAGACCTCGGATTAGGCAAATTGTCGAGGAATGTGAATCAGGAAGCATTAACGCTGTAATGTTTTCTTAGACAAGATAAGGGAAGATTGTGCAACATCCCCTTTCATTCCAAGTCTAAGGAAGATTTTGAAAACAATTTCAAAACATTTTCGAAAATTTTCCTAAAACTGCGGATATTAGTATTTCCGTCTGATTTCAGAAGATTTTGAATCGATCTGGACCTACTGTTTTTAATCGATTTTTTTTTGTTTCTTTAAATTCTATGACCTTGAAGTGAATAAAAAATTTGAAATTATTCTTTTCGGAAATCTTTCTGAGATGCGGATATATCCATTTCAGATGATTCTGAATTGACCTGTATCTACTATTTTTAATCTTTTTGTTTATCCCTTTAAACAATATGACCTTGAAGTGATTTGAAAAAATTTGACAATAATTTTCCCAAGAGTCATTCTGAGGCTCTGTGGCTATATACGTTTCAGATGTATTTTGTTAAAAATATAATATTTAAAATGCTCTTACGCAAAACCACTCGTCCACCTAACCATAGGACTAACTATGGAGAACATGCCACTTTAACATCAATTTATAGATCGTATAACTTACTGAACGAATAATGTAACTATGTTGAATCAAACGACACTCTTCGTACTAAAACTCACCGATATAAAATTTTTCTTTTGTTAAGTTAAGCATCGTAGATTAAAAAAAACTCTGTAATCAAATGTACAAAAGGCGCAAGCCGTAAATAAACTAAACTAAACTAAACTAAACCAAAATTTTGAAGGGATTTACGTACGTGTCTGTTCAATTTGGAAGAGATGACGATGACCGTGATGGGATTTGATCGCAAAGTGATCATTCCGACAGATTAATAAGCCTCGGGCGTATCTCCTCCCTACAATTTTCGTTCTCACTTGCTCGCAGGCAACTCTCGAGTTTGTTGCAGATTCTCCATCTCCCCTGTTTCTCATCTCGGTGAAATCGCAGACAGCGAGTGGTGAGTCTGTCTCCGCTTCAGTAGATGACTCATTGTCAATAACCAAACTGATCTTGAGCCTTCGGACCGGTTTCGCCAGTCGGTCAATAAGAGACAATAAACCGCCTATTTATCCAGCTTTCCACGTAAGGGTATCAATTCGAACCTGTGTAGGAAGTTTTTGTACTCTCTTCACTTATATAGGGCAATCCCCGATTGGGAGTCAACTTGGCAAAAAGTTTACTGGATTTTCATTTAACTTGACAATGCATCTATGTAATTCATTGCTCTATTATTGCACATCGAATTAACTGCTTTTACTTCCTTTTAATGGTTATTCACTACTAATGGCTGTCTGCAATTTTTATGACAGCACTCTTCTGACAAGAAAGTATTTATAAGGCTTCTGCAGGAGCTTTCAAATCAGGTTTTAAGTTATTGGTTTAAACTCTAAGAGTGCCTATTGTTATTTAAATTGGCAGAGATTCGAAAATCTTTTGAGCTATGATATGGAAGTGTCTTAGCAAATCTTTCCTATGTGTCTTTTGTCATGTAAACATTCAGTGTAGGCTAATTGGAATTAATGTAAACGTGGTACAAAATTAACATTGAGTTATATAAAAAGGGATAAAGTACATACACTCGGACTCCATGTTATTGTGCCCAAAGTTATTGCGTTCTCAGAAATTGGGACAACCGAGATGTGTTATAACATCAAGTCCGAGTATAATGTATTTTTTTAGGTCCACTTTGATAGAGTCTTCACTCTACAGTCTTTTGTTAATACATAGTTCGTAATTGTTCTTGAATCTTGTGTGACTCTCTTAAAGCACGAGATATAATGATTCTTTTCTTAAAACTCTGCAATTCTGTTGAAAAGCCCGGAAGCTTGAAACGAGGGAAAAAAAGAAAAGTGTAAAAAGTTTTTGATGGTGTTTGCAGAAATCACCTTGTTCTCTGTAGCCAAGGGGCGTAGTATCGTAGCCACAATTCATTGGTGAATAACGACTTTTAGATTGTATTCAGGCAAAATCAGGCGAAACAATAAGAAAAGGCTGTCCAGCTTTTGCCAATTTCGAGAAAATGAGACGGAAACACTTGCCCAAATTAATTTCCGTCCAACATACAGCACCAGCTTTTTTCTCCTCTTAATTCGAACAAGTTGACCCAGCAATTTTCTCAACCTGTTCGCTTTCTTATTTCTGCCGAGAGTGGAAGCAAACCGACTAGATGAAAAGCTCTGCAATTCAGTTAATTTTGTTTTTTGTTTTCTACCCTTTTCCCTTACATCAATTTCTTCAGAACTGTTACCAAAAAATTGGCAAGCTGAGATTATTAGTGGCGAAAAAAGATTCATCAGATAAGATAAAAGTGTTTGATGACTCGTCGGAGGATCGGGATTGACATTTTGACACTTGTGTCTCATCTTATTAGTACGAACGACAGTCGCGAGGTTAATTTAACCTTAACAAGCTAACGAGGCGTCGTCTGCTTCTTGTGAGTTGTTCCTTAATAAGCATTTCGTTCCGATCTGTCAGTGTCACTCGTCCAGACTGCCGAATTTGGTTCACCCGCTCCTTAATTATTTTACACCGCACTTTTCACATTTTGGTTCTTTTGTGTCATCAAAAATCGAATAAAAATGGGAAACTGAATTCAAGGTCATACAGTTTAAAGGGAAAAATACAAATTGTTAAAATTAGTAGGTCCATATCGATTCTAAATCTTCTGAAAAGTCTAAGTCCGCAGATGCCCAGAAAAACTATCGGAAAAGTTATTTTGAAATTTCTTCAATCACTTAAAGGTCATATCGTTTAAAGGAAAATAAAAGAACGGTTAAAAATATTAAGTACAGATCCAGTCAAAATTGGTTAAAATGTACTTATCCGTAGAGGTTTAGGGACACTCTTGTGTAATTTGACTCTGATTTTCGTTAATAACTTGAATAAAAGCGCAAAATATTTCAATGTTCGATCTGTACAAGAGGTAGATACGTGTGCTATATCGCGTGTCGACGAGCACGAAGTGCAGGTAATTGATAACCCCCGGCCTCGTCTCCACTGCTCGGTGTTCGACTCATGTTTCTCCATCAGTAGTACAAGACCTATCGAGTTACTATAATTTTGGTCGGTTGGAATCATTTGTCATCGATCATCGCCGCCGCTACTAGTGCGCAACTGCAACCCTCGGGGAATCTTCCATGAAGGGAAAAGAAACTGAGAGTAAGAGAAGGTGAGGAGATCACGATCCCGTCAGAAAACGGATGCAAAGTACCCCATCAGAGCCTCTTATCTGGAAATTACACCTTCCAGTGGATCGTACTGTTTAGGCATATAGGACATTTGAAAAATAATAATAAATACGTATTGTACGCAAAGATTAGTATGGAAAACAAGTCTTGAAACTTTGTACGAAAACGTTCAGTTAGATCTACATTCGGTGGGAAACAATCAAATAACCGTCTTTCGGATCAGTGGTTGCAGTCCGGGCAAACCATACTATCGGTGAGAACTTTCTCTTCTATAATGAAAATAATCATGATAACACGATCCCGCTGGCAAACATGATATTTAGACGGCCGGAAGTACGAATAAAATATCACAAGGCGTCAACATTTTGTGTGCAACACTAAGGCAAATGCAAGGTGGTCAGCATTGTTGTGGAGAGGATGTATATTGTATACACAACGACTTGTACCTGCTGCTCGACTCATCCCGAAGGAAGTAGTCGCTAAAACTGGTTTGACGAGTGTCGGAGACCCCGTACTGGTGCGGTGGTTACTCGGCAAGCTGTCTTATGTGTTTGGCAAAGTTTCTCCTGCTTCGTGTCTCTCGAACCAGCCGATTGCGGCTTTGCAGAAAACTAATGGCATGTATCTCCAAAAATAGTAATCAACAGGATTTAAATCGGGTGAATAGAGAGGTCACTCTATCCCTCCATTTGCAAATTTCGGGGTTACCTAGCCTAATAACATGAGTGTCGTAATCTTCCTCAAGAGCAACAAATAAGACATCAGAAGTCCTGTGAGGAGTAGCTGTGTCTTGCATAAAGTAAAAATCTTTAATGACCTTCCGTCGAGCCCAAAGGAAAGATTCAGTCTTCAACAAATTTATATATATACGTCACCAGTTATTGTAGGACTTTCCATAAAGATAAGAAAGATGCCTTTGCTCGACAGACTTACGTATGTCGTAACTTTGACGGAACGTAATGACTTTGTCTCTGATACATATGAGAAACACCTTTTAATTCAATGCTTCAGTCACTCATTCTGCAAATGTTAAAAAGTGACACTATCGCTATAAATCTCAAACTATCTAGTTTTCACAACTATATGACTAAATATTTTTGGAATTATATTTATGGATACCCTGTATACGAGGGTATATATAAATATAAATAAATAAATATATATATATATATATATATATATAAATATACCCTGTATATTTCCCTCGTAAATCTAACGCGGCCTTGCGTTGTTTCTATGGTGTATCGACCATCCATTTCTGGCTAGTGAGATACTTAAAAAAATCCCGGATCCGCATACTCTGAACGGTTACCTGAAACCCCAGGGTTCGTTGGTTATAATCCGGCACTGCACTTGAGCACCTCTATGCACTTCAATCGACCCCCATCTATCCTCAGACACGTCCATTCATCTCTATCCACTTTATTCCTCTCTGGTGCACATCCTACCTCTACTGATGTTTAGCTACAGCATCTTAAAATGTGCAATCCACTCACCACAGTCTTGTCATCAATTACAAAGTATGAAAAATGATATTCGAATGATTTTCATATATATTGTAACTCGGTGAACGTTACACCCTGCAAAGATAAATACATCTTCTGAATCTTCTCTGCAAACAACATTTTCTGATTAATGCGTGTTTATCTAATTTGCTTTATACAGTTTCTGGTAATATATGAATGCCTTTAATTTTGAATTTGACTTCCGCGTGAATTAAATTAGTCTTGCCAGAAGGGATCTGTCGCAGCAGTGACAAGTAATCAGTGTATGTATGTTCGATTAATATGCGTTCAAGATAGGGAGTTACTTCCTTTTTTTCAGCACTATCAAGTCTAGATAGACAGGTAAATAGCTAACTTCACAGATGATTACCAACCAGGCGAAAGTTAATGGTGCATATTAGTCGCGCATTAACGTCCAGCTATCATCGACTTGTTAGCATTTGTTCCGGCACCATGTGCCATAGACTCCTATCGAATAGTTATGAAAACTTACATAAAAGTAGAGAAAAGAATGACAAAGATAATATATTATTAAAAAAAGCAGCTTCTATTAGGAATGACAGCATCTTTTACATACGAGGATTTGCAGCACCTGAGAAGCTTGGATATATCTTAAGCAGTTGGAATCGTTCTGGACTTATTACTTTTTCTTGTTTTTCCAAGAGATTCAAAAAATTTTTTACGACCTTGAAGTGATCGTTTTTGTTAACCCCTTTAAACTGAACTTGAAGTTATAGAAAAAATTTTAAAATATTTTCTTCCGAAAGACTTTTTGAGACTGTGGATATAATTGTTTCAGAAGATTCTGAGTCGATCTGCAAATTTTTGTTAATTCACTCTTATTGTTAGTCTCAGTGGATACATCTGTTTTAAACGATCCTAAATCAATATGTAGCTATTATTTTCACTTTTTTTTCTGTTCTAAAGAATTGGACTTCTGGACAATCTCATACGGATAATCTTGACGACTTGAAAGTAGTTTTTCCACCAAACTACGAGCTATAAATGATATAAATAAAGTCATTTCCGTCGAAAGATATCTTCCAAACTTGAGGAAACCAAAGAAGTCCATTCTGATTTTAGTTGTATCCTTTTTCCAGATTTTATTGGTCATATCCAACCATGTTGAACCACTACCTACCCATTCCCTACAAACTCGTAAATTTTAATATCCTCTTAAAACGACAATACTCCCCCCCCACCTTCTCATAGTCTCGATCTTATCGTCTGGTACTTTGCTTCTATCAAGTCGTTTCAAAACTTTCTATGATACCGATAAGTTTCTGGATGATATGACAAGTATTCCAATCGTCATCAACCGACTATTAGAAAAGTTACTTAGATTTAGGAGTGGGACCTGTTGTGCAGATTTCAAAAGATTTATAAATACTGCAACAGATTTCGTAGGATTCTCCCGACATTTAATGGCATTTCAATTCAAGAGTTTTAAAAATATTGCACGAAATTTTCAAAATGTCAAGGAACTTCAGAGAGTTTCGTTGAGAAGCAGATTTTTTGGGTGGTTAACTCGTCATGCTTAAAAGTTAGTTCAATCTGGGAGTGGACTGATGGCACCTGTTGTGCAGGTCGTTAATTCTTGAATTTCATTAACAGGGCGCGAAGCTAAATAAAAACAGACCATGGGTAGTTTATTTACGAGCATGTGGTTTTATGTAAATATCCGACGCTACGCTTATTGACTTCGTTTCGCATTATATACACACTAAAAAATTAAAATTCATATAAACCGGAGAAATGATCGCATACACCTGCCAATTATTCGCCAGCGTTTTTTACAATTCGGTTCTATTATTGGCTCGTACAGAGCAAACAATGTTAATTAAATTTTCTGAAAATGCTATTAACTGGTTTTTCATTACATATTAATTTATATATGTATATTATAAACCTTATAAATATAAGGTTTCAAAAGATTTTAAAACATTTTCAATTAGGGATTTAAAGGATTTCAAGATATGGTATTTTAAAATATTTTAAGTGATTTTAAATAATTACAAGGAATTTTTGAAACATTCAAAAAGATTTTAGGTTTTACAAGAGATTTCATATGATTTCAAGACATTTTAATTATTTTAAAAAATTTGAAGAAATTTGGAAGAGACTGAAGGATTTCTAGAGTTTTAAGTGATTTTACGAAATTTCAAGTAATTTAGAAATATTTCAAAGAACTTAAAGGAATTTTAAACGAATGAAGAAAATTGTATGAATTTCAAGAAATTTAACTAGATTTCAGTAGATTTCAAAGAATCTTTGTAGTGCAGATAACAAAAGCCAGTTTCCGGAAAAAGTTTTTTTTTCAACATATTTCAAGGGGAATATATCTAACTTAATTCATCCTCTATAAGGAAGCAAATCATATTTGCTTCAGGAAGCAAAATACACATAATTTTTAAGTAGATTCAAAGCATTTTTAATCAGATTGAATTTAAAAATTTATAAAGCAAAAAATTGAAAATTGGGCAGTTTGTAACATTCGGATTTTAAAACAAGTTTAAATGAGGACTGAGGCTACATTATAAAAGCTTCTCGAATTATTTTTGAGGACGACACCCATCCGAAAATAACCGATCCAGTGTTACTTAACATCGGTGATCGAATGTAAGGCTTTAAACCATTACACGCGTCCAACCGGACACGAAAATTAATAATTTAGAATATTCATAAGTAAAACGTTTGAAATGATATTAAAGGATTTCAAAGGATTTAAAAAGAATTCCAAAGAATTAAAAAACATTTTAAAATTTGCAAGAGATTTTATAGGATTTCAAGACATTTTTATTGATTTTAGAGAATGTCAAGTGATTTATTTAAAAAGATTTTAATGAATTTGAAGGGATTTCAAGTGTTTTCAAGTGATTAAAAAAAAGTTTAAGAATTTTTAAGAGATTTCAATCGATTTAGGGAATTTCAAAAAATTTGGAAAGATTTTTATTTATTTTACAGAAGTTGAAGGGATTTCAAAAAAATGCAGAAGAGTTTAAGGATTTTCAAGAAATTTTACAAGATTTAAAAAGATTATAAGTGATTTCAAAGAATTACTAGGGATTCGACAAGATCTTAAAGTTTCTTTTTAAGGAGTTTGAACATAATTAAAAAGATTTCAAAAGATTTAACAAAAGTTACGAATGTTAAATAAAAATATTTTTATCTTTATCTTTTTTTTTAAGTATCTATAGATACTCTATTATAAAAGAACTAGTGTCACTGACGGCCGCTTCGCGGCCATCGTCGTACTACATGCCTTTCTATGTTCTTTTCTACATTCAATGCCAATGCTTTCTTAATTGGATACTTTTCGAGTTTCATGCGAGATTTTCGATATTCGACTGTTCAATTCGAGATTTCATACCATGACTTTTCTATAATAAAAGAATAATATAATAATATATATATATATTTTTTTAATAAAGCTTCAAAATATGATGTTGCAAGCATGATTTTTAACTTAAAACTCGCCTTCTACTTTCTACGAATAGAAGAAGCAAAAGAAACATGTAGGTGTACAAACCCGGAAACGAAATAGCGCAACCAAGTGGGAAGTTTCAAGACTCTCGTATACCCATTATGGAACAGCATCTGGGTCAGTAGACTGCCATTGAACGGCAAATATTAATACCGCAGTTGGAATCAGAGATGAAAAATTTGGAAACTTCGGAAAATTGGAGAAACTCGACAGAAAATTCATTTCATACTACAAATGTCCTCTCCACACAGACCCGCATCAAAATCAGCGTGAGAGGAAATTTTTTTAATTCTTTTCCCGATTTTATCTTTTCTTTTTAATATTATTAGCAAATATGATCCGCGCGCTCTGCGCGCGATTAATTTCTCGTTTTTGCTCATCGTTTGCTAGTAGAAAAAATAATTTAGAATTTTCAATTCTCGAAATATAAAATTTTCTTAATTCTTTATCTAATTTCAGGAATCTCCATAAGTCTTATAAAATTCCTTAAAATGCCTTTTTTATCTTTCAAAATTTTGTGAAATTCCTTTAATTTTCGTAAATTCACTTGATATTCTTTAAAATTACTCCAAGACTGATGAAATCTTTAAAATGCCTTTAACATGTTTCAAAAATCTGGTGAAATTCCTTTAAATTTCGTAAAAATTATTTGATATTTCTTGATGTTCCATAAAATTCGTTAAAATTCCACCACCTATCGTTATAACCCTTAAAATCACTAAAAATTCTTTGAAATATTATGAAATTCTTTTCAATTTCGCAAAATAAATTCAAAGTCACATGAAATCTGATTAAATCTCTTAAAATTTCTGAAAATCCACGAAATTTTTGTAGAATCCCTTGAATTCCTTAAAATCACTAAATATTCCTAAAATATCGTAAAATCCCTTAAAATTATTAAAAATCCCATGAAATGTCATGAAATCTCTTGAAAGACTTCAAAATAAGTTAATTTAATCCCGTAAAATATCTTACAAGTATTTAAGATTCCATGAAATCTCGTAGATAATCCCTTGAATTCCTTAAGAATCTTTAAACTTACTTAATACTCCATAGAATATATTAAAATGCCTTAACATTCAAAATCTGGTGAAATTCTTTTAAATTTCATAAAATCATTTAATACTCCTTGATATTCCTTGATGTTCAATAAAATTTCTTAAAATTCCACAACTTATCGTTATAACTCTTAAAATGACTAAAAATCCTTTGAAATCTTATGAAATTCCTTTAAATTTCGCAAAATCAATTGATATTTCTTAATACTTAAAATTCCGTGAAAGTCCGTTAAATTTTTGAAATTTCAATATAATCTCACAAAATCCTTAAAAATTTCTGGAAATAAATGTCCTTAAAATGATTTAACATCTCATAAAATGTCTTAAAGTCGATTAAAATTACTAAGAATCTCCAAAAATATCATCAAATCCCATAAAATTACTTAAAATCACATGAAGTCTTATGAAATCCTGTGCGTAATGCACAATCAGAGAAATAAAGAAAAATAAAGACGTTATTCAGAAATGTTAATAAAAACTGCATCTTAACCCCAGATAGGACAAAGATTAAGAAATTTTTAAGAAATTTTGTGAAGACTTTAAAGGATTTCAAGAGATTTTACATGATTTTAAGAAATTTTAAGGAATTTTAAACAAATTCAGAATATTTTAAAGATTTTTAAGAAATTACATAGAATTTAAAAGATTTAAAAATATTTTAAGTAATTTTAAGGAACTTCAAGGAATTTGTAAAAATTTTAAATGATTATAATAATTTTTCATATGATTCAATTTTATCAATTGAAAAAAAAGTGTGAAAATGTGACAACGTCCGTAAATGGATGTAGAAGTTATAAATATCATTATCTTAAAAAATTATCGTGCTTAAATACAATTTCTTTCTCTTCAAAAAAAAAATTAGGTGTACCACTGCTTTAGGCTAATAATTATAATTAAAATTTGATCGAGTATTTTCGGGAGATTAAGAATCACGCGAACAGTTGAACTTGTTTTAAAAGAACAGTGTTTCCGGTGAGGGGGCGGGGGTCTTCTTTTAATTAATTTCGTCTTGATTAATTACTACTTGAAAAGAACACAGGCGATCGTCCAAGCTATAATGGTGCGGAGGCTGATAACCTAAAGAAGAGAAAAAGAACTGCGGAATTCTAATGGCCATTCTTTGCCCATTCTCAAGACAAGAATCTGAATGATCTGATTAATTTTATTAAATCTATTAAATATATATAATATATAATGACTGCAATTCTTGATAATATTTAAAAATAATTTTTTTTATTTTTCGAATATGTAAAAAAGTATTGAATTTAAAAGACAAGCTTATGTATGGAAGTTGTAGATCTTGAAAAGATACACCTTTTAGGTTTTATACACTTTTCTGTGAAAGTAGCAGATTTTGAGAAAACTTCGAAAAATAAAATTTAATAAAATGTGGCACCAATTTAATACACAATTTTCTTTTTTCACATTTTTTTCTTGATTTATGTTTTCTTACACAGCAAAATGTGTTGTAAATGAAATATGTATCACAGAAAAAACAAGGACTGAAAGTTTTTACAGTTTAAGTTAGTTTTCGGGCTGAATTTAAGTTTAAGTCAGTTTTTAGTCTTGTTTTAAGACTAAGAAATCTTAAAACAAGACTAAAAACTGACAAACTTAAATTCAGCCCAAAAAACTGACTTAAACTGTAAACACTTTCAGTTCTTGTTTTTTATGTATATTTTCTCAAGATCTACAACTTTTATTCACAAAATTTTTTTCTATTATAAATTCAATATTTTTAAAGATATTTTAAATAAAAAACGATAAAAAAAGCAGTAAAACGAATAAGTTGCGAATAAATTCGCGCGACATTTTCGCTGGACGTGTGTTACAAAGGTACTTTCTAGAACCGTAATTGCAAGTCTTAAGACGGTGATATTAAAGTGTTTACTTAATGTTATCCTACCATTAATCAGGATTTTGCAATGGCGGCCTAAGGTCGAGAGCGCGCTTCACGCGCCGCTGACCTCCGCCTTCTTTTGTCTGTCCCGTCTTAAGACGGGGGCTATCAATATAAATAATTAAATATACTTTAAGAAACAAAAAAATATTATAAAAAAAGAGCTAATATTTATATACAAGAATTGAGCTCTTTCAACTAATGCAAGGTTTGCAAAATTTTTCAAATTTCATTCTTTTTTCAGGCAATTTATACAGATTGGATCAGGAGTTTAATACCTTACCCTTATTGAATAAGATTCAGTTTCGGAATCGTGAAGTCTTACCTGTAACAAACAAGAAAAGGAAATTAGAGAAAATTTTCGAAGGACGTAAAAAACAAAATTTATTTAGAAGTTGAAAAATACCAAATTTTTGAGCCAACAGGATACACTTTTTTTTTATTTATGGAAGTTACGTAATTATGGATTGTTAAAAAAATCGATTTCTCCCTTGGGACTGAAAAGTACGTTTCACCTTCTAGGGGGTAAAAATTATTTTTATTCCCTCGTGAGTAAAAAGAGTTTTTAGTCCCTATGGGACTGAAAAGTACTTTCGACTTATTCAGTTTCATGAGGACCAAAAAAACACTTGTTACTCCATAGGAACTAGCAAACACTTTGTGAAGCACTAAAAGTATTTTTTTTTTTTGTTTTCGAAACGTATTTTTTACTCCCTAGGGGCTAAAAAGCACTTTCTAGGTGTTAAAAGTATTATTTCAAGGTAATAATATTCATTATTTAAGGCCATGTGATATTTTACCATAAAAGCAATTTTGTTTGCGCAGCTTTACGTTCGCAATAATAAATAATAAATAATATTGTAGACGGAGGTAAATGGCCCAGTTTTAGTGAAAAATATTTATTATTGCGAACGTGCCCTTAATACCTAACAAGGCAAACTGTCCTGTATCTTAGTATTTACACCTACTTAGTAGGTAAGTAGGTGTAAATACCCATACCCTTTGATACTTCTTTCTCACCAGTGAAATGCGCGGGTTATTCAAATCCCGTTGATAACATTTGATAATTTTCAAGTGTTTTGAAGGCAAGTAAGGAATATGTAATTAATTATTATTGAACTGAATTATTCGATGTTAATATTATTATCAATCTTATTATATTTTATTCGAAATTACTATATATTATTATCAAAGGGATTTGAATAACCCGCAGATTTCACTGGCGAGAAAGAAGTATCAAGGGGTAAGTATCTGCACCTACTTAGTCGGTAAGTAGGTATAGATACTTACCCTTTGATACTAAGGTGGGAAACTCATATTGAAATAAAGTGTCGGGTAAATTGTATTTCTGTTACATGGAAATACTCGCATTCGAAAATTCTGGCTATTGGAAATTAGGAAAGATTACACAGGTCTGCAAAGCAAAATATGAGGTTGTGATTGTTATGGAAATACCTATAGTCATATCCTAAGTAATTTTCGACGTAGAAACCGAATCCAGGTTCAGAATTGCTCCATCACGTCAGGTTTTTGAGTAATCCTTACCTAAAAGTGCGAAAAACACGGTTTTTCGCTATGTTTGAGCACCAATAACTTAGCGAATTTTTTTTATTTTTCAATTCTGACAAAACCATCAAAAAGGGCCACTTTTTAGCTTTTCATTTCACTATTTAAAAGTATGATTTGAATTTTTCTAACTGGAGATATCGCCGACTAAAAAAAAATTGCAGGTTTTGCAATGACCGACATATGGCGGGAAAAAACGATAGATTTTGGGGTTACAGCGTACTTGGGTTTTGAATAGCAGAGCCCTACCTGTCGTGAGATTGATGTTATTTCGTTTGAGCAAAAGAGAGAAAATTTAGAGTTATTTTATAGCAGAAAAAGGAAAGAAAACATGAATAAATCCAGCTAACCCACCAGTTTTTAGAAGAATCACTTTTTTAATCCCAAAAGAGCGTGAGATTATAACATGACAAAAACGGCGGAAATTTTAACTTCCATGATGGAAGAAACTAAATATTGACAGCTGCGACAAGCTGCGAGGTGACTAATAGTCACTGAGCGGCATGAAGGCCGTACTGTGCTTTTCAAGAATCGAATGAATCTTTAAAATCGCAGATTATCTTTTCTATTGCAATTCAAATCATTCCCGCCAAACACTATGTATCGCCGAGCGAGGTCAGCACAGTACAGCCTTCATGCCGCTCAGTGACTATCAGTCACCCCGCAGCTTGTCGCAGTTGTCAATATTTAGTTTCTTCCATCATGGAAGTCAAAATGTCCGCCGTTTTTGTCATGTTATAATCTCACACTCTTTTGGGACTAAAAAGTTGATGTTATTGCGTTTGAGGTTATGAGGTTTCAGCCTACTTGGGTTTGGAATAGCAGATTCCTACCTGCCGACAATGATTGCTCGTTCATATAATGCCTTTTTCATCAAAAATAAGAATGAAAAAACAAATTGGACGTCCTATCGTTTTTTCCCGCCATATATCGGTCATTACGAAACCTGCAATTGTTCTTTTTAATCGGCGATATCTCCAGTTAGAAAAATTCAAATCATACTTTTAAATAGTGAAATGCAAAGCTGAAAAGTGGCCCTCTTTGATGGTTTTATCAGATTTGAAAAATAATAAAAATTCGCTAAGTTATTGGTGCTCAAACATAGCGAAAAACCGTGTTTTTCGCACTTTTAGGTTAGGATTACTCAAAAACCTGACGTGATGGAGCAATTCTGAGCCCGGATTCGGTTTCTACGCCGAAAATTACTTCGTAAACGTACCTCGGCTACTCCATAAAAAAATCATGCAGACCTGTATTACCATTCGGGCGAAATGAGGTTAGGCAGAGTGTTCATTCGATCAAAGAAAACTTAGGTTAAATGATCAGTCGGTGAGGGCTAGAGCACAATGGAGAACTAAGCCTATTCCCTAAACCTAATGATGGTTCTATCCTTTTCTATCGTATTGCTCCATCTTTCTTGTCACGTGATCGCAAAAGAGATAGGGCCATATGATAGAAAAGGACAGAACCTTAGGTAATGGGTTTAGTTCTCCATTGTGCTCTAGCCTTGAATTTGAAATTAGGACCACGAAGTAATATGAGACCCAACTCCATCTGCTATTCCTGAAAATTCTGCTAGCAGTTTTCTGAACTCCTTTCTCCTAGATCTGTACCCTAACCAGGGATGGGTAAGTAAAATACTCTAGGTAATTTACATAGTTTTT
>CAJFCO010018496.1:404635-423352 GCA_904066015.1 Synergus gifuensis
GGCATGTATTACAATGAGTAGGCGTGCTAAAGGTCTGCTTCAATATTTTGCCACCAGGATCGATAGTTTCTTGCCTAAAAATTACTGCTTGAAGACCTTTTTATTTGCCGTGGTTTTCCGTATTTATTTAAAGGCAATACTTTTTTTAAATATAGTAATTTGTTTATAAATACATACCAAATACATCATTGTCTCTCGTTTTTTAAATTTTTGAAATATGCATTACGATTCGAGAAATTTGTCTTCACAAGTAGGGTAACTTTGAACACTCATATTTTTAATATAAAACTTTTTTTTTTCAAATTTTTAAAACGATAGGCATAGATTATTCTTTTATGAATCGAAGCATACCAAATAAGTCATATTTTACAATATAGTTTTCGAGAAAAAAACGGTAGAGCGAGATGCTTAAAAACGGCCCTATTTAAGAAAGCATGGGTATTGAATGTAGAAAAGAACATAGAAAGGAAAGTAGTGGCACTAGTATTAAGAAAAATATCGTCTTAATATGGGTCAATGTTTTTGGCTAGAGAAATCTCGACATGTGTCAACATTTTTGTTTGGGTTAGTATATGTATGGACATATTGTACTATGTTTTAAAAAAATACGTTAGGATAGTGATCTTTAGGGTAATATTGATATACATTTACAAAAAAAAAAAAAAAAAAAATGGAGTGTCAATGTTTAAATTAGGGTAATAAATTTATTACAATGTCATTATTATACTTATATTCTCCACAAACATAATGGATCTCGGTTTGGAGTAATATTTTTGATGAAGGTAATACATCTTAACTTTACTATCTTTGCCAAAGCGATATGAGTCAATGTCTTTGATTAAGGTAGTCTCTATTTTTGAAACAGGGTTTGTAATCGTAATCGTAAACCTAGGTCGGACCACATTATAACGCTTTGCAGCACCAAACTGTAATTTACCGGATAATTAATTTCTCCAGATTAGTTAAGGACAGATAGGCTATCGCAGAATCTGATCTCAATCGACTGAAAGCTTTCTCCAGCTAGACACTTTAGTGACCGAGTTCGACAGTTGAGCGCACCTGTAAGATATTCGTAATATCGCGAGGAAAAAACTAAAAACGCGGCGCGGCGTTTCGAAAAGGCTAATCGCAGGTTGGGTGTATCACGGTCGCGAGAGCCACCCACGCTTTACACTTAACGACAGTTATGGGTGTAAATAGCCGTGACGTTGGCTATGCACGAGAGTCGTTATAGAGTCAGTCGACCCCCCGGCGTGATCAGTGGTTGGTGGTGTGGTCGGTTGGAAGAACGAGTTTGAAGAACGAGAACTACTGGAACGCACCTTACAGCTGCTACGCTATTTGTCCATGTCGTTAAAGTCAATCTCGTTGTTGGCTTAGCCCTTTCGCAGCTTTTGATTAGCTTCCGTTTACTTTACTAGAATGTCATGCGAGCGCATTATTTGTCAATAACTTACACTTAATATGATAATTTTAAAAAATGTTATCATAAAATATCTTAGGGATATGTGGTAATTAACATAGGAGCACATTTTTCACTGTTTAGAAAATAGTACATTTCGATACTAGTGCGGGAATGTGATTTTAGCCTTGTGTGAATGTTTACGTTTGTTTGAAAAGGTCACACAAGGCTAAAATCTCTTTCTCGCACATTTATCGAAACGTATTTTTTAACACGACGTATGCGAAGCTTGATTCAGCATACGATATTTTGACCCAGTTTGTGCGAAATCAAATTTTGCGCACGGAGTGTTGAAAAGTAACTTTTCGTTGACGTAAACGTTGAAACTTCAATTTCATGATTTTTGCCATAAAAATGGTACACGGAGAGACTTTAATTATCAATTTTTTCTTTTCTGGAATATGTATAGTTTATACTCTCTAAATCTGAATCAGCGAAAACCATACCAAATCAGTGAAATTCGCTGATGAATCAGTGAATATCACGTCCTCTATGAGAGCAATTCCGCTGATTTATCAGCGAATTTCACCAATTTGGTATGGTTTTCGCTGGTTCAGATTTAGAGAGTATAGTAATTTAGAATTTAGGGATAATCGGACTTTATTCAATCTTTATAATCACCGTCTTATTCAGTGTATGAAAGTGAGTAAGTTATCAAAAATAAGAAAATAAATTTCCAACACGAGTTAAAGTCATTTTGAATTAAAAACACATGTTTAAAATAACTGATTCAGTTTTAGCGGCCTGAGCCCTGTCGGCTTTTTCGTGGTCATGAGAAATCGGGAGAAATCGGAGAGCATTCGGCTGTTTTTACTTAAAAAAAAAATAGAATTGGTCTAAAATCCGTATTACAGAAAGTATGAACTAAACTGATTCCAATGAAATTTCTTATCGCGAATATTAAAACTCCATAAATTTCTTACAATTGATCTTCCCGGTAAGAAGGAGTGGATTAAACTTAATAGAAAGTAGTTGTAATATGGGCGATTTTTCTACTCTTTTAATTCAAAGCAATGTTGTTTTTAAACTAAAACATCTTAATTAATTTTATCGATATACGTTTGTTCTTATTTCAATCCTGTTAAATCCTGCGACCAAAAATGAAAACGTTCCAATTCTGGCAGGCGTGATAGATTTGAATTCAAGTTAATTCTGCCAAAAATATAAACACATTCTAATTCTCATGCGAGTGATGGATTTGAAATCAAGTTAATTCTGCTTAATTTTCTAAGGCAATTGTGAAAATTGCAGTCAATTTAATCCCTTTCTTGAAATAAAATTATCAACATTTCAATATAATATTCAATCCTGCAGAATTAAACTGGATTAAAGTATTGAAAATTTAACTCAAATTCATAACGCTTTCAATTCAAAGCAATTGCGTTTTTGAAAATTTCGAAATCATTTTAATTCATTTCAATACACACCTTGTTACTGGGTTCTTGAGAATATTAACTTTCGAAATTTTTTTTTTCAATACTTATTTTTCACCAGTATGAATTGTTCCAATAGCTACCCAGTGGGCAAAAGATATTAGAAACGTTTTTGGAACAGTCCCTATGTCCCATGTCCGAAAAAGGTTTCAAAAACGTCTTTAGAACGTTTTTAGGACATCGGACATAGGGACCGTTCCTGGAACGTTTTGGGAACGTTCCAAAA
Organism: Synergus gifuensis; assembly: GCA_904066015.1. Lineage (NCBI taxonomy): Eukaryota > Metazoa > Arthropoda > Insecta > Hymenoptera > Cynipidae > Synergus > Synergus gifuensis. The sequence goes on from CAJFCO010018496.1 coordinate 407,757, forward strand.
ACGTTTCTAATATCTTTTTCCCACTGGGTAATTTCATATCCATATATAATATGGAAATTAGTTCTGAAAAATAATAATGATCCATAAAATATATGAAAAACCCATATTGGATTAAGAAAGATTATGGTAGTACCTGGATTATCACTAAATTCATACATTTTTTAAGAATCTTTGATATGCCAAAGAACGTTATTTGATAATTAAAGTCTCTCCGTGTAATTTGTGCTATTTACTCGAATACTCTTTTTTTCCGTGAAACTAAATATTAAATATAAAGAAGTTTTTAAGTAAAACGTAATAAAACCTTGGTTGAATTCCCACTTGGAAAGAAAAAGTGAAGCCGACTTGCAGATTGTGGAACGTGCTTATCTTCCTCACGCACGCTTCAACGCATAAGTAAACACCGACTCTGTGCTCGATGGTTCGCAAAGCGAGCAACATATGCTCACAAGTACATATGACATCACCGACTGACATTGTTCTTAGAGTTTAGTCGATGCAAAAGAGTGATGTGCCTCTCGAGTGAAAGAGTGAGTCGAGTGCTCATGCCGACGAAAGAGAAAATGATTGCGGCATGACACGACACGACGGCGGAATAGCAGAGGCGAAGAAGGAAGGCAGGGGACATTTTCTAAGTGTCTATCGTACAGACTATAGAGTAGATAAGCCGTTTGTACCAAGCCACCCACACCTGCCCCATACCTACACTCACATCTACATCATCCACACCCACATCTGTACGTTCGTGAGCCTCTGAGGGTGATGTCTAGCCGAAAAGCACCGGTACTTTCTCAGAAGTGGATAACGTACCGGGAAAGCGCTAACATATAGGCGAGGCTCATTCATACATGCGCTTATGGTAATATTTCACCGTCAAAAGTGTGCATAGAACTTAAAAACTACGTGAAAATATTTTAGAATCTCATTTCAGGTTCTTACAAAACTCTTAATTCTCTTTCAAGTAAAGTTATTTGGAGTTCTTCTATTCGATTGTCATGATTTTTATTTTGAATTTTTATACTCGGAGACAAAAATTATTTTTATAAAATTCCAAATGATTCAAGGAATTCGATTGTAATTTATAATAAAGAATTTGACTGATTTTTGGTTTGTACAACTTTGTATGCTCAATAATAACTGTTTTTCGCTGAAGCTTTGAAATATGCATGGCAGACACGGTGGCCACAAGATTTCATAATTTCAAAAATATTTCCAAAGATTTAAAGTTATTTTAAAAGCACTTGAAATGTTGCAAAAGGAATTTCAGTATAAAGATTTTTAATGATTTTAAAAGCATTTCAATGTTTTAATCATATTTGAAAAATACTTTAGGGATTTCTAAAAGTATCAAAATTTTGAACATTTTTATAATCAATGAAATTAGTCGATGATTATTAACTAAATTATGCGCAATATTTGATTTTGATTTATTGCAAATTCTCTACGGCCTTTGACTACTGTTTTTAAATGACTGCTTGATTCACACGGGACCCAATGTGAAATTTGTATAAAAGTGGAATCATTCATATCGCTCTTTATTTTATTTATTGTCAATTCCGACTCGATTCGCAATACCATGTGTTCGTTTTGAATGCTGATAATTTTATTTCGAAACTGTACGTACGCCCTATTTTCCAATTTGAAACTTTTTAAATTCACAAATTAGGTAATACATTAAATTTGACAAAATTGTAAATAAACGATTTTCATTTTAAAATGTTCTTTTATTTGTCTCAAATTCCACGTGTATTTGTACAATTGAATTTCCCATACCATTAATAATAATAATAATAATAATAATAATAATAATAATAATAATGCTTCAAGAATGCAATCCATGTGATTCCATGAACATGTGACTCCTATGTGACATACGTCTTATTGGCCACCCATTGACCATAGGACATACGCCTTTATTGACCCCCTCAAATACGTTACATACGCCCCTATTGAATTTATTTTAATTCATTTTAAAATACAAATTTAAATTTTAAAGAATATAAATGATGAAAGAATGTAAAAGAAAATAGAAATACATTATTTTATTAATATTAGTAGAAACAATATAATTCGTCAATACTAATATTAAACCATAGAATTTATCAGAACCTTAAATGGAGGGTTTAGGGGTCACGTGATTTTTTAATAAATAAAATAAAATTTGTTTTGTACAAGAGTACAAATAGTGAGGAGTAGTCGACTATATTAAAATTGTAGGTGTTGGTCTTCACACACAGAGAAATACTTGGACGTAATGGTAAAGTCAATTTTCAGTTACGTACTAAAAGCATGGACAATAATTGAGGAAGCAATGACACACTATGATATACAATATATATACGTACATCGCATCGGTTTAACGCACTTGTCGATATCGTTCGGAATACAAGTGCTAATCAGGTCACTTTGTAATTAGAGAGTAAAATCCTCCACATATACAATTAAGCGAATTAATCAGTCGCAAAAAAATTATATAAAATTCAACGCAATACAGTGAACGCACCGAGAGATTTGTTGTGTCAATATTTGTTAGAATTTACTACATATTTTAGTTAGAACAATTACACTGGAGAGTTATTCCCCCTGTGAGATGGATTATTCCCGTAGGAATAAAGAAAAAAGCAAATGATGAAGATTTATTAAAAAATTGTCTATACTAAAATTGTTTTTACAGTCCTTATTGATTGAATACTAAAACATTGCACATTGTCAAATAAAGATTATAGCGAAGCACTTAAATAAATTTTCGCGGAATGAATCGCGTGGAAAATCGACTCTTTTCACGTTAAATATTCCGCACTCGAAAAAGCTCCATTAAAAAAGAAAAGTTTCGAGGCCTCTTTAATCGCACAAGCGAGGGCTGATCGTTTCCTATCGATTGTTCCATTGTGTGACACAAAAGCTTCACTAGAGCGAGTCCGCGATTCCGGAAAAAAGGGTGACCTCGGGCGAATCGTCCACCGTTTTTCCCCTTTATTCCATTCCTCTATTTTTTTTTTTTTTTTTTTGCTTCTTTCGCTCTAGGAAAATGACTCACGCTCAAGACGCTTCCTGATGCCGAGACATTTCGGTGCAGAGGTGCTTTCGCCAATCCTGGAAATTGTGCATTCACCTTAAGCAACGAGAGTATAACATTTACACCTTCCTCACGTCATGTCGGGCGTTTACCTAACAATAGAACACTCGCGACGTGCTGAGATTACCGCAATGTTTCTCTTTCATAAGTTGGGCAGCCGACGCGACGCGACGCCAACCCTAACTTGTACAAACAGTCAAAAGAATAGACGTGCTTCCTAAGTCGCGAAAATGTCAACATGTTTATCAACTTTTTTTTTTGTTTCTTTGAGATACGCACATATCATCACATTAAAGTTAGGCAGTTTAAATGGACATACAAAAATGATTAAAAATAGTAGGTACCCAGTGGGCAAAATATATTAGAAACGTTTTTCGAACGTTCCAAAAACGTTCCAGGAACAGTCCCTATGTCCGATGTCCTAAAAACGTTCTAAAGACGTTTTTGAAACGTCTTTCGGACATCGGACATAGAGACCGTTCCTGGAACGTTTTTGGAACGTTCCAAAAACGTTTCTAATATCTTTTGCCCACTGGGTACAGATTGATTCAGAATCATCCGAAACAGATATATCCACCGAAATTCAAAGTAACTTAAAAAAATGTATCTCCTTACTTTTTTCAATTACTACAAGGTTATGTTATGTCCAGAATAACACACCCAATTACCCTAACAGTTTCTCGTTTTAAGTTCACGTTGATGAACTAGGGACGAGATCAAGCCAAAGAATTAGACACAGGTTACAAACAATCATCTTTATTTATTAATTACAATTTCCACATGAAAGGCAGAGAGACGGTGTAAGAGAGAGATGGACCGTAAGAAGGAACCTCCAGACTTCTAAGATCGTCCTAGAAAGAACGTTTCAGATAAGACTTTGATATTTTTAGAAGGTGAAGTGTTGAAATTAGAACTTATGGAAATTTACTTGTTTAGGGTTTTGATGATTCCCTGCTTAGTTTTAATGGGTTTCAGCTTGAAGACCTCTCTAAGGTAATCCAAGCACCAAACTCAATTGATACTGAAGCTGAACTTGAACACTGGACTCAACTGGTACCGAATTTGTAACTCTGAAGTCGAACTCAAACGGATACCAGAACTGACTGACTGATGGAAACCGAACTGAAGTTGGATTGAACCGTTCTGAAACTTGGTTAAAATTGTACTGACTGAAAGGGTTGATAGGCCTATCAAGTAGGACCGGAGTCTAACTCAAACACTGTTGACTAGACTGACTTTGACTCTGATAAGACTGACTGTAAGAGTAGAGACTTTAACCGCATGATTGAGACTGGAGACTGACGCTGTTAGGAGCCGCGAATTAGACTGACTGTGTTAGACTGATTTGCTTTAATTTCCGTATCCTTTTTATATCCGTTTTATTTTCCTGGTTACTATGGAAACTACTGAAACGTGGTTCCTCGGTTGGTCCTCCCGTTTCGTCCTCTTTCAAGATAGGGAGCGAGGCTGCATAGGTCATAACTTGACCCCTAAGTGTGTTGCTAAGATTCCAGTCTGAAACGAGAAAGGTCTGTTCTCGTTTGGTTTCTCTCGTGTCGGCTCTTACACGTGTTTGAAACATTAGGCTTTTACATTTATTGATTAGTTACGATGATGTAACAGTTTTAAACAGTTTAAAGAGGCAAAAAAAATGATTTAAAAAAAAGTAGCGGGTACAGGTGGATTCAGAATTGCCTGAAACGTCTAAATCCATTGGACCAGAATAACGTTTTTTTTTATTTATTAAATATTTTATTTTTTAAATAAAATTATCAGAACTTGAAGTGGTCTTCATTACTCATGTTGTTGAGATAAGTGAAATTCGTGCAAGTGTTTTTTCGCCAATTCACTGACAAAAACGAGACTCGACTGACTGCTTTTGCTTCGTTAATTAAATCCCCTTGAACGGCAAATTTCTCAGGTCGATTTCTTTTCCGATTGAGATTAAAAATCGGATGAACGAAACTCTCGCGATATCATGGTGTACCTCCGAGAAAGTTTGCGCAATCAAAGTGGTGTAACCTTTCATGGGCGCTTAATTGAAACGCTCGACATTTATTCCGCCGTCAATTTAATGCTTAATTCAATCGAATGAACGCGTTCAGCTAGTTGATGAAAAACTGTGTCAAAAGATTGAGTAATTTATATTGTTATTTCGCGAGAAGTGAATCGTATATTCCACCTTATACAGTTATAATCGACAGCCTGAGGGGATAGCGCGTGGGTTCCCGACAAATTGTTCCTGAGAACGAAATTGATTTAGAAAATTAAGTAAAAAACTATCGGTCTTACCTTTCTAACATCCTGTTCCAGTTTTGGAGCGATATAATGTTATTTACTGAAAATGATATACAGGGTGGGCCATTTTAATCGAGCCACTTAAATTTCTCGGAACCTAAGCAGGATAAAGAGAAATGGTTGAGACAAAAGTTATTCAAAAAAGAAGGGGACATTTAGCGGTATTATTGATTTTGAGGTCAATTTTCAAGGTCAAATGATGGTCAAGATCCTTTTTTTAAAAGGAAACACATATTTTTGACTGCAGATTTGAAAAGAGTGGAAAATTTCACGTCAAAATAGTGACCTTAGAAAGGTCTTATATCAAGGTAAAATGTCTATAAAAAAAGAGGGTTAAATAAAACCTTGTAAATTGACCTCAAGGTCAAAATGGATAAAACCGTTAAATTTCTCCCCCTGTTCTGTATTGTTTGAACAATTTTTTTCTAGTTGGAGTATTTTAAGAGATATTTCGACCGATAGCTCAAAATAGGACCGTTTTTTTTATCCGTTTAACTTTGATTTTTAAATTTTCTAAGATCACTATTTGAACGTGAAATTTTCCGCTCTTTTCAAATCCATACTAAAAAATATGTCTTTCCATTAAAAAAAAATGATCTTGACCTTCATTTGACCTTGAAAATTGACCTCAAGGTCAAAATAAATAGTACCGCTAAATGTCCCCCTTTTTTTTTTAGACTGATTTTTTATTTTGCGATTTAAGACGTTGGAGGTGCTAGCTTAATGTAAGCTAGCACCTCCACAGCAAAATCGATTTTTTGAAAAATGTAAAGCAGCCTAAAAATTTTTAACGGTGTCCAAAAAAGCCAAAAAAATATGAAATAATAAAAATACGTAAATTCAATTGTGGAGGTGCTACATTAATGGATCTTTGGAAACTCGATATTCTTATACGGAATGCAGATAAGAAAATGAATGGCCCAGTTTTTGTTCCAATACTTAAATAGGTAGGCTATATTATGTTGTTCATATTTCCCAAAATAGAGGCAGAAAAAATCCCAACACGTTAAGTCGGCCATAATACCCGCCAATACCTTAGATTTTGTATGAGATTGATTGAAATCCTGACTTTTACTTCTTTCTCGATTTCAGTGGGAAATAAAAAGATATGACTCGTATTACTGCTGCTAAAGAGTATGATTTTATATGAACCCAAGCAATTACTGGATTATAAAGAGAGCCAGAATTGAAATTGCCAGGCAGCAGTAACAATTGTGGCTATCGTTATCAACGGATTGTAACATAATCCATGTATTGTCGACTTTAATAATGATAAACGATTGTACTCGTTATTAATTCGAAATTCGCGATATGCACTGTTAATACCAATTTAATTATATTAAGTATAAATGAACTTTATTTGCGATCGTCATATCCATAGGATTTTCGGTTTTGAAAACATTTCTGAAAGTATACAATTTACTCTATATGGTATGTGGTCATTATTAAAATGTCATTTTGAAAGCCATTAAATCCTCGAAATGCATTTATGATTCATGTATTCGATGCACAAATCTCCATTTTATGAAAACAATGCCTGAAAGTAAAATGTTTGTTTTAAAACAAAATGACTTTTCATTTTCTCAAAAAAAAAAAAAAAAAAAAAAAACTAAATTATTAAACTTCCAATGTAAAAAGTAAATGTTTGTGTGTGTCATAATTTTTCCTGCGAACTCTTTACGATATGCATATTCAGTGCTTGCGAACTTTATAATTTTTTTTCAGTTTTTTAAATACTTTTTTAAAAACTCACCAAGCTATTTTAAGGTATTTAAATAAGAGATATCATGTGATTTTAAGGAATATCAAGGAATTCGAAGAGATTTTGTGACCCTCTGATCCCGAAAAAAAATGATTTTACAAATTTTCTGTAGATTTTAGTTTGTTAACACGATAACTTTCGAAAAAATTGACAGATTGGATTGGACACTGATACTCCTTCCTTAATATTCTTTTAGTGTTCTAAAATGAATTTCCATAAAATTCCCGCACAGTAGATATTCTGCTTTTGGATCCTTTGAAATTCGTTACACATAGAAAGTATATCATAGATTGGAAAAGATGTTCCTAGAAACTTTGATTGATACTTGTTTAAAAAGAATGAAAAAAGTTAGAAATTTCGAAAAAATTTTAACGAAAATTTAAAGGTCAGAGGAATAGAGTTCGTGTAAAACTCATACACTAATGCTTCAAAGCCAGTCAATAAAAATTTCAATGACTCCTAACTTCATGTTTTTCTATTCATGTGCATAAACGACAACGCACTTGTGACGATCCCACGTGACCATCTCTCAACCAATCAGATCACGAATAAAATGCTGACACTCGAAAGTTCATGTCTTTTTTAAGAAAGGATAGATCAATTCCAAAAGTTTTAATTTTCTAACTACAAAAACTGTACAATGTATATATAGACAATATAGAAAACTGTCAATGAATTTCGACAACTCGTGAATCAGTTATTCGCTTTTGTGCGTTTCGGTTTTATTTCGCGTAGTATCAGTATTATTTAATAAGTTTTTAGGAGTATCTGATGCAATATACTTTAAAAAATCTGCCCGCTTCGCGGGCACATTCTCATCGCGCGCTTCGCGCTCCGTGTTGCGCGCTTCGCGCGCTTGTGTCCTTAGTGAAGCTTGCGCTTTACAGGACGCTTCAAGATATATGTTTTTTTTTTAAATTTAATTAAATTACATAATTTATATTTTTATATTTTAATTTATTTTTGTATATTTGTAATTTATATTTTAAAAAATTAAATTAAATTAAATTAAATTACAGCTTTGAATGCAAAATTTAACTAATTTACTTAAGGTTCTATCGACCTTAAGGAGCACATTCTCATCAGGGCACTCGCGCTTCGCGCTCGATATTTGATTTAAAGCTCGCGCCCCGCGCTCGGCACTGTTTAACAATATTTTTCACGATTTAAACGAAAACTACTCATCCTATTGAAAAATGGCCAAAGGAGAACTTGTAGATCTTTTTAAGGCGAATAATTATACTTCTTATCATTTTCTCTGCATCTCGAGTTTTTTGGCTCAAAATTTGAATTTTCGATTTTTTAAGGAAATTCAAAAAGTTGTTATTCCTATCCTATAGGGTGTTCAAAAAGAAACACTTTTTATTTTTAGACTTTTTTTCATATCGTGCGTTGTTTGGCTACTAATTTAAGTTTTCTTTCATTTTTTTGGATTTTCAAAATGTTATAAGTCTTTCAATTTTTTTTTTATCCAAAAAAGTCATTAAGAAAAATTGTTCGACTTTTTGAGTACTACGAACGTGCGTCATTAGAATTTTTAGATTAAAGAAAAAAGTGGTTTCAAAATTTTTCAAAATGATCCCACTTTTTGAATTTTTATCCAAAATGGCTGGCCAACGAACCTGACCTTCATTTTAGGACATTTAAAGAGTATACCAAAGGACAATCCAATCTGTCAATTCTTTCGAAAGTTATCGTGCTCACAAACTAAAATATACAGACACACAGACAGACAGACAGACAGACAGACAGACAGACAGACAGACACAGACAGACATATTCGTAAAAACATGTTTTTCGGATTCAGGGGGTCCCAAAACGTGGACATTTGACAAAAACTGGGGGGGTCAAATTTTACACAAATCTAATACCTTCTCTGATGAGAATGTAAAAATACATATTGGTACTGTAATTTTTCAAGTCGCGCACTGTAATAGGTGGAAGGTAAAAATTCACGTGAATAATGTAATAAGTGAGGAAGTATTCGATGACCTTCACTTTTATTCCTAGAATCTTTTCAGAACTAGAGTGGAAGAATTACCGTACGTTCGGTAACGACCACCGAACTTTCAGAACTTCAACTACATAATATTTTCATTCGCCTCTGTTATTTCTTTCTCACAAGTGGTGATACATTCTACTGGCTAGTATATAAAGACGATTCAAATCTATTCTCCCAGTGTCGTGCGTGCGATTCGTCTATTATAGCGATATAGTTTTATGTCTGTATGTTTGTATTAGTCATAGGAATAGGTTTATTTATACATGTGTACTAAGTAAGTTATACTAACATTAGTTGGTGTGGGTTTGATGTATATGTATTAATACAACATATACATAAATAATAATGATATTATTTTTATTTTTCTTCTCTATAAGCCGTGCAATGCTGAGTACCGAATGGCTTGGTAAATTCTCATGTGTTTTTAGAACGCTGTCGTGTGCAGTGCGGTACTCCGTACCGAAAAGTTTGGTAAACAGTCAAGAAAAATTCTCGTGAAAATTTACCGAAAAGCAACTATATCGAAATTTCACTACAACTTTCGGTAACGGTTACCGAGCAAATTTTCTCCATGTATGTATTTAAAATCTTTTGGAATCCGGAGGACTTTTTACAAAAAATTAAATGATTTGATAGAACTTTGTCACAATCTGTTGAATACAAATTGGAGAAGTGATGTTCCTAGATTGTGCTTACATAATTCTATGACTTTTTTTCACTTTTTCGACAAAGTCTTGGGTATTTTATTGAAAATTATATGTGATTCTAAAAAAGTGACCTCTCCTAGAATGGACGACTGTCAAATAAAGTTTCAACAACTTATTTTTTCCATGTAGTCACTTGAAATCTCTTAAAATTATTTTCCTGGGATGGTTTCTCGCCGAGGATCTTAACTGAGCCAAGCTCGGAATCTTTAATCGTGTTGGAATAATCGTGATGAATTGTGAGCATATTATCCTGTTATGAGGATGTAAATTATCCTTCAAGCACTGGTATCTCGATACATTTTCCACGAGCAATATTCTCGTCTAGTTTTCCGCTGGGTTGCACGAGCCAACATTCCTTTTCGGACGGGTCTGCTCTATGTATGTACGAATGTATGTATTTATGTTTAGATGTATATGTGCAATGTGCATGTATATATATATATATACATAGAGAGAGAGAGAGAGATATGCATACGTGTGTGTACGAGAGGCATCGTATATGGAGGGTGGCATTTATATGAGTTGGGGTTTCGTTCGCCCGTTTAGCTTTGAAGGACGAGGGCGTGTTACCAGAGATATTAGTGGTTATATTACGTCGTTTCTACATGGTTTATTACGGTTCTTGATACAAATATGGATATTCTGTAGAAAAAGGTATTAGTCTCATAGATGGCATTAAAAGATGCTTTAAAGTAGTCTGGAACGAAATAGGATACTAGACACTGCAAAAAATGGTTGTTTGTTATAATAAGATTTTCATTAGTAGAGCTCGTAACAGTTGCCCTGCTGAAAGTAAAGAGATAAAAAACCCTATCCCTTTCTATCTCCTTCTATCTCTCGCTTATCCCCTCTATCTCTTTCTATCTCGATTTCAATCCACATTCACGCTTATCTCTTTGAATCCCCTCTTTTCTATCCCTTTGTATCTCTTGCCTATCTCCGCCTATATTTTTCTATCTCCGCCTATCTCTTTCTATCTCTTGTCTATCTCAATCCACATCAACGCTTTTGTCTTCTTTTCAGGTATATACAATTAGTTGTGTGACAAAAAAAAATGGTAAAAGTAATAAATTTAATTGACAGACCTACTAATTAATAGTAGTCCCAACCAACTTCATATTGCTTTCAGTGAAGAACTTTTGAGAATTGAAGGAGTAAAGAACGTTGTGACGGGAAAGTTATTTCTCCCGTAAATTACTTAATTCTCATAGTTTCTGTCGACGGGAAAAGGCGGGAATAATTAATAATAATTAACTATAATAATAATATTAATTATAATAATAATAATAATAATTTAATAATAATTTTTCGTCAAGGCGGGAATAATTACATTGCTTTACAATATAAGATTTGAATGTGAGTTGGTATGGTAGGTTCCTAGCTGATTATCCGCTAGAGATTTCAATCGACTGTAGCTCGTGTGTGTGTGTTTGTGAGTGTCGCTGTATGTCTGCGCGAACGAGTGACGCACTGGAGAGCTCACTCTTGTGCCGATCCTCGATCTGTGAGGAGGTTTTTGTAAAAAGGGCGACAGGAGTCGGGTTTTGCCGAGTTGTACAATACCCAAGTAAGAGCTGTGATATCGTTTATATACATTGGACTTTGTTGAGATTGATTGAATATTATATTCATGGTTGATTGGCATGTTGCGTATCGTCGAATCGTTTCTATCGAATTATCGTCGACAAAATAAGTTGCAAGTTCCTATTTATCTGATTTTGTATAATAAATGTTTGGAACTTATTTAATGTCATTATGTTGCTTTTGGGTCAGTCCAAATCTCACCCCTATTGTTTATTCTCTGCTCTCCAATAGTAATTCTTTGCTAGCCTTATTATTGTTTGATTTATTAATTTAAAGTAGTATATCCTTGCTAGTCAGGATTCAACAGACTAGCTGGCGCCCAAACTTCGACTATTAGTTAGCTTCCTTATTTTATATTTTTCGATTGTTCTGGAGCTCCGGCAGCCAGTGACCCAGGCCGTGCCGGATGAGGGTTAAGTGTTCGACTATTAAAAATAACACCCGTCTCAACGTTAAAGTGTTTGGAAATACAGTTCGAAATTATTCTATTCACGTTAAAAATAGAGTGGAACAAGACGGTTTGAAAATCACGAAATTCCTTCTAGAATATCAAGCCACATTTCCTCAGCTGTCATCTGCCTCGTGTGCATACATTCACCCTCGTTCTTATCATTCAAATAGAGAACGAGCAAGCAGCCATCCGTGCTTTGATCGTTTCAGACGTTCATATTCCTGGTTTCAAAGACACTGAAGATGCGATTTTCCCCCTCAGTTGTAGGGAACCAAGTGAGGCAATATTACTTTAATAAAGAGCTTTCATTGCTCGAGTTATCTATTTATAAAGAATAAGCACTTTCATATTTTGCAGTGAAAATCAATGGAGATTTTTTCCCGACGATTACAAAAAGGTCTTTACGACATTCGACTCTCATTTCTTTTAAACTTCCACAAAAATCATAGATTTCATTACCTCATTGCGACTATTTTATTTGTGCAACTTTGAATTGGAGCAAGAAGAATATTATAATGACGTTTTCTCAGATATCAAGAAAACTGCGCATCGTTTGACAAACTCTGACGAACGAGTCCGAAATGGGAAATGCAAATTCTCAGTGTCGCGTAAATCCTTTAATAATTCATGAAAAACAGTCAAGTACCCATTCCCTCTTCTATGCAGGAAGAGTTCAACTGGCTGTAAAGCAATCCTCGTTTTTTCCTAAACTAAAAAGTTTATTTTCTTCTTCATTTTCTTTCGCAATTTTTTTTTGTTCTTTGTTAAACTTTTTTTATTGAGAATCTCTAATGAATGGCGAAATTTGCGTCAGTTGAACAATATACACTGAGTAATTCGTATTGGTTGGCCACATCATGCAGACTTTCATAAATTTAAAGACCCACACGCGCTCACCATTAAATAAAGAGAAGTTTTTGCCCCCTGCCGCTGAACTCGCGTCATACTCATCTTAATTTCTCTACTTTACGAACGACACCGAGCGAGGGTCGGACTTTAAACTTTACGAATGACACAGGGTAGTCGAGGGGAACTAAGTCTCTTCTCGTAATGCAAAGCAGGGAAGAGAAGCAAAGTCAATACTAAACTTTAGTTTTAAAAAATACGTTATTGAGATTAAATTCATTTTTCCAGCTTTAACGGAATTTTCTCGCTGCGCTAAAATTTCATACGGGGCTGAGTCGAGATTTGAGTTTTGCCTCTGAAAGATCGATATATCTATTATATTTAATCGCAATATGACGTTTGAAATAAATTGTTAATTTTATATTTGTGCAAACAACGCAGCAACAAGAACAATTTCTAGCTTCATTCACAGTGAAGAAAAATACTAACTTTCAAGAGTTAAAACTTCCAGCTTCACCAAACAACTTCCTAAATCGCAAAACTGTAACCCTGTTCTTCAATTTTGATTTAATTTTGTTTTTATTAAGTTTAGACGATGTACACACTTTTATCAGAAATTTAAAAAAAAGTTTCTTTAGAATAGGTGCAGACCGAGATTTCATCTGAAACGTCCACCACACAGTCTCAGAATGTCTTAAAAATAAATTATGGAGATAAATTTTCAATCACTTCAAGGTAATAAATATTAAAGCGGGGGGAAATAAAAATGATTTAAAATAGTAGGTATAGATCGAGTCAGAATCATCTGAAACGTCTAAATCCACATAGTTGCAGATTATCTTGAAAATAAATTATTGAGATAAATTTTCAATCACTTCAAGGTTATAAATTTTAAAGGGACAAAAATATGATTAAAAATAGTAAGTGTAGATCATTTCAGAATCTTCTGAAAAGTGTATATCCACAGAGTCTTGGAACAACTTCCAAAAAAATTATTCAAATTTTTTCAATCACTACAAGGTCATACATAAAAAGGGACAAAAAAACGGTTAAAAATAGTAGGTCCAGATCGATTCTAAATTTTCTGAAACGTCATGTTGTTTAAATGAAAATAAAACGATAAAAAATAGTAGGTACAGATCGATTCAGAATCGCCTGTAACGTTTAAATCCACTTGATCTGAGGTTCATTTGTCTGAGGCAAAAATCGTCTTTCTGATAGCATATATTGGAGGATTATTATCGCTTTCGAATCCTATCATAAAAGAGGGTTTTTGCGTTTACATCAGGTATAAAGTTTATACGATTTCAAGAAATCTAAAAGAATTTCAAGACTTTTTAAAGAAGTTTCAAGGATTATTTAAATGGATTAGGAGGAATTTCAAAAGGTTTCAAAGTATTTTAAGTTATTTTAAATAATTTAATTAATTTTTATTATGTACCTATTTTTTTATTGAAACTAAAGATTGTGAGAACAGTTTTAAGGAATTTCAAATAATTTTAAAGAATTTCAATTGAATTTTCAAGAAATTCCATAGACTTAAATAATTTTCCAGTAATTAATTTTTTTTCAATAGCTATTTCAAAGAATTTTAAAAGAAGTCCGAAGACCTTACGGATTTTCAAGGGATTTTAAAGGAATTTCAAAAGAATTCAGAAAATTTTCAAGATATTTGAGGTGATAAAAAAATTTAAAAATAATTTTCCCGGAAGTCTTTAATGCGACTCTGCGGATATACACGTTTCAGAAGATTCGGAATTGATCTGTACCTACTTTTTTTAATTGTCTTTTTTTTACCCTTTTAAATTATATGACCTTGAAGAGATTGAAAATTTATCTCGATAATTTATTTTTAAGTTATTTTGAGACTATTTAAAATGCAGGGCAAAAACGAGACTATGATCAATCATGACGGGAACCGATGTTGTTGATACGTAAATAATAATAAATCTACAGCTATTTGCAATTCAGATGGTGCCCTCGTATCCAGGTGCGCATGTACGCACAACTACCAGAGCGTCAGTGTACGTAATATCAGTTCTGTTACTTTTCTAATTTTTTTATCTCACAAACATAACGGGAGAGAACTTTGCATAAGTGGTTGCGATGAAAATATGACGTTGGGAAGCCCTTGCATCTCACCTTTACTCATTTTTAAGTAGAGATAAATTGTATAATCACAGGGTCTATATAACTCTGCGTCAATCCTAATTTCAGATTTAAATCAAGAAAATAATAACTGGAGATTTCTTACTTTCGAACGTTTAAATCTAGAGCTCCCACTTCCCAATTTTGAGAAATTATATAAAACATGAAACGGCTTACTTTTTTTCTAACTTTCAGAGCGATTTGAAAATCACTGTTTAATCACGTAATTCTATGTACAAGCAAACCCCGATTCTACGGTTTTTTCGGGCATTCTCTGAAGTTGCTGTGAATCGATTTCAGAATTGACATGAGGTTAAAAGTTAGGGCCGTATCAACCGTAACATCTCGTACGCAGTTTAAAATGATAAAAATACTTTTCTTTTGTTTACGATGAATAATTGCAAACTAAAAAAATTAGTTTTTCAACTATAACTTCTATAATATTCAAAATTCGAAGCTGACGTAAGGAAAATAAAGGTTCCTTGCGTCGAGACGAATCGATTGACCTATAAGATTAATGCATTTCATTGAAAAATAAGAAAGTTGTGCTTTATTGTAGTTTTCGAAAATGAATTTTTTGAATATAACTACTCAAATAATCAAAATTTAATGATGATGTAAAGAATGCTTAATGCTTCCTCTATGAGGAAGCAAATCATATTTGCTTACAGGAAGCAAAGTGCTCATTGAATGAGCACAAAAGTTGATACAACTTCACAGCT